>NW_024102833.1:5453955-5948955 GCF_013122585.1 Styela clava | reverse complement strand
AAGCAATACTAAGATACAAACGCACCTGATATGTATTACGCATGTTTCGGTATTATCCGACACATCAGTCGTAGGTGAAAGAACTCACCTACACATGCGTATCTTGTCGGAATTGCTCTCTCATGCTATTATAACATAAGTTGGAGATAACTTGTCTTGATCTCTCATTGCGATAAAGATTCAATTCGAACATTTTATTCAGCAATCAGAATCATTTTATTATACGAAAATATCAAATTCGAACAAAGAAAACAAAATCGTTTACTAGCATAAAAATATATCCTTCATTCGCTATATATTCCAATAACATTAATAATTATTGTCACTCACAAGGATAACATATTGCAAAATAAACAAAGTAGTCACATTGCATATTCATGCAACTGTAACACATATGTACTTGAAACATACGAACATAGTAAATTTATTACCGAGCTTCCATGTGGACCCAAGAGGTGTCGGTTTACCCACTCGTTAGAACTTGTTTTATGGGGTCCTTCGCGCTCCAGAAAATTCTGGAACGCCCTATTGCCCATTGCAGTGTCAATTACATCGATAATCCAGAAGAGTATGGTAGCGAGCGAAACAGTTTCCTGGATGTAAAGCGGGCGCGTCGAAGCATGTGATGCAAATATATGTTGTTTCTCTTCTTTGTATTTTTGTGCTGCATACTTTACATCGGCGCTGTTTCGCTTCTTTTGACTGAATATGTAATAGGCCGTTGAGTCTTTCGTTCGCCAGTTTAATTTTTTTTGGAGGAGGACTTGGAGTTTTGGGCTCTTTTTTTGGACTGGTACGAACACCAGCTAAAAGATCATCGATCACCATTTGTCTGTACTTGAGAAGTGTAACAGTTCTACCTTCAGGGCGAGTTAATTTGTAAATAATATAACTGTTCGTGACGCTTGTTTCAATCAGCCAGAAAAATATTTTTTTCCACCATTTCACCGATTTCCTAGAGAAGTTGTAATAGCTGGTATACTGATCTGCCAAATCTACGCCTCCCATGAATTTGTTATAAAGTTCAATACACGTAGGTTTTTTTATGGTTCCTGATGAACCTCGCAACTGTTTCTCTATGACCTCGTCACCATTACAATACGTTGAAAGTATTGAAATCGGCCTCTTATCTTGCCATAGTAGTGCGAGTAATTGTCCTTTTCGTAGTGAGATGATTTCCCCTTTCTTAAGTTTTGTTTTTATTTCTGCTGGAAGTCCCTTCCGGTTTGCCATGACTGTTCCCGTTATCGATGTTTTCCTTCGCTGCAATTCCTCGGCTAATGCGACAGAGTTATAGAGTCTAAATTAAAAATGAATATTATTAAAAATTGGTTGTGATAAAACAGTTTATGCAATTGATTGATATATCCGACAATGATTCGTTATCTAAAATAGAACGCAGTATGGCGCCGAGACGTAAATTATCTAATTTGTCTTATCAATACCGAATAATCAACATACCTATCAACAAATACGTGATATCCTCTATCCAGATGACTTTCCATTAGTTGCAAAACTAAATTCGAAGTTTTTGTGACGCCGGGTGGAAGTTGTTCCAAGTTTGGATTACCATAATCTATTTTTACATTGAAAATGTATCCAGTTGTTGAATCAGCAATCGATCTAGACCCTCCTTCCATCTTGGTATTTCTTGAATGACGCGATTGGCTGACGACGTCATTCTTTCCCCCCAACTTGACAACAAGAGAGAGAGAGAGAGAGAGAAGAAAAAAAGACGGCAAATACCTGAACTCGACCTTCTTCTATCTATTAAACTTTTTCCTTTTCGAATGACGTATATATACGTCATTTTGCATTGATGGCACGGAACGGTTGGCGCCAAATGACGTATATATACGTCCTTGGCATCGAAAGTGTTAATCATTTTATGCAAATTAGATTCATTTGAAACTTGAATACAAAATAACCATAAAACAAAGGTACAAAATAGTTTTATAATAAATATAATAAGCCGAAATGGATTTTTCATTACTTTTTTTTTTATATTTTGCAGAAATTTTTTTGTTTTTCTATTTTACCTTTTCTACCAACGAATACCTTTTTAGAAGGTCGTATCTCGATTAAAAAAACTTTAAGTAAAAGCTGTTTAATAGTTGTTAATTATTTTTGACTAAAATATTTTCACATAGTTTCCACACATATTTCTGACAAGTTCAAGAGCCCATATTGTCGATGTTGTTAAGCCCTCATACCTTTTGATATCAATTGCTACGTCCATATATTTCGAATGATACATTTCTCCCAGAAAAAATAATCACATTAACTAGAAGATATTTTGCTGAAAAATCTTTTACAAATATACGGTTGATTTACCCAACTTTTAGGCCCGAGTTTCAATTGCCTTCTATATATAAATTCGACATATTTTTCGATTTTTATTAAATTGAAGTTTTGTTATGACCTGAGGGAAATATAAGGAATTCAAGTTTGTCATAAAGTTATCAAAGGCAAAATAAATTACAGCATTTCAATTTCTTGTGTGAATTAGTGTGAAATACAATTTTTTCATTAACTTTGCTAGGATATTTTACTGTTTAGATTTTTTTATGAATCTTATCATTTTTGTCAAAATATTTTGTCAGAACAAATCCATTTTCACGAATTGGACTTGAAACAAATGAAATTCATGAAAATGATTTGTACTCTCAGTGCAGAAACGTTATTTGCTACTTTGTGTGAATAAAATTGTTTTGCAAAGCGTTATCGATGTATTTTAAAAATGATAGAAACTAACTTTATTTCTTAATCTAAGAAATTAGCTTAATCGGAGAATTGGAACTTAAAAACAATTTTATCCAAATTGTCCAAATAAGACAAAAACACTTGGAATTAAAAAGGAACAGAGTGTAATACATAGGTTTGGTCAGGCGGAAAATATTCTGGTCCTTTAAATATCATCTACGCCGATGCTCTTCCAAAGCTTTTTTCGGAGATATTAAAAGGTGCTAACAGTATCGTAAACCGTTTGTTGAGTACGATTTGACCAAAACATGTCATCGAGAAGTAATAAGCAATAATATGAGGACTGGGCCAGGAAAAAGATAATAATATTCGCTAACTAAGGACTGAAATAAAAAACAAAATACTGAAGCATTGAGATGTCATTCCACATCATGTAACATGCAATAATAAACTTTCAAAATCTCTACTAACGATTGGACTTCTTGTTCGCTTTGTTCTGAAGAATAAAATACAAATGGTTGTTCACAAAGAATGCACCAATTTTTTATTATTTCATAATGGTTGCGAGTCTAACTTAGTTGTAGCATACTTCTGTATTAAATCATGTCGAATGTTAAACTATTTTTTTCTACAATTCAAAGATAACATAAATCGAAATTGACCTCAATGAGGGCACCGCATTCAATCGTAGTAAATATGAACACTTCACCAATAGATTACAGTTTATCATTGTACGTTACGTAATGTAAAATTATATCCTAAATTTCAACCAAATTGATCAATTTGTTATAACACGGATTAGTTCAAATCCTATTTATAGTTTATCAAAGTTTTAGAACCATCAACTGGTAGCAAAATATACGCCAATTATAGGTTATTTTGTGGCCACTAGAGGTTTCAGACATATTTTGACATATTCCGTAATTTAGTAAATTAAAATATTGTATCTAAATGCTAGATTTTTAATAGTTACAGTGTTGGATGAAAATGCGGACAACACATTCTTTAGTCCCATTACTCTTAACTGTTTTGGTTTTTGTATCATGTTACAGATTATCAGCTCTAGCATTAGAGGTTGTTGTCTATTCAAGTTTCATTCAAGAATTGTCTTAAAGTTACAAAGCGCACTAGGAAATCGATACTGGTTAACAATTCGTGTAAAATTTAATCCTTTGGCGTCATTTCCGGGACCTTGCTTTTGTAACTAATTTTCAATGGTTGCAAAATTATCGAATCTACACCTAATTAACTATTGACTGGGGACTTTAATCCCTGGAGAAACACAAGTACATTTCCACCTGCATAAAACAATGATCTCATATTCTTAAACCAATGAGATCATCGTCATTCCGACAAAATCTATGCCATTTCAATCTATTTACTATATATTTACAATACATTTGATCTTAATTACTGCGCCGATGGTATAAACCGGAAATAATATTTATCTTGCTCACATTTCTCCTATCAAATACGGAACGAACTATTTTTTGACTGTTTAAAAATAAACCTTCTTTCCGAAAAAGTAATAAATAAAGGTAGTGGATTTATCTACTAAACGAAGAAATGCTAAAAGCCTTTAAATAGAATAACTTAACTCAAAATGGGGGTAGAACAAAATAGGAGGCAAAACCACGCAACAATCCCATTTAATATAGAAGACAATTCATAGCAGCGGCAACACTGGTGAACTTCTACATTTGGGATTCAAAATGGACGATCAAACAAGCAAACGGATTATACCTACTGAATCAGGATTGCAAGAGGTGATCTGAATACAACCATTTTTGAAGACCAAATCCAATTCGCTGACCAATCAGGACTGGTAAAATCCGTAAACAATACGGAGATACAGTAAGAAATATTGAAATACATTTGAACTATGGTACGGATTCCGGAAACGATAAAATTATGAGTATGAACTGTGTTCAAGAACGAACAAAAAGATATATATGAGGTGAAAGCCAAATAGAAACCCAAACTGATGAAAACAACGAACGAATGGACATAGCAAACTTGGAGATCATCTGTGAATACTCATTCCACTCTTAGTTGAGGGCTCGGAATGTCGCTTTGAGCAGATTTGCAACTCTTCCTTCAGTGCCCTTTCCACTCTTAGTTTTATTAGAGTGTACCAATAGTTCGGTTTCTAAGCAGATGATACTGCCAAAGCATTTGGTTGTAACTCGATACGTTTTGAAAATGAGTGAAACGTCATATGTAAAGTTTAACAGCAGACACTTGTTAAGTTTTGTTTATATGCAGAGTTAGCGAGAAATTTCTTTCTTTCACTTGGCTGTGACACATTTCAAAGTTGGAATCATCAAATAAAGGTGTATTACTGCCTATTTGACAAAAAGATTGATTCACAGTACAATTTGTGCTGTCATTTAGAGGGAAAGTAATTTTTGAATTTAAATGATCGTACAATACATATGAGCATATTGGAGCAATATTTTCGGTTTCTCCGGAATCAGTCGTGGGCTATTTATAAATCATTACCGGCTTATTTTTCATTACCCATAAATTTTTTTATTTTTTTTTGAACAAACTTACCAAATTGATTTGGTTTGAGGGACTCAAACCAGTTTCAGCAAATTTGTTCGGAGATAGGTACGCCTGATTTTATTTTAATATAATGAGTTTTAGCAAATATACCCAGGAATTTCTATCGTTCCAAGACTTAACCACAGTAAATCAAAAAAAATTATCAGCAATAAAAAGAAGCAGAAATACCAAAAATGTTCGGTAAATTCTGTTCCAAAAATCCAGCAATTTTTCACGTAGGTCAGTTTTCTGTCATAATTTTCGGTCAGAGTTATTGCTTCACCGTCCTCTACACCTCGGTTTTTTCCTTCTGGTCCGTTTCTGACTGACCGTATCGGTTTGGGGGACAAACTAACCGGCCATACCTGGTTGGTCTGATCCTCTCGGTTTTCCGTGTTCTTCGTTATTCATAGGTTGCCCTATTTCGTCGGACTTGTGACGTCTAAGGATGCTAAGTATGAAAACTTACAAGTATTCGATTTTTATCCGATTCCTAAATTTTCGATTCCGATTCTCGATTCCGATTCTCGATTCCTCGACATAAATTATTGAAAATGGATACCCACCTAAACAATACCATGTGAAATCAAACGAGAGAGCAATGCTCAAAGGAATGGACACAAAAAAGCTAAAACTAAGTAGTATGTGTATTCAGTAGTCACAGTAGATAAAATCATGCAAAAATGAATTGCTGAGAGCCCACAGGAACTTTTTTAAAAAATAAATGTAATAGCCTTCTAGCACAAAATACAATTTTAAACACTAAAAACATCAGCAACAACATAATAACAAAATCGGGCAAAAATGAGAGCCCACAGGAACCTTTTTTAAATATAAATGGAATAGCCTTCTAGCAAAAAAATACAATTTTAAACACTAAAAACATCAAAGCAATTGGTCCAGTAGGTAGGTAATGACTAATGAGAAAATATAATTTTTTTAACATGATTTCTATTGACAACATAATTACCGATCAAGATCGATAAGTAATAACAAAGCCATCTGTATGTTCAAAAAAATGACAGTCATAGTAAAAATCTATTACAATGTAAAAAGTTCAGTTCATTTACATGTCTTCCTGTGAGTCTCGATCTCAATTTGGAGACGGTAAGACCCGCTGAGCAAAACGCTCTTTCGGATGCAGCGGATGTTGCTGGGATGCAGAGATACTTCTGTACGACAACTGCGATCTTTGGATACCCTTTTTTGTTTCGTTTCCACCATTGCAGCATTTCTTCTTGGGTTGCTGATACGCCAAGATATCTATCATTTGAATATTTTGAAATCTCAGCTGAAACCTCCATCTCCTTAGTCAATTCACCAACATCGCCGCCACTCTCTTCAGAACTGTCCATACCGTCGTTGATTAGATTTTCAATACATGATTTATTATTTCTTTCGTGTAGTTCTGTTGCCATTCCACTCTGCTGGACTGCAGGTTGTTTTATCTCTGATGTGTAAATATTTTCCACTTCGAATTGCAACAAATTTTTGACTTTTCTCGATGCATCTTGCTTCATGGATTTCGTTTTGTATCTTGCATCCAAGACATATGCAATATTAAATATTGTACTTCCGTCATCTTTCAGACATATTTCAAAGTATGAGTTCAACATGCCAAAAACTGTATTCCGAAACCCAACAATTCTTGTATTTTCATTAGGGTTACCAACACTTATCTTTTTCACCAACCCTTTAAGTACTGGCTTTAGGGAAGACAAGGTTATATAATTGTTGCCTTCCAAAAATTTTGTTGCTACCTTAAAGGGCTGTAGAATTGGCAATAAATCTTGCAAAATTTTTCAATAATGTTCCTTCATTTCAAGATGTGGTAATTCTCTTCGATTACCTTCTCTAAGTTCAGAGACCGCTGCAGTGATGTGCCATTTCAGTTCATTGAGTCTCAAGAGCATTTCATAAGTAGAGTTCCACCTGGTGGACACAACGATTATTAGGTTCAACAATAATGGCTTCCCTGATATCTCCTCATACTTTTTTCTAAGGCACAGCATGTTTGATGCAGATCGTCTGAAAAAAGTTCACAATTTTTCTGGCCTTTTCCAACATATCGACAATGTCCCTCAGGGCAAATCCCCCCTGTAAGCACAACTGCAGGGTGTGAGCGGCAGGCACATCGAATCGCATTTAAATTGTGTTCTCTTTTCAATATGTTAACAGCTGCAATCATATTCGAACCATTATCTGTTGTTATGGAGACAATTTTTGAGAAAGGAACACCAAAATCTGAAACAATCCCATGTATCCAGCCTGCTATATTTTCTCCAGTTTGCTTGCCATCAAGTTGCTTTGTTGAAAGTACGAATGAATTTATAGTGAAATCCTGGGAAAGAATGTGTGCGGTGACACACAAATATGATTCATGTTTCATGCTAGTCCAGGCATCTGTTGTCAGTGCAACATATGTGGCATTGAGTAGTTCATTCATTACAACTTCTTTCTTTACTCTGTAAAGATCTTCCACTTTGGTTGTTATTGTTTGCCTGGATGGAATCGTGTATCCTGGCGGAGCTAGCATAGCTACCAAGTTTTGAAAATATTTGCCTGAAACAATGTTGATTGGACGTAAATCACCGACAACCATATTGACAATGCCATCATCAATATTTTAGCCTCCATAGGTGTAACGTGTTGTAAGTTCCGATAAGGCAAAATTGTCTGTTTTATTCTTGGTGTCTCAGTTTCTGAAAAACTAGGATTTTGGCTACTAATGCTGCTGGAATTAGAATTTGAACTGTTCTTCGAAGCACTTGTACATGTTTCACCGCAACTTTGGATGTCATCTTCTTGCAATTTTACAAAAGGATGACGGCCATTCATATGCTTCAGCATGTTAGAAGTACTGTTGTGAAAAGCCATATCATAAACGCAAATCAAGTCGCGCAACATGAGTTTTTTTGAAACAAAAGGTCGCGCGACGCTTCAAGCTGCCATCACAAGACGAGACGTGCCATCGCAAACAAGCGAGTGATGCGGGAGAATGCAGCAGCCAATGGCGTGCGAGAAAAAAAGTGAAGAAGCACCACTAATTCTCCCTCACAGTAATTAAGAGAAACAAGATACGGAATGGTCCGAAAGTGCCGCGTGCTCACATGACCCGCGCAAACGAGTGAGTGCGATAAGCGTGTAGAAATATAGCGATATTTGCGGCGTCGTGAAACTCCACATGGCAAGTTTATACGGCGACGGACTTGTCACAAAACGTTATATACCTTGTTGATAACCAAATTTTTAAGAATCGATTCCAATGAGTCGGAATCGATTCTAGTCGATTCCACGAAGAATCGATTCCGCCATCCCTAGTGACGTCTGAAAAATTACGTGTTATAATCTGGGATGACTACTTTTTTTATCGATGAATTTTTTTATTTCAGAAAAAAAATTTATACTCTTCTAAAGATTTTTTTGGCTCGGTAAAAGAACCTTCATCTGCACTGGCTTACAACAAGTTTTATTCCGAAATATTACTTCATAAGGGCCTTGATAGTTAGGTTGACTTTTTTACGTGATCTATTGGTTGAATCTCTGTTTGTTTTATTATGTGCGGGTAATGATTACTCGCTTGTTTACGTGGTGCCAAAAACGATCGCTGACACGCCCAAATTACTTTCTTTCATTTTGTATACCCATTATTATTAATGTCATACGACTCCCAAAATTTACCCAATATACAATAATTATATACCATTGGAAAGGTCTTTTAGAGTACTATACGCTGGATGTCACTGGAGGACCGTAAACCAAAACACCTCTTTCAAGAGGTCTCTCGTAACGTCAAAAAATAACAAAAATATTTACACTCTCTCATTCTATCAGCTGTTGGACGTCTATAGCTATTGTAAAGCTGAAATGTGACTATACAGTTGACTGCACATTGGTTTTTTCTTTCATATGATACTAAACGCTTTCCGATAACGCGCGTTGTTCAAGCGTTTTGGAAATTTTCCGTTTGTGAAGTCACCACATCGAATCAGGCCAGGCTAAGCTTGATAGATCGATCGGTTGTTTGTTTGTGCTTTATCGCGTTGAAAGCTTTTGTGAGTCATAATAAAACATTTATTATGAATCATAAAAGCTTATAATTGTGAGACAAGGAGAATTTGCGAGATAAAACGCCTAACTTTTTTTCGGTGAGGCAGCTGCGATCAAACGACTCGATATTTTCATAACTTCCTGACGTTGTGAGATGTCCATTCTCCTATGTTATGTAGCATATAAAATGACCTTCAAAATAAGACCTTATCATAGTAGCTTTTGTTATTGGTTAGCGCGCAACGCCAAGGTTTATGGAATCATTTTCTTGTTGTGCGACGTTTTTATAACGCAGCGGGAAGTACACGCGAGATATGTAAGCGAAATTTTATCACTTCTAAATGTCATATATGGTTCGTTCTCATATCGTTGTGTGGGGAATAAGATTTCCTTTCAAGCAAGACCATAACAAACATCCCAGACCTCATGGTATAAACACAGCATTGCAAAACGTCTGAAACGTCGCGCATGCGTCAGTCCGTGGGGATTAGGATTTATCAGATTCATTGCATATTTCTTAGCTTTCAAATGCTTACAGACATAAAACTTGTAGAATCAAAAACCTGCGAAAAAAATGCTTCCGCAACCGTGATCACGAACACTCGGACAAGCATAGATCATGCTTGAAAACAATGCAAGGTCTTATTGCTTTTGTTTTGACTTACGTCCACGATAAGACGTATACATAAAGGATATTAACTCTTACCAACCAATCATATCAGAACCATATTCAAATAGGTACTTAAGTAGCATGCCGATTTTATAGGGCTGGAGCCTTAGCGTTATACGATATGCAAGTTCAGCTAATGAAGACCTGTTTAACTTGGGAATTGATCTAACACCTGCTAGAACGTAGCCCAGATTTGATGGCGTTTTAAACTAAGTTTTTTTCCTTGTGGATTCGTTTTCTTCGGCCATTGTTTTAAGGTATATATGGTCATAAAGGTATGTTGTATACCTAGAAAATTCATAAATTGAGACCAATTTTTACTTCTGAAGAAGGAGAACTTATCGCTTCGTATTTTCGACCTACAACCAAATCGGGCAACCCAATGTAATAAAAATGTATCTATAAGAGTTGATGCAGTAAAATCCCTTATCGAAATGGCCTCCACCCATCGTATTGTCCTGTCAATTATAGTAAAAAGATAAGAAAAACTTCAACAATGTCGATTTTTACCTCAGGAAACCTTTCATTATGAATAGGGATAGATGAAAGGTGAGACACAGTGTCTGAAGATTCAGTGCTTCTGACAGTTTAAACAAGATACCTTGTTATATCTTCATGCATACCCCACCCATTTTGTATATTGCGATTTTTGCAATTTTGAGTGAGTGATCTAGGTTACCTTTAAACGTTGTATTCCTTTACAATTTACTTGTTCTCTAGCTATTTCCGCTAATGGTATAGCATCCTGTTAGCAAATAATATTTACATTTTATTTTATAATACAATTTTACTTTTTAATTTGCATGCATCATCGGTTTTGCGCATCAGATGTTTAGATGACGTCACATGCGCCGTGTCGTTGTCTGGTGGCACCGATGTGTTTATTTCGTGCGTTCTTACAAGCCGTCCGGCATCGCTAGTTTCTGAAGAGGAGAATTTATGCATTTCGATTTTTTCTTGCTTCGAGGTACCTTCAAAATTATTTTTTATTATATTCTCATTACAATCAACCCTGGAAGCGAATACTTTGTCAACTGGACATTTCTATTTTATTTTTATTGGTAGTATTTTGGTTATTGATTGAAAATTCATTATTTACATACCGAGGGATAAAATCTGCGATTGAATTACTCGAACCAGGTATATGGAAAAAAAGCATTTGTCATACCCGTAATGTAGTCTAGGTGACGATTCTCTCTGTCATTGTGTATCTGTTTTGGGTTTTTCAATGCTTGAATTAACGCTTTATTATCTGATAATAATTGAAATTTCTGACAGAATAAAATGTGTTTAAAATACTTTATATTTAAATAACAAGCCATAAGCTTTTTAGAAAGTTTTTTTCTCGATTTGATCGGGTTTTGCAGTAAAACCCCAGAGGCACGTGATAGCTAGCCATCAACATATTGCGTTAGAGCGCCTACAATGGCAGACGAGCACGCGTCACATATCACCGTTATTGGCGCATCAACTATCGATGTGCCAACATGCATGAGTTGACTATGCATTCTTTTATTTTATTAAATGCAGTGTCACATTCCTCTGTCCAATTCGGTTTCTGACGTTTGCGATTTTTATATGGAACAATTTTAGTAATAGGATGAATTATTTCGGAGAGTCTTGGTATGTGCTTTCTGTACAAACAACAAAGCCTACAAATTTACGGCATTCTGTATTTACTCTTTAACCCTAACCCCCAAACTCCACCCCCAACCCTAACCCTTTATTCCTCAAGATATATATTATAAAGTTTTAAATAAGTCTGACAAGGACACCGTTAAGCAACAAACCGCCTAGTTGTGTGTGGCCCCCACCCACGGCTATGAAAAAAATTAAAGAAGTCATATGTCCAACTGGTAAGCAATTTGGTTTTAGGAAAAATATATTACAATCAATGACTATTTATTAGATATACTGATTGTATTCATAGTCCCTATATGCTATTATCATAACAGCCAGAAGCTCTAATTTTATTAAATATCACATATCTATTTCAACTCATAGTCATATTTGTCAATCTCTGAATTATTTGTGAAGGGTTGCAAAAACAATATGATTGTTTCCCATCTTAATACCTGTTCTGCGTAGTAATGTGTAAATCTCGCAGAAGTTCCATATGCATCCTGCTTTTTTTCTTCACCCTAATGAATTGAAAATATAAAATTGTATTACTGTTATGCCTATAATTCATATCTCAATCTATGGTTTTCTTCACACAACACATTATTGTCACTCATAGAACTTTCAATTTCCCTGTGATCTTATCCATTATATTTTATCATGTGTATGCACAAAAGAAGATTCAGAACAGATTGAAAGTGTAAATTAATATAATAAATAATATTAAATTTGGTATGGAATTCTTATTTTTTGCTCTTCTCTATTTAAAATTTATTTAAATAACTTCCTAATCCCGATTAGAAATTTTTCTCATCTCTAATTAGATATCATTTTTTTTACATAGTGTATATAGTTTTTTTTTCTATTTGTATATTCTGAGAGTGTTTTGTACAGAACCTGTGTTATTAATTTATTTATTCATGTGCTTGCTTTGGGTGGTAACCGACTCAGATGACTGTTAATGGTCGTATCGTTACCACCCTGTCATCTACCGAAACATAATTTTTCTCATTTTGCTATCATATATATATTGTATGTGTTTTCTGGATTGAATAAAAAAAAATGGAATGAAAGTTCTATTTTTTGAGTGAAGCAGTGTTTATTTTCTTGAAATGCGCTCTGCAATAGCCCTTTTAAACGAGCCACAAGTGTCATTTTAAATTGAAACCAATAGGGATATATCGATAAATAAAGGTGTCACAGTCGCTCACACAGTTGGTCTTGATGTTTAGGCAATGAAGCAAAGTAATGATGATTTGACAACTGTGGATTTCTCTGGCATCTGAAGAACGTACAGCTAACAATCTGATTTAAAACGGCTTTGATGTTTAAAGGAAAGAACTTTAAATTTGACCTTGACAACTTCGGGCCCCATGCGCGGTTTAAAGACGTGCCATTACTTGTCATTATAGAAAATTTGTCTCTAATGAAAACATTTAGAGGATTCCCAGAATGGCAGTTTTCATGACCTCAATATTTGGCAGCACTTACTTGTGATGAAAGTATTTTACAGATGAACAATGTCAAATCCCCGTGAGGTCTAATTTTTGACAGTCATATGGAAAATTTGCTTCGCAATGCTTCATCGTCCATCGCACCAAATACTGAAAACTTGTTTGCGAAAAACAGTGCCAAACCTCACCAAGTGTAGCAAAAACCTTAACTTTACACTGTATATTCGTTTTTTCTTATTTCTCAGTTGTGGTGAAAGTTCGGTGTGAGGGTTTTGTATTTTTTTTCATTAACCTGTAGTTAGTGTAGCAAAACTAGAACATAACTACCATGTTAAGTGGCCGGCGTAAATATTAGTTAATTTCATGTGGCCCTTCGACCAAAAGGTTGGACGACCCTGATATAGGTAATAGGAATTTAATCAGTAATATTATTAAAACAGGCAACTTTCTGCCAGGTCGTTCAAGGTAATATCTTTCTTATAAAACTCAATTTATTTTGAACGATCGGTATTTACATCGTTACATTTCGCCGGTCTATTAAGGAACAAACGCCGCCGCATGAATATAAATATTCAAACTGCAGGAGAGATCGACGTCTGATACAAGGCGACGTTGATTGTATCCGGGTGTGAGGAAATCGCCCCTGGTTAATACTTACATGGGTGCTTACACTTGGGCTGCTTGCGTCATACTGGTATTGCCTGATTCTTTCCATTAATAGCCAGGCACATATATCGTCCCAAATTTTTGGCGGCTTTGGTCTACATAATTTCAGTTTACTAACGGATAATAGGACCAACTACTAAAAAGCCTGTTCATTTGAACGCTGCGCGTTCCGCTGAATTCATTTCAAACGTTGCGCCTTTCGTAGTCTTGTAGTCTCGCGTGACTGGTATATTGTGGCTAAAAATTAAATCTTCACTAAAATCCCTGAGGCTCCTCCAGTTTATTGAGTATCGAGACCAAAGATAACTTATTGGAATAAGTATTTTGCTATGCGGAAGGTAGCGTTCTTGGAATTTTAATTTTCGACTTGGTTGGCGAGAAAACGGCGATAAATTGTGAAAAAAAATTGAAATTTTATAACGATCGGCGTGTTTTTCGTTGCTTCCGTGGAAACGAAACCTCCATCCGGACTTCCGGACCTCCATCCGGACAGACAGACAGACAGAACGACTGATAATGAGGGTCTCCTAGAGCGGAGATTCAATATTAAAGAACTTAGTTAAAGACGATTCATAAAAATCGGAAAGTCGGAAAATCACCACTGAAGCCCCGGTTGTTACAACTGCTATCAACTAATAAGTTATGGTACGAAATACTAATCTGACTTGCGTGGTTACGTGTTCGAACTGGAATAACCGTCAATTGGATATAACAGTAAGGAACATAAGAATAGAAGTATTTACCTCATTGCTATTGAAAGATGAATGAAGGTATTGTTTTTTTAAGAATTAGTTTGTAAGTAATAATCACAAAAATTCATATACCTCGTTAAATTTACTTCTCTTTAAAATACTCGTTTTCACGAAGTAGGATCTGGCTTCAGCTCAATTATTACAAATAATTCACATGATGGAAAATCATGTAAAATCAGGTAAATTAAGTATTTTGCTAATAACCACATGCGATTTATTCAGTTTTGTTACATTTGGTGATGAAATCAACAGTTCGAATGGTATCAAACTCTCTGAGAAGATGATTATTATTACGTCAAAAGCTATTTTTATGTTGATATCAAGTAAGTAAATTTATCATTTAATTTATTACATCATAAAGAAATGAACTGAGTAGAGCCCGAGCTGCCAAGCGCCTAAGAAGGACACTTGCAGGAAACAATCCATATGGGGTCGAAGGTCGGAAAATTTTTCATTGCGACGTGATGATTAAATAAGTCGTCTGTTTCCAATATGGTTCCGACAATATGTAGGAAATTTTTGAAAACTTTGTATTTTTTTTTGCTTCTTATTTGGGGCAATAAATGGTTAATTTTTCTTTTGAGAGACGGTGACGACAGGTAATAGGCTTTATTCTGTCCCTGAAACAGGCAGAGGCTAAGTGAGGTAGGGCCATCACAAAGACAGTGGCGACTATAGGAGAAATGACAGGTGGCAATGAATAACAGTTGCTAATTAAGGAAGCCAGTGGCGATTAAAGAAGACATGACTGGTGACAATGGAAGACACGAGTAGTGGCGGCGGCGTAAGTCAGTGGCGATCAAGTAAGGGTGCGATTGAGGGAACATGACAGGTGGCGATCATGTAAGTGTGTGTGATTGAGGAAGAAATTGGCGATTAAGTAAGTCAGTTGCGATTGAGGGAGATATAACAGGGTTAGGTTAATATTCGCTGTCGAGTCGAAAAAAAATAATTATGGTTAACAATAGTAAGTAATATATGGAAAGGTTATCGCTGTTACGATTAATTTTGTGAGCAAAACGATTTTTCTTGTCGGCGATTAAATTTTTCAGCGAAAATGTGATTTATCTGTCTGAACGAATTAATTTGTTAACGTCTTGAATTTGTCAGCAAAACTGTGACCCATCATTTTGTAAAACAATTCAACTTGCCGACGTTTTCAAACGTTTCAACAAAATTCAACCTATCATACCGAATTTTTCCAAATGCTTTGTTTATGATTGTGGTTTATCTATTTGCGTCGCATCTTAGAAATTTTTTGTCAACATTGACAAACATGGTGAGCTATATATTTTTGCCAAATAGACAGATTTTTCATATCCTCTATTTTTTTTTTTGCATGGTCGCGTTACAGCGTAATAAGTAAAAAATGCAGTGTTAATGGCTATCCGCTTGTAGAAAAATTATTGATTCTAGAGTTTGAAATTAATGAAACAGGTCGTGTATCATTTTGAAAGCTTCCACTACGATGAAACTCGCACTCATTTAACTTTTTAGATATTGATATTATTAATTCTAACATCTTTGATTCGTAACAATATGCAAATACCTGTCACTAATATGTCACTCAACTATATTTGTGGGGTCTCGGAAATTCTTAATTTCTTATCCTTTAATTTTCGTTAGTGGCCGAAAATGTAGCATTGTAGAATTTTGGTGAAAATTGCACAATATTTTATTATTATATCTTATGAATTTATGTCAGACATGTAATATCATACGAGTTAGAATAAAAGTAACTTGAAAGATGTCAAAGCAATTCCAATTTTAAATCGAGTCATATGAAAGATTCCAAGTCATTCAAGAAAGTTTGGAAGAAGAGTTGCACGAGTCGGAGAGTTTTGAGGGAGAAGAAAAACAATTACTGAGGGAATGGCAGGGCAATCCTAAGAAGATGTGGCCTTAACCGTGAGGATATACGTGATTGTTATCGGTTTCCCGGCTGTGGAGTAATGCATCCCATAAAATCGACATTTCAAGAATAAGCACGGTGTCCCGGAATCGAAATGGAAAAGTATGACATATTCTTATCATTTTTTTGTAATGTTGTATAATGTATATATGCGTTACAATCAATTTGATTTTGCTTTAATAATTTCTAAAGTACTTGAAAAATTTCAAACATTTATCGCAAAATTGTTTTTTTTGCCTAGGTGTCAACATAAAAAAGTTACGTGACTGACAGTAATTCAATGCTAAAATACGAAAACTTCTATACCTTTTTAGTCGGTATTCAAAATTATTAATATAATTGCTTTATGTTAAAGTTTGAATGTTTAGATTTTAATTTTCTTCTGTAGACATCTTTACAGAAGAACCGTTAGCGCCATCGATTTTGACAAAACTATACAATGTGCAAATTCAATTTGCAACAAAGTTCAATCTAAGTTGACTCGAAAGAGACATCAGAGAATCCACGGATTGGAAGGAGAGGATATCGTAGAAAAGGGCAAAATATGCTTAAAGAATCTATATATCATTAGCTGAGATTGTACATCCCTTCTCAAAAACAAACACAATATGCCTATGTTTATAGGTATGTTTTTTTATGATTGTTGAATGGTACGAAGTAGAGCTACAGTAAAGTAGGGATACAAGACGCCGACAGTTGCTAAATATGGGGTCAACAAAATTGAAGGATACTTCAATGGTTTGCTCTTGGTAACTGTACACCAGATATTAGAGACTGAAAATATCAAGTCTCGAGGCACCGTCATTTCAATGACAAATGAACTTTTTCGCAAATGGGTAGTGTTTAATTAACGAAATGTATCTGATGTAGAGTGGCAGCAGATCATCGAATGGGTCAATTTGGCGTCCTTGAGAACCGCTCGTGTACAAAAGATTTATATTTGGTGTTGAAATGTTGCCCAATAGTTTGTACACTTGGAAAGTATCGATGCTTAGAATTTCGGGAGCATCCATTTCGATTGAGTAAAGTCACGCCCTGATTTCAAAATAAAAATAATTTGAAAATAATGGTTTTGTTTGAGTCATTAAAATTGCGGCCTCATGAGCACAGCATGTCAATACATGGTATTTGAGCATATTCTTGGGTTGAGAGTTTTTTCTACAAAAATTATCGCTTTACAAAATTTGAGTCGCTTGGAAAAAGGTTGAAACCATGGCCCTAGGGTTCCGCCAGTACCGCCAAGGTGTTTTGTTATTGTTAAAGCTGTCACTTATTGAAGGTAATCTTGTTTTTACCATTTACGAGGGATTCTCCGAGCCTCCAGAAAGTTTCTTTGGCTTTGCGAAGGGCTTGGAAACCACTGGCAGGCACTGAGATTCTAGACATTGACTAAGTTATATCGTTTGCTTTCCACCAGTTGAACACGTTTTATTATAATAGAAATAATAATTCGTTCGAAACGTCGACTAAAGCTAATAGCAATTGTACATATATAACTAGAGACAGTGATTTCTCTACACCCTTCTATAAGTGGTGAATTACTCTGTATAATTTTGTTGCCTATGCAATTTATTTTAACAGTAAAGCTTATGTCAAATATCGAAACGTCGAAGTAGCAGCGTTGAATGATGAATGACGATTTATTCGAGTTACCTGAATGAAAAAACTTGGACGCAACTAACTACTGATGGGACTCAACACAGTGATTGCTGATAGAAGAATTGCAAGTTTGCTCAAAGCAAGTTTCCAACCCCTCAGCTAAGAGTGGAAAGCGTATTTAAAGATGATCTCCAAGTTTGGTCCAATCAAGGTCTCGGAAGTGGGTCTAATGGATTGAATTTTAAATAAACAGTTAGTCAGTGCCGATTTCCTTGTGCGTGTTGTAACTTCCAGTCCAGACAAGGGTTGAATAGAACATGAATAGACAACAACATCTAATGCTAGAGCTGATAGTATATAAGCAGGATTCAAAAACCAAAACAGTCAAGAGTAATGGGACTAAAGAATGAGCTGTCCGTGTATTTATTCAATACTGTGACTGTCAAAAATCTAGCATTAAAATACAATATTTAAATTCACTATAACACAGAATATTTTGAAATATGTCTGAAACCTTCAGTGTCCACAAAATAACCCAAAATTGGAGTATATTTTGCAACCAGCCAATGGTACTAAAACTATAATAATCTATAAATAGGATCTGAACTATTTATCAGCTTTTAACAAATTGATCAATTTGATAGAAATTTAAGATAACATTTCACATATCGTAACATACAATAATAAACTGTAAACTTTATCAACTTTTGACAGAGTGTTTAGTTCACTACGATTTAACATAGCACCCTCATTTAAGTCATTTTTGATCTATGTTACCTTTGATTTGTAGAAAATAATAAATGAACTTTCGATTATATTTATTACGGAAAACGTCAATGTTCAATAAAAAGGAACTTGTTGAACCGTTATAAAAACAACAAAAAATAGGTGCATTCTTTATGAACAACCATTTGTATTAAGTTCAATAGTTAGTGGATATTCGAAGGTTTACAATTGTATGTTACGTGGTGTGGAAATAGCGAATATTTTCATCTTTTTATTTTTGGCTTTATTACTTGATTGCGAGGTACATCGCGCTTCTAAGTGAACTTCTCAATGATATGTTAAGACGAGGTCGTACTCCTATTAGCACCTTTTTATTTTTCTGATTTTTTTATCTTTCGGATTTGGAAAAGCATCGACATAGATAATAATTACAGGACCAGAGTATTTTCCCCTGAGCAAACCATCCCGATTTATTACACACTGTTCCTTTTTAATCTCAAGTTTTTTTGCTTCTTATATATCAAGACCATGCATCTGAAACTATTAACTAGCTAACTTATATCATGGATTATTATTGGATGAGATGACGTGGTTCTCCATATGATTAGGCTGTTTTATCGACTTTAATCTCCCCGGATTAAAAATCTATAAATGTAATTCTATGTTTCTATGCCACAATGTGCCAGGCTCGGGGATTACTCCAGGAAAATTTTTGTCCTATTTGGACAATTTGGATAGAACTGTTTTAAAATGCCAATTCTCCGATCAAGCTAATTGCTTAGTTTTCTGAGAAATAATTTTAGTTTCTATCTTTTTTAAAATATATCGATAACGTTTTTCAACACCATTTTATTAACGAAAAGTAGCATAATATTTCATATTATATTTCACGAATTTCATTTGTTAAGTTCAGTTCGTGGAAAATAGATTGTTCTAACAAATTGATCAGATTCAGAAACACATCTATAAATATATAATGAAAAAATTGTATATCACACTAACTCACACACAAGAAAAATAAAATACGAAAAAATTAAATTTCCTGCCTGTTGCCGAGTTTTAACTGCCCGGGAAGTTGTATAAGAATTATGAAACTCGCATATTTTAAAGCGAAGACAATGCTGTTATTTATTTCAATTTTGATAATTTTTAACATTTTCTTATATTTTGTTCAGGTCACACTGGAAATTTCAATTTTTTTTTTAGCTTTTTTACCTATTAAATAACCAGGAATAATTCTTTCTGGAAAATATACTATTTAATGGCGTGATTCAGAACAATTCAAACATATAAAATACCAAAGCAAATATAATAAATCATCAATACTTATAATTTGAATAAAATGTAAACAGAGGCATGATTAATAAAACTTGTTCTTCGTAAAGTGAAGACAATGCTGTAATTGATTCTGATAATCTCTCGAATTTGTTATATTTTTCTTTAGGTCGTTCAGATCACAGGGAAACTCAATTCACAGGGAAACTTAATTCAATGAAAATCGGAAAATATTTCAAATTCAAATCTCAATTAAAAACTAAAACTTGGATCCAAAAGTTGGGTTAATCAATAGATTATATTTGTAAAGGATTTGTCAGCAAAAATGTCCTAATTAATGAGCTCATTTTATTTGGGATAAATACATCCATCGAAATATAAGAACCTGGCAATGGAACTGAGAAGATATCAGAATTAGACAACATATACAATATGAGCTCTTGGACTTATTGGAAATAAGTGTGAAACTATGTGTAAAATATTTTAGTTACGAACAATTAACAACAATTACACAAGTTTTACCTGAAGTGCTTTTAACCTTCTGAAAAGGTATTTTTCGGTAAAAAAGTTAAAATAGCAAAAACAAAAGAAATTCTGCATAATAATAAAAAGAGAAAATATAAATCCATCGCGGTCAATTATGTTTATATCAATATCATTCTATACTTTTGTTTCATGGTAATTTTGGGTTTTCTAGATGAATCCAATTTGCATAAAACAACTCATCGCAAAATGAACAACTTCACAATATACAGGGATACGAGGTCGGATTTTAGCAAGTTGTCGAAGATCTGAATTTGTCGAAATTGTACATCCTCAGTTTTTTTTAAATAAGTCAAAACTTCACCATAAATTTAGAAAGCATTATTTTACTGGGCGTTTATTTTACTGAGATACAAAGCCGTTATTTAGAAAGTATCAAACATTTTTGTAATTTATTGAAATTTCTTGAACATGAAATAGTATATATTTAAATAAACCAAATCGACAACACTTTAGAATTATTCACAGAAACAAGTTGGGGGAAAATAATAAATTCAAATATTTATTTGAACACATCTAAGAAAACAGTTTGTTCGGTAGAAATCTAACAATGAATTCATTTTATTAAAATTTTACCCCAAGAAAAGCCTGACAGACAATTTAAATAAGTGAGCATTAAATCGCATTGGTTCAACATATAGGCCTCATGTTTAATTCAGTGGAATAGATTGTGTGGAGTAGATAAAAGAATAAGATCACCGATTCATCTGCACGTATCTTTTCAATATAATTTCAAATCTTATTCTAAATATCATGCGAACATACAACCTTCTCATAGGCCGATTGTGATCTATGTATCACAGTTCGAGCATAGCCAAAACAAACGATTCTTAGTTTTCCAAGTATATGTTACTCCGTGTGCAGAACCCTTTTCAGAGTGGGGATTTAAAACATGTCAGGCTTTTACGCAAACTCTATTTTAACGCATTCATAAAAGAAAAGTATCTGTAAATTAACCGTCTTATACAAGTGATAAGTAGTTACCATACTCCCCAACTGTAGTATCTCATATAAGGGAGGTATACCGCAAGCAAGATTTATTTACTTCATATGCTTATTCAACTGTGGGCCGTAGAATTAAGTTTAGGTGTAAATTAAGCTGCATGTGTGGCTAACGAAAATTCGGGAATACAAGAGCATATGCTTGTTCAACTGTGGAAATAGTCAGTTTTAATTATGCTACTAGGGTGAATACCAACTACTCTTAAAATTCTACAGTGTTTTGTTTATCGATCATTGAATGGACAAAGTTATACCGGTAATTCATTTTCACAGATGGCTCCGTGATATGAATTGATGGGAGGAATGTTAATAATCCCTTGATATATGGGTTCCGGGTTTCGCTTGACCTCAACAACTACAGCTGTGTACGATGCATCGGAAGACGGATAATTAGGACTCCACACCTCATTTGGCAGAGATATAGCTTGGCCCGTGGTTGAATACAGCTGACCGTTCTGTTGAAATAAAAATATATTTTGAAAAATATAACACATAGCAGAGAATATTGTTGAATATGGCTGAACCAGTAATCGTTGTCATGTGGTCTGAAAAATCAGAACCAACTTATTTGGTCTTCAGTAATTCAGTAATAGTGACGTGATTATTCTGCTCAGTCACACTTCAGTAATAACCGTTAGTGAATGAGAAATAAATGGAATAGACACATAAATCAAATTAGTTTGGATTATTCTTCCCTGATTTATTATCAGGGCTGTAAAGTTGAAACGCTCCATTGCGTTCATGTCAAATTGTTGAATTCCCTCAAACATTACATGAAGACGGATGTTTGTGGTTGAATTTTGTGATAGAACCTGGCAAACGTTGGCAAACGAATTTTTTGAATCTAGTAAGAAAGTCAAATTTAATATTAGCCTGGAGGAGTCAGTGTTATAAATGTAATAGCACTTAGTAATACGGAAACATTATTGGCCATATTTTATATCGATTTCATGTATGGCCGCATAAGGAACATGATCCATACTCCACGTACCTTGTAAGTCATTCCCGTATGAACAATAATGTATGACCCTTCATAAGGAATCATTGATCGTAAATAATCTCGAACCAGGTTGTAGTGTGTGACGTCTGAAATATTAGCCAGTTTGTTTTCGCAAAGAGATTCAGCATCGCTCAATGAGACGTTTTCCACGTCATAAATGATCGCTCGAAAACATTTCGAATTATAGACAACGCCACATTCTGAAATAAAAATGACAGTCAAATGTGTTTAAAGATATTTATGAAACACAATTACTAAAGAGAATATTTATTTGCTTCTACATTTTACTTAATAACCTTTATTCATTTTATTCAGGATTGAATTGTCTTTTGTAGTGTTTTTTAATAATATTAGTAGTTTTGATCACACGCCTGTACGAGTTTCTTATTCGCATTCTATGTGTAAACATCTCCATGGCATTTGAGAAATGAGCCCAATCACCATTTAAATGACATATTCTATACAGGGCTATTTGACTGTCATATAGACAGCAGGTTTGAAACGGGGATGGTTGAATGGTCTTAATTGCCAAAGAAATAAACTTACTCGGAGCGCACACTGGTGTTATGGACCATGAACCGTCAGATTTGCATGTTCCCGTCTGCCCCCCTTCCAAAGTGTAACCTTTGCTGCAAGAGTAACTGACCTCCTGATCCTCACTGTACAAGTCCTGCTCAGGAGAAATTGCTCCGTTCCCAAAATTTCGCTTCGCACATGGCGTAGCTGTAAAAAATCAAATGATAGAAAATGTGAAATTTTTCTGCGAGACTTTGTGCAAGCGGCCACTTCTACCCCATTTTATCAGCTCGACTGAAATGTGGTTTGAACCCGAGAAGATCGGAGAGAACATACAAGTCTGCAACAACTTTGCCATTGACTAATCAAATCTTGATGCACTTACCGATACCATAACATTCGAAAGAGTTTAAAGTTGTTAGGTTGTCTAACTCCACATTTCCAAATGCCTCAAGCACAAGTTGGACCTGGATGAAATGAAAACAATTGAAGTTTGAGCAGGGCTGCGATGAAGAGTGGAAGGTGAGAAAGCTTTCATTGATAAGTCGGAATCGAACTTTCTAACTACGAAGTCAGCAACGGGATTCTAGATTTCTAAATGTGATACTCGAGAACAAATTTCGGACAAATCGCGAAAAGCATTAAGTTTACTAAGCATTCTCAACAGGCTTGCATGCGCTGAAGGTATTGTCACAAAATTATGCTCTTCTTGTTTTGACGCAGAGTAGAGTAATTAGAATCAAAAAATTTTTGTCAATTTGGAGTCAGTCCTTGAATGAATCAGAATTGCGAGTGGATTCTCACGGATCAGAAAATCTACATTTTAGGGTTATACATGCAGAGAGGAAAGTATGTGTTACCAGTTTGTAAAGGGATTCTAGAAAAACTCCAATTATGCACAGGAATGATTACAACCTTTAGCAGGCTAATGAAGCTAGACTAAGCCTTACCAAAATATAATAAAACTTTTGCGTAATGTAAAATGAGATTCACATCCATGCAATTCCGATTTAAAAAATAAATTCTCTAACAAATGTGTTGCAAACCTCGGTATCTGTAGAGTTTACTGTCTTTAAAATGAATTTCTCTGTTTTCCAGTTAGTCGAGACAGAAAAAAGCCAGATTGCTTTCCTGAAAATGACAAAACAAATCATTGCTATCTTCACATAGACCCGAAATACACCGATATAAGTTATAAAATCGAATAACTCACTATTCCAACTTCATTGAATATATATTCTAAGAAGTTAAAATATATTCAATTAATTTGAATCTAAAAATGCAGGAGATTTAGGACAATGATTAGGATCCTATATTCTTTGTGGAACTTTAATTGCTCAAAACAATTAATTTTCCAAAGTCCTCCCTAGGCAAATAATTCTTTACTGTACAGTGAATCCATACAAAGCCTGCTTCGGAGTGAAAGCAGCAAATAGTCGGGTAAAAAAATAAATGCATTGTAGCTACTCACGTTACAGTTCCATTGTGTACCTTGGCTACCATTTCTCCATCAGATGTTCCTTTTATGTCGACACTCATGCATAGTTCGCTAGCCAAAGCCTTGGGTAAGGATCTGATCGTACCATTACCAGCAAGAACATAACCTAGAATAAATAAAAATAAAAAATTAGAGTGTATCTGATGTGAGCTCAAATATTTTTCGACACAGGGTCTTTCAATTCTTGCTACAGATTCTAAAATTTGAACGAACAATATCACCGCGTAGTGCGGCGCAACGTGCTAAGCATTAGAAATGCGCGTGTCATTGCAACTCTGATTACTCTGAGTGGGTTCGCATGTTTGAATCATGTGGGAAAAAACATAAACGAGGGATTCTCCTCGCCGCCGTCGGATGATTCACGTAATCACTGTAGGTTACGCGTTCCTCTACTATCAAGTCTATACATCTGAGACAAATATCCGGCTAACCAATCCCATACCCAACATAGACTGGTAACCGGGCAAGAGAACGTGGATCACCATGAGCTTGAGATTTCTTGTCGGTTTTCCTCCCCCTGCGAATAAAAATAGATTAGGACGCATTATTCAAAATTTGATTAAATAATCTAGAAAAGTAATTTGTTCTAAATATACTATCCCTAGTCAGAAGTTACAAGCACTAACTCAGAAGTGAGAAAGACTCATATATGAGAAAGTTATCAATCTCTCAAGCAAAGTTACAAGAACTCACTCATAAGTAAAGGTAACTTATCTGTAAGCGTTTCATATAGAAAAACAATACCTTTAACGTCATTATCTCTGTATTCCCTTTGAAATGTTCCATCAACTCTCGTGTAGCCGCATGTAGAATTGATTGAGGACTCAAAATCACATGTAAGATCGACTAAAAAACACAAAAATCTTTTTTGGAAAAACTTGTATTGCGGACGAAGAGTCCAGAAATCCTCTGGCACATAATTATCTCTTATTGGATTTCTAATTAAAAACCACACGAGGTAATTGGAAGTGCAATTACAAACATATAAGTAAAACTTAGCACGAGGTACCACCGAACCATCGAACCGAACCAACCACCGAACACCTTGCATTTTGGAAAATTATTCCGGAATACAAAGCGTTGTTTTAACACTTACCTACGCAAGTGGGCACTTCCCCCCATGTTCCATTTTCTTTGCATTTTTCTATGTTTGATCCTTGAAGAAAGTATCCTACATTGCATGAATATTCAATAATCTGACCAAACTCTAAGTCAGGTGAGGTGTTTACAGTCCCGTTGTCTGGAGCTTTAGGTGCTGGGCAGGTACGTACTGTAACAGAATATTGAAACAGTTATAGGGTGCAGACCAGACTTTTCAACAAATTTCATTTATCGTAGTATTTTCGTAGAAATTAGATTCAATTTCAAAAAAAAACTTAGCCCCCGCAGCATCAGCCGAAATCGATCAAGCTGGGTCGTCGTATACAACGTCATTCTAATCTTTGAATCATTCCGTAGAGCTCAAAATGAACAGAAGTTAACGAGAGAGAGAGAGAGGGTATGACTTTTATAACGACTTAGGTTGCTCGATTTCGGGTTATCGTATGCACGTTTATTTTTGTTTACTATGTAATTTATCATAAGTTTATCGCGTTTTTCTACCTAACAATTTTTCTGTGGCGTGTGTGAAATAATTTAAAATAATTTTAGGTGAGTGAACATGGACCACTTCTTCTTGGCAAAATCTTCCATATTATATTCTGTACGTTTTAAACGTTATCTAAGGTTTTGTTTGCGCTACTGATTTTATGATCAGTTTTTATTTATTTGTTTTTGTCAATCATTTTATTGGCTGTTATGCTGAATATGGAGTCGATATAAATTTATATTTATACTAGTCTGATCCTTGCTTTATGCCCTTCGTTGCTGCCGTTTCGCCGTGCGACTCGAAAAATCGGGGTCTGCTATAGTTTAGTATCATAAGTACTACTAGTGGGCGTAGCATAACTGTTTGGCATGTCTTATTTCTAACCCCTACTTGACTACGTCATCAAAATAAGCTCCGCCAAAATATACTAATATATTTTTTCGAGATTTTTTTGACATCGTTTTTTAAGGTGCATTGCGGAGGTAAAGAAAGTCATATTTTAAGGGATAATTTTAGATGAACACGTTGATATCTTATAATCAAGCAAATATATTTATTGTTCTTTAGGTTTGTTTTCTTATCTTGCTCCAAACAAGGCTCTAGGCAAGACAATTACTAATACATGAGAATCTACTTTTCTTGGAAGTATCGCAATTTTTTCTGTTGGACCTTAGGTGCTGGGGAATTCCGTATTAAGAAATTTGACGGGGACTAACGCGTTTAGGGAAGAAATATTTTTCGAGTGAACAACGAGAGAGAGAAGGCCACACCAACCTGTACTCTGTTCGATTTTTGTAGTTTGTTGGCGTACAGTAGAGAGAAAGGCTTCCTTAGTTAACCACGGGGATGTACCAGGGACGGTTGAAGTACGGACCGAAGAAGTTTTCTTGTCTTTGTGTTCTATGTAAAAAAGTGAGTATATATTACAAGTTTATAGCAAGATTTATAGTTTTGGAAAACTAAATGGCAATTTGTATATATTTCAAATTTAATATATTTCAGCGTCTTTCATAATTCCCCTATTATCGATTGCTACGACTAAAAACATATCCTTATTAATATATTTCCTAGCTCATGCGATACCAAAAAACATAGACTTTCATACCCTGGGTGGTGGTCATTTCTTTGACACCTACAACAGATGGCGTGGTCGTTTCTTTAACACCTACAACCGAGTGCGGCACTGAGTTCGTCTCTGATTTTTCCATCGTCTTTTTTAAGTGATAGAGCTTACTTTCCATCCCATCTAATTGTTCCGTTAAAGCTGCGGAATACAGAACAAATACAGAATTTAAATTGAGCCCTCAGTATTCGGTGAATTTTTGTTACAAGTACCCCTCTTTCTCTGGTTGAAAATAAGTATATGAGATGGGTATTGGTAAACTACACGTCATGATTTGATTGTTAAAAATGGCGCAAGGAAAATATAAAATTATCGGAATTTTTTCTAATAAAACAATTGTTTGGGGAGTATTTCGAAGGAAATTATATTGTGGACACGAACCTTTCAAAGCCTTCTCTCCGTATTTTGTGCACTGTCCTTTCTGAAATAGTGAGAAGTGAGAAATGTTTAAAAATATGGACATGAAGGCCTTAGCTGAGCAAATGTTCCCATACGCCGTGAAAATGTGTTTCAATGGATTAAAGTGAAAACGTAAAATATGAGATGAGGTATCGATTAAAGTAAGTTTCAAACCTCCAGTACATATAGATGGAAAAAATCGATAGAACTTTCCAATTTTCTCATTTTGTTTTGAGATTTTAAACAAAACAGTTCTATTTTTTCTACTAAAACTCTCACCGTATTATCGGCTCTCCAAGTAGGTTTACCGTCGCAAACCATAGGCATCCAGCATTTCTCACCTATTACGAGAAAGTTAAAATTTTAAATCGAGCGAATTGTTCATTTTAAAATAGGTTTACAACAGATAAACAAAAATTATGTTACTGAACTTTTTTTTTATAACAAGACTAATTCAGTACTTAACTCCTTATGGCGCGCATTCGCTCATTCCAAACATAATTTTATCCTGCTAACCACGTCACGCGAACTGTTTCCTCGATGACGATTAGTCGAATCAAATTTAAATTAGTACGCTCGCCATTGGGAAACCTAATAATGTTTAGCTTAACTGCACGCATAGTCTGAGATCTGATCGATACCTTCGTTTCAGTATCGAGAATCTGAGAATGATATCATTTTTTTCTGGCAAACAATACACTCAGGAGAGTCAAATTTCGACATGGTTAGATACTTTGGGCTTTTCGTCCGGGTTCAGATAGTTCCGAGTAACTCTGTAGTTCATTTAACATCTTCCCATGATTTTTATTTGGCGTTTTATACTACATTAAACTCGAACAAGACTCTGTGCAATCGGTCACTGATACATAACTAGCTGCTATATTTTAGACGGGCAGCCATCTTGTTGATTCGGCATTTCTTATTCAGTTCACAGCACCCCGGACGAGGTGCTGGGTATAAAATTGAACCCGAGATTCTACCCCGCGATGCAAAAATATCCGAGTCCAACGCTTTATCAATAGGCCACCACGCCCGCTAACCTACAATCGAATTTTCTCTTCTGAACGTAACGATTCGAGTGGATATTACGATACCAAAAATTTAGGTTCAAAAACAAAAACATTCCAAATGAGGCTATCCTATTACCAGATATTTTCAAACCAAAGCGTTGTATCGCATATATTAGTATATCTATATTATGATGAAGGAACGGTCATTTAGCACAATCTACGGTACGGCAGCGGCAACGCATTGAGTGGGAACAATCATCATTTATTTTTATATCAATGACGATCTCCGCTTTTGGAGTGTAACGAGGGTCTAGTTAGATTTAACCCATACCTGATCCAATCTTTAACGAGAGATCGAGGTTTGCCCTATTATTACACCGTCATATTGGCCTCTTCTACGCCGTAATAAATAAATATTCCGCATGATACAAACATGTCATCCGAGGAGCGAATAACGAGTATTTAATTTCGCAAAAAGACAACAGGTAAGCATGCAAACCCAACAGAGCATGCACAGTTATACTGACCTTTAATCAATGAAAATGCCTCAATAAACATAACAAGAATGTATTGAATCGGAATCTTCATCTTGAATCCAAAAATTTTGTCAGCTTTGCTTTGACGAAAATCGATTTCCGAACAGCGTGGGTTAGAATGAAGCTTCAATCTATTTGCATCGGAATATATCCTATGCAAGCTCACTCACTACTCTAAGAGCATAAAGAGAAACTGTTTTCACTCTTTTAAATTTTAGGATACGTGTTGCGTCACAAAGAGAGCGTTTGGCAAGTGGTGCTCTTTCTTTCTTTATGAAACGACGACTACGACGTCACTACCACGCCCGTGAAAGTAATATTTGGTTGAATTTGTTGGCAATGGTTAGAATGTGCAAAATCTGATGACAGGGTTATACTAGTTTAAAGTGGCAAAAGTTTCAAACGTTCATTTCCTGAAATCAAACAGGTCAAAAAAGTTAAAAACAAGTTGAACAGGTTAAAATATTATTTATATCGAATTCTCACAGTTGAATCAGAAATATCAGTGATTATTACTGTGTTATGAAACATGTCCAATCACTGAGACTGTTTTCTGCATAGCTATTTTGTTTGTCGTCCATATAACATTATGTAAAGCAAATTTAACATTGAATATATTAGTCAAGAACCGGATCTCGGACGCAACTAACCACCGATGAGACTCACACAGTGATTACCTTAACGAAGGTTAGCGGATTCCCGCCAAGACTGGAAAGTGCTTCTTCCTAGAATCATTCCTGTATGGCTTCTTCTCGTCTGGCAACTAATTCTTGCGTCCAAAACGAATCAAATATCCAAATCAACTTGAAATTAACTATATTCGATATTCTTAATCACTTTAACATCTGCAATCGCAAAGTGCGTCACCTAAAAAGTTTCATTCAATGTACAAAAACTCACTCACAGACGAAATAAACAAATCGCCAGAGCTCTGCAATCTGTTAGGGCAAAAGCTTTTACATCGCGCTATGTTTTATTGAGTCTTAAAAGGCCAGCATATCTATTATTTAGCTCTGGGGCGTAAAATCGCAATGACCGACAAATTGAAAGGAGCCTTGCTCGAAGAGAAAGTCTGCCATTCAAACTTGAAGTCCCGACTTCCGAGTTGAAATCACTTGATCAAGTAATCACCGACTTTAAAAAAGGAAAGTTTAGCGTGGTTTGTCCCTGAATCACGTTAATTAAACGCATTTTTATTTGTGTTATCTCAGTTTTCAGAGAAAATAGAGAGACATAATTTCGATTGAAATTTCAAGCAGAGCCAAATTACAGCGTGATGTTTGTTCCTGAATCACGATATTTAAATGAATATGTATGTTCATTATCTCAGTTTTAAGAGAACTGTAAAAGGTACTTTGGTTGATATCATTATTTCATTCAGGTAACTCAAGTCAATTCAGATAATTGATGAATCTTCATGCGAGCTTAACAGCGCTGCTACTTTCACGTTGCAACATTTGACATAAAATTTACTGTCAAAAAAAATTTATGGGGGAGGGTTGTGCAACACTTTTAGAGGGAGGTGAAGCGAAATCACAGTTCCTGGTGATACTTGTACAATTGATGTTAGCTTTGGCCAACGATTCGAACAATTTTATTTTCTATTATAATAAAACATGTTCAACTGGTAGAAAGCAAACAATACAATTCAGTCAATATCTCAGATGTCAATGCCAGTGGTTTTCAAGCCCTTCGGTTGAGCGGTAATATTTGGTTAATTTTTTTGGCAATTTAGCAATAGTTAGAATGTGCAAAATTTGAGGCCAGGGTTGTTCTAGTTTAAACGGTAAAAGTTTCAAACGCTCGTTTCCTGAAATCAAACAGGTCAAAAAAGTTAAAAACAAGTTAAACAAGGTAAAATATTATTTATATCGATTACTCGCCGTTGAATCAGAAATATCAGTGAATATTGTTGTGCTCTGCAACGTTGCCTTTCCCTGCTCATGTCCAATCGCTGGGACTGTTTTGGGCATATCTATTTTGTTTGCCGTCTATATAACATTATTTGAAGCAAATTTAACATTGAATATATCAGTCAAGGACCTGATGATATTAACCTAAGCACTTTCCTTCTCTGAAAACAGAGAATAATTTGAGCCTTGGCTCTGATGCCAATTATATTTTAGGTACTTTCTACAGTCCTTCTTAAAACTAATAATAGATAATACACATACAGACTTCTAAAAATATTGGGATGCAGGACAAACGGCACGCTAGATTTTAGCTCTGCCTGAAATGTCAATCGAAATTCTCTCCATACATCTTTTTAAAAACTGGAACAACGCAAATAAAAATGCGTTTAATCACTGTAGTTCAGGAACAAAATCACGATGAACTTTCCTTTTCAAAGTTGATGATCACTTGAGCAAGGGATTTCAACTCCGAAGTCGAGACTTCAAATCGGAATGGCAGACTCCCTCTTTGGTCAAGGTACAGTTAGCCACTGAGTATAAGTCATATCATCAAAAATTCTGAATGATTGCTGTTTATTGTGATTAAACTTTAAATTAAGAAACGTTTTATACGTAAGAATTCGGCAATTCGGCAATTATTCTAGCGTCAAAACTGTTTTATACTTATTAATCTGTCGATCATTGTGATTTTATGACCCAAAGCTAAATAATAGTTGGGCTATCGTCTTTCAATAGAATATAGCGCACTGTAGTATTCAGCTTTTGCCATAACGGATATCAGAGCCCTTGCGATTTATTTATTTCGTCCGTGAGTGAGTTTTTGTAAATTGAATTAGTTCATTTTAGGTGAGGCACTGTGAGATTTCAGGTGGTAAAGTGACGGAAATACAATATCGAATATAAATAGTTTCGAGTTTATTCGAATATTTGATTTGTGGAAATCAGGCAGGTATGATATTCCGAAGAGGCACTTTCCAGTCGTGGCGGAAATTCCCGAACCTCGACAAGATTTTGGTATGGAATTAACGCAGTGTTATAATGTAGAAATCGAAATTGAACATGGCGTATATAGTCAGATCATATTGTGTGGCAGATAAGTAATCCGAAGATTTAAAAATGAAAAATTTAAAATGTAATTTTTGCATTGTTTTCTTTTTCCTGAAATGAGGAAAAATGCAGGTGTGCAAACATTTGGCAGTCAAATATTCTCAATAGGCAAAAAAATTCGAAGTTTTTGTAAAAATTGCAAAACGCCCAGATCTTAGGTCACCCCCCCCCCCCCTTTCCTTTAACCTCTTTCGTATAAATTACAATCAGGGCTGGAATAATACAATCAGATAATATAGGTACGTGCTTGGCACTAAAATAAAGCAGCGCCGCAGATAATTCATCACAGGATAAGTTTCAATGGTGCCTTAGTGTTAAATGGGGTGATCCGAGTTGGGTAGACGATTCAGACCTGAATATTGGCCCGATTGGATGAAAATTTGTGCATATTCTTCTTTCACAAGCAGCATCCTAAACATCTCTATAAATTTTTGTGAACATGGTAACTTGTTTTAAAAAATTAATCATAACTTGTCTTTTAATTAGTAGTGAATGGAGGATGTTTCCATAAAACCTGACCCCGGGAAAATTCTCCCAATACTTCACTATTTCAATAAACTTTATGCCTAATATAGCCTAAGTGTTTTTCCAATAATTGTATTATCATTTTTATTAAAACGTGATGCTAATAGGTTGGCATAGTCTGTCGGAGCGTTTGTGGGACTATTTTTAAAAGGCATTGATGATGACAAAAATGAATTTTACTTTTGCTATCAGTTGTTCAAAGATAAGGTGAAATCAAATTAATGAAACAAACACACCGATCGCTGTCAATCACCAAAAAATACTGATACAACTGAATGATCAGCATGTACAGTTGTGACCGGTGGACCATAAAAAAAGACAATAAAATAAATGAAAACACAAAGCCAATGTGAAACTATTGGTCCTGATCTTCATATTATATTGGAAACTTGTATACAATAATTGGAATATTTTGAAGCACTTCAAGACGGTATTACGCAAGAAATATACAGCTGGTGAAAAAAGATTATCAATGAAATAGTGACGCCAATTACGAAATTTTGGTTGAGGAGAAAAAATGTTATGTTAGTTTGGTACACCAGTAAGAGCATGAAACCGGTGGCACTGGAATAGTCACGACAGCATATTATAGCTGAAAGAACATTGTTTGATAATTAATTTTCTACAATTGTGGAGGTAATAATTGATCAATTCTCTACCAGTAAGTTAATCAGTAAAATATTATTCTGACAGAATTTTATCGTGATTCATCCATTTCAAATTCAAAATGCCTGAAGTTTACCATGATCCGTCAACGGTTAATGACCTCTCACAGGACTCAGGCTTGTTATGTTTGTGGAACCGAAAATAGCTGCATAGGTTTGATTGTTTATATTTATTTCTCCTGTATCAAGACGACTTTACTTGCCGTTGACAGTCAGATCCAGACATTGAGTCCCTGCAGCAAATAAGATAAATCATATTATAATATATGCCTGAGTTACACTTTAATCACCTGGTTCTGGTTGGCTGATCTGAGAAGTCAAGGTATGAAAAGATATTAATTTATTGTGAACTGGAGGGTTAACTATAGAACTTGTTGAGTAAATTTACTGAATATTCAAATTAACCATGTTGTTCAAGTCGAAGTCACATTTCTAAATTCTCTGTGAACAGATTTGAACTCTGAGGAAATTTGAGAAATCTAAAAGTCAAACTTCCCAAGTAAAAATATATTGACATGCAACCAGAATAGATTTGGAAGACGAGATTTTAAATGACAGGGACTTTGCATGCTTCAATCCATAGCGAAACTATCATTAAATTACTGTCAGTCACTTAACTTTTTTATATTGACACCTAGGCCAAGAAAACAATATTGCAGTAAATTTTTGAAATTTTTCAAGTACTTTAAAAAAAATTGAAGCAGAATCAAATTGATTGTAACGTATACAACATTACAAAAATTGATAATAATATCTCATACTTTTTCATTTCGATTCCGTCATTTCGATTCCGGGACACCGTGCTTCATCTGGAGATGTCGATTTTATGCTACGTATTACTTCACGGCCGGGAAACGGACAACGACCACGAATATCCTCACGGTTGAGGTCTCTTCAGCTTGCCCCGCCAATCCCCCAGCAATTGCTTTTCTTCTCCCTCAATACTCTCGACTTGTACGACTCTTCTTCCAAACTGACATGAATTACTTGGCATCCTTCATCTGTCTCGATTCGAACTTGGAATTGCTTTGACATCTTACAAGTTAATTTTATTCTAACTAGTATGATATTATATGTCTGACATAAATTGAAAAGATTTGATAATAAAATATGGTGCAATTTGCACCAAAATTCCACAATGCTACATTTCCGGCGGCCACTAACGAAAAATAAGGGATAGGTAATTAAGGATTTTCAAGACCTCACAAATATAGTTGGGTGACATATTGGTGACGGGTGTTTGCATATTGGTACGAATAAATGATGATAGAATTAATAATATCAATATCTAAAAAGTTAAATAGGTGGAGAATCATCGTAGTGAAAGCTCTCAAAATGATACACAACCTGTTTCATTATTTCAAACTCCAGAATCAATAATTTTCCTTCAAGCGGATAGCCATAATAAACAATGCATCTTTCACTTATTACGCTGTAGCGCAGGGTTGCCCAATCTTTTTGGACGACAGGCCACATTTCGTTTACGAATGATGCCATTTGACATGATAGTTATGTTCTAGTTTTCACTACACTGATGATGAGGAAACCACTAAATTTATAAGAACAGTAAATTCGAAGATACAGTAAGTCGAAAGTCTTTACCACACATATATATTTCAATGTCAAGAATGATACCGCTTTTATCCAATAATTTTGTCAATATTTGGGGTGATGGACTATGCAGAACGAATTTTTATATGACTGTCAGAAATTAGTGACCTCACGGAGGATTCGACATGATTCATTCGTGAAAATATTCGTATAATGTAAGTGCTGTCAAATATAAAAACTACTTTTTCAAGCTCCACAGAAATAAGACATGAAAACAGATTGAAATACATTGCAGACAATAAAAATTAATTTAAACATCTCTCTCCAGCAATAACGCCAACAAAGGGACATAAAAATCTTTCGATAGCTGGGTGGTGCTTTCCGCGCATTTCAACGACGAGAACTACTTTTTTTATTAGGGGTTTCAATAATGGCTCAGATTTGTAAAATATATTGGGATTTGGCTAATACCACGCGGGCCACTCGAAAACCTTCTGCGGGCCACATGTGGCCCGCGGGCCACGGGTTGGACGACCCTGATGTAACGCGACCACGCAAAGAAATAAATAGTATATGAAGTATATGAAAAGTCTGTCTATTTGGCAAAAATATATAGCTCACAATGTTCGTCAATAGATAAGCCACAATCATAAACGAAGCATTTGGAAAATTTCGGTTTGATAGGTTAAATTTTGTTGAAACGTTTCAAAACGTCGACAAGTTAAATCGTTTTACAAAAATATGGGTCACAGTTTTGCTGACAAATTCAAGACGTTAGAAAATTAATTCGTTTAGTTTAGACAGATAGATCACAATTTCGCTGAGAATTTTGAATCCCAGACAAGATAAATCGTTTTGTTCACAAAATTAATCGTTATTAAATTAATTAACGATAACCTTTCCATACATTACTTACTATTGTTAACAATAGTTACTTCTTTTTTGACTAAACAGTGATTATGAACCTAATCTGCCATGTTCCCTCAATCGCACCCTTACTTGATCGCCACCGGCCATATTTCCTAATCGCCACTGACTTACGCCACCGCCACTACACATGTATTCATTGGTCACCAGTCATGTCTTCTTTAATTGCCACTGGCTTCCTTAATTAGCAACTGGTATTCATCGCCACTGCTTTTGTGATGGCCCACTACCTTACTTAGCCTCCACCTGTTTCAGGGGCAGAATAAAGCATTTTATCTGTCGTCGCCATCTCTCGAAAGAAAAATTAACCGTTCATTGCCTCAAATGAAAAGCAAAAAAAAAATACAAAGTTTTCAAAAATTTTCTACATATTGTCGGAACTGTATTAAAAACAGCTGACTTATTCAATCATCACGTCGCAATAGAAAACTATCCGACCTCATATGCAATCAAAGAGCTAAAAACTGAAAATGGGTATGTGATCCAGTCTGCATTGATTTCGACAATCATTTTACCTCCATAGGCCCACAACTGTCTAAAAGTATACTTCATTCTTAGGAGTCTTTTTCGACTAATCTCAAAAATCCAGTGAAAGAATCCATATTTTCTAGACCAGCAACATTCAATAAAATCTTTAGCACTATGGCAATGCTACCGGATGGTGCAGCAGTGGGATATGACAGTATACCAGCTACATTTTTAAAAAAATGCTGCTGATATACTGCCCCCTATGCTTTGCAAGTTGTTTAATTGCTGCATAGACTGTATCATTTTCCCGAATTGCTTGAATATTGCCAAAATTACTCCTGTATTCAAAAGTGGGGAAAAAGAATGTGCATCCAACTATCGACCTATTTCAGTTCTTTTGGCCATGACTATAGTATTTGAAAAACTTCTACACACCAGACTAACACAATTTCATATAGCAATCATCACCATAGCATTATAAACAAATCTCAATTCGGTTTCCAAAAAAAGTACTCTACTAATCATGCGATTCTTGACATGGTGACTTTCTTTTATGATGAATTAGATAAAAAAAAGAAATTGTTAGTGCCATATTCCTCGACCTAAATGAGCCACGATGTTATTCGCGGGCATGCATTGAAATTTTTCCAGAACTACTTGAGCTCATGTCAACAATATGTCAAAGTATGATCACCCTGTTCTAAACTCAAAACTGTACGTGTAATGTGGAATTTCGCAAGGCTCGATAATCGGCCCAGTTATGTTCATACTCTTTGTCAATGATCTCCCTCATGTCATTAAACTCACTTGTCAAACTCTTTGCTGATGATACTAAACTATTCGGAAGTTCAGCTTCATCAAATGATTTGAAACTGTAGATGAACTCTGAAATGCAACGATTACATCTCGATGGCTAATAATAAACTTACCGTACTTTAAATATTGAAAAGTTCAAATCTTTATTAATTAGCCATAACAAAAATGAAAACGTAATCATTCGATTCAGATTATTATTAATGATATTCCACTCGAGAATGTCAATTCTTACAAGTACCTAGGTATATTGACAATAAGTTGAAATGGGCATCACATATCAACTACATAGCCAGCAAGCTAGCTAGAACAGCGGGATTTTTTTTTTAATTAAAAACATTTCTCACAACATCAGCTATGCGATTAGTTTATTTTTCTACCTGCATCATCCACCGTGATTTGCAGACTTGAGGTGCTGCAAAATAAATCAATCCGAGCAATTGGTAACGCACCTCTACACAACAGACTTGATCCTTTATAATATAGATTTAACATTATGAAACTTCATCATGTCCATGAATTTGAGATACTGAAAGTCATGCACCAGTACTTCAACAACAAACTTCCAAAGGCATTTGTAGGATATTTTACTAAGCAGACTGCAGTCCATTCATATCGCACCAGGTCTTCCTCACAAGGTGCCTTATATGTTCCAAGATATACATTATGTACAACACAAATATCTATAAAGTATATGGGTTTAAAGTTGTGGAATGATTTACCAGGTACCATAAGATCACTGTCATATCATGGTTTTAAAAGAGACCTGAAAATAAAATATATGTTGATTACCTTACTTAAGGTTGATCATCGGAAAATTAACTGATTCCAATCTACCGCTGTTTCTCTACATCTAACTCATGGCAGCATGGGCCTTGGCTTGGTATTCTTGACCAAAGCGTATATATAATACAAGCGAGGCAACGCTCAGGCAATGGACGCCATTTTCTGCCTATTGTTCTCGGCCATTTAAAACGGCGCCTTATGAGAAGTTTGCACACAATTTTTGAAACATACCTATTATTTTCACTAATATTTTAGGTACAAAAATTTTAAAGGTTGCATTTTGAAGTAGAAGCTTAGCCGAACTTGCTGATATTCTTTCATGTTTATATTTATAGTACATTAAACTGTCTTTGAAGACAAATATACCGGTTCCGAGTTGCTTCCGAAGTAAGTTGGCCATTCTAATCGTCAAAATTAACCATTTGACAATGGCGTTCCTCATAACGTCACAGATGAAAAGTTGTATTTATTCGTCGAAATTGCCGGTCGACTCAACTTCGCTTCAATGGCCGTTTCTATTTTCTGGTTACATTTTTTGTCTGTTAAGCTCCATAATGCCCTACTGCGCAGCTCCAAGCTGTGCTAGAAGAACTATTGACCTTTTAGGATTGTTGCGGAGACATTTTACAGTGTCAAATTGGCGTATCACTATAAATCTTCGAAAAAATGACCAAAAATGGTTCTACGTTGTGTTTGTTGTCAAATTTAACGCATTAGATATTTTTTTATTCTCAATTGCGTTATATATTTAGGTAGCATATAACTTAAAGTTCAAAATCCACCATTCTGCTTCATTCTAGTCCTTATAACAGCTGACTTAACAACACGACGAAAATTTCCCATATGACTCCATTGTTTTGTGTTTCCAAAGATGGCGTCCAGGAACTTGTTTATCATTAGGCAAGTTGGTTGCCGGCCGTTGTTCTTGACAACGCTGATCCAAGCCCGAGCAAATACAGAGGTACACGGAGTCCTGATTATTCATGATTTGCTGCTTGGTTGGCAACGGTTATGCCGTTATGTGCACTGTCTAAAAACCTAATGCAAAAGTGGTACGTTCATTGGATTTCCATCTACTTTATATGTTTAGTTTCTTTTTGAATTTGGATTTTTTTTCCTTCATATATATAAATATATATACTTTTTCTTTCAAAAGTACTAGCTATTTGGTGGTAATAGTTTGTAATAGCTATTTGGTGGTTTTCATGTTTTTCAAATTTGTTATATAAACATTTTATTCATTTTTTTTTTATATAAATATTAATAATTAGAAGCATAGGCGTTAACTAAATTTATTGATTAAGCTGAACCAGCATCGTGGATGTCGCTGCTCGAAGAACTTTCGTGGTCCCTCGCGACTCTATTCACACATATAAAGTTCGTTTTCTTTTATTTATTTACTTTATATCTAACCATATTTCCGTGATACATTTATATTGATTGTGTTGACGAATAAATGATGATTGATTGATTAATATGAATTGCTTCCTTCAAGTGTCCATCTTAGGCAATTGACAGCTCGGGCTCTACTTCGTTCATATCTTTATGGTGTAACGAATTGAACAATAAATTTACTTACTTGATATCAACATTCAAAATAGTTTTTGACTTAATAATAATCATCTTCATAGAGAGTTTGATACCATTCGAGCGGTTGATTTTGCCACCATATGTAACAAAACTGATAAAATCGCATGTGATTATTAGCAATATAAATAATTTACCTGATTTTACATGATTTTTCATCATGTGAATTATTTGTAATAATTGAGATGGAGCTAGGTTCTGCTTCGTGAAAACGAAAAGTTTAAAGAGAGGTAATTTTAACGAAGAATATGAATTTTGGGATTATTACTTATAAAGTAATTCTCAAAAAAACAAAAACTTCATTCATCTGTCAATAGCAATAAGTTAGATACTTCTATTCTTATGTTCCTTACTGTTATATCCTTAACAGTTATTTCAGTTCGACCAAGTAACCACGGAAGTCAGATTTGTATTTCGTACCATCCCCTGTTAGTCGATAGAAGTTGTAACAACTAATTTCTTTAATATTTTTATTAGTTGTTTCTATTTGCATGATTCAATTTTGTATTTTATAGCATATTGTGCACGGTAAATGTCATAATCCCAAAGAAAGTTGACGCGGTGTTGAACTCGTGTAACAAGGGGATTGGGAGTAAATCAACATGGTTTATCAAATATGATGCAGAAACGTCCTTAGTCGTCGCATTCCTGACAAAGATGAACCCGACTTGGGACATGAAAAATTGGATATTTCCAAAACTAATTTTATTAAAAACATAATAAATAATAAACGTCCAAATTTTTTCCCCCAAAAAATAAAACAAGATTTTGATATGGAATTAACGCAGTGTTATAATGTGAAAATTGAAATTGAATATGGCGTATATAGTCAGATCTATTGTGTGGCAAATAGGTAGTCCAAAAGATTCAAAAATGAAAACGTTGGAATGTAATTTTTTCATTGTTTCTTTTTCCTGAAATGAGGAAAATCGCAGGTGTTCAAACATTTGACAGTCAAATATTTGATATAGGCAAAACAATTCAAAGTTATTAAAAAATTCCGAAAATCCAAAGGTACCTAGTAAAAAAGTTCTTAGTGTTGGCTGCAGCATGATTAACATTTTCAAAAAAAATCAATTTTTGAGATCTGGAGTGAAAACGCTTTCACGCTTTCGATATTGTTTTCAACGTATTTTAGGTGATGTCGCAATTCTATAGTAGAAAAACAAATAGAGCCATACGAACTGCAGCAACTTTGACAGACCGGGAAGTCGTTGGCGTTGACCGTAATGAACCAGGACAGTCCTCAAAATACACAGTCCACTGACTCCAGGCTGTAGTACAGAAAATCGTTGCACTCCTGCGCCGAGAGTTTATGAATCAGCATTTCAGTTCCAGAAAAAGATGACCCAGATCCCGACCTATCAAATTCATGCTCATCGTACGTATCGCCAAGCGAGATTCAAAAAATCCCAAAAGCTCTACAGAGAAAGAACAAGCGCCCCCGAAAAAAGGGAAGCACCAAGATTTTAACATCCACGCCTTTATTAAAGGAGATTTCCCTCGAAAATGGAAAAAGAAAAAATAACAAGTTATACTGATATATATATATATTATATTATACTGATATATAGGTGATTAGGTGGTTGTCAAAGTAAATGGGAGGTCTAGAAATGTACATTACATCCTCGTATAGATTTGCTGGACGATAAGGAATATGAGGGAGTTTTTTGAAGAAGGTTTCTAGTCGAGTTTCTGCCGAAGCAGGACACACTGGTTTTGTATTTGTTCCAAATGAAGATGATGGGGCTTCATTCCCTCAAGAGGACATAATATGCAGACTACATCGGCCAGCAATTCTTGTAGGATCAGCTCGAAGATCAGTTCGACTCAAATTTGATTGCGATTTGAGTAAATGGGATATATATTAGAGGTTGTCTGCCACCATCAAGCAAACCATTTCGTTGAATGAAATATTTGTTCATTTTTATCTTTTGTATTACCTTTAATTTTGTTTCATCGCCGTTCCTGATAAAACTTTCTTTTTCGTAATATATATAAGTAATATATATATGATATTTATACCTCGTTTCATTTCATTTTTGAAGTAATTGCCTGATTTTAAAAGACTTTATGAAAAGTGAATCAACAAAACTACCACTGCGCATCAAGCAACCTCAACTCGCAGGATACTTGATAAGTTTAAAAAGAAAATTTTAGCGAGTGTAAGCGCAACGTTAGGCATTGACGAGGAGGCCCCCAATTTGCGGTCATATGTGAGGGACCTATAAATGAATGAAGAGGACAATTCGAAATGGCGATTACTTGAACGGATTTTTTGTGGACCAGTAAAACTAAAATAGGTATCAATTTACCTGCCTCTTCCCTACCGGTATATATAAATCCTATACCTAAAAGAAAAGCATATTTGATGATAGATTTTCTTCATTGTGTATTAACAAGTATCCACTATTCTTTGTTACTCTAATTGTTTGTAGCGTGACATATTTTAACTAATACTTCGAAATGGTTTTCTTTCTTGCCTACATATTATTGACGTACTCAAAACTGCTGCTATGTTTTCCCTTTGGCAGTTGCTGGGAATTACCCTTTTGTTATCTGAAAATTTGCAGCGTCATGTTGTTTCTTTGCGTTCATCTGAGCATGACGTTAATAAGCTAAACTGACTTCTCTAATCACTAATCTCCTGACTCTCTCGTTTTGATTTATTTTTGCCAAATTGTATTCTCAATTTTGTTGAAAAATATTTAGTTCATTTTATTTGACGCTTGTGTGACGTCATCTGCTGCTGAACACAGCAAACACGGTTCCGCTGACACAATGACTCTGGTAGTCTTTTGCGCCCCGCGTCATTTCTTGGATTGATCTCCTTGTCATTCTGTCGGTTGATGAAAAATGAAAACAATTCTTGAATTTTCTACTTATCCATACCATGTTTTTCGAAGAAATGAACGATCTATGATGAGTACCTTAAAAGCAAATCAAAATTAAAATTGTATATTCATTTTTGAGACACCCTGTATTTTTAAATGCTCCTGGAAGAGATTTATTTTGGTATTGGTACATCAGTTTAGCATTTTCCAACTTGAATAAGTCGGTCAATTTCAGAATGTCGAGCCTCGAATAAAGCTGATTAATCTTAGTTCTAGTGCTGCATTGCAAATAGATCTAGCAATTCGGTTTTGTAAATAATTAATTTGTCGTAAATATTTTTGTGCAGCAGCGCCCCATGCTGAGATCCCATACTGAACATAAGATTGAAAAAGTTAAAATACACAAATGTATGTTTTGAGCTTGTAGGGAATACCAAATGCTCTAGTTATTTCTTTCACCACATGCTCAATATGTGTGTCCAATTAGACCAAAATCCAGAAATATTCCAAGATAAATATATGATAATACATTTTCTAGTGAATTTTCAATATTAATTGTCAGCTCATTTGTAGTCATACCTTTACCATTTCATAGTTTACATTCTTCTCAAAAGTTTGAATCGATTCATGACTGGAAAGAAGTGTCGTCAGCAAATAGTTTTGGTAATAAGTTTGAGAAGTTGGTCAGATCATTAATAAACATTTAAAATAGGATCGGGCGTAAACATGATCCATCCCTTTGGGACGCAGCAAACTATTGGTAAAGTTTTAGGTGTTACTTCGCCAAGTTTTACAAATTGTACTCGGTTTGTTAGGTAGTTCTTTAAAAGTGATTGGGCGGGTCCGCGAAATCCATAGTTAAACATTCTATGAAGCAAAATTTTGTGGTCAAATGTATCGAATGCTTTTTTTAAATCAATGAAAAGAAAACAAACAATCTAGCTGTATTGACGCATTGAACAAAATTGTGAGCATTGAGCAAAATTGTGATATTATATCTACAATATTCTGAAGGAAATGCGATGAGATGTTATCAGGACGGGGCTCCAGAAGTATGCGCACCAGCGAGATTATTCATGCTTCTGGTTTGTGCTGAGTCATTCCAATCATGTTATTAGTCAGGTGAGTAACACTTTAAGCTGATGACTCATTAGCATAGTTGGGCTGATAATATTTGTGTACTAATTTTCCTTTTATATCTAGTTCATTAAATTCAACATTTTCCCGGGTATTGGAACTTTACACAAAATAACTTCCGGGTAGGGGGTTTGCCAAAGTTTTATCCCGGTTTCTCTTAAATTTCCGGGCTGGATCGAAATTATTTTTGCTCTTTTGCGAGTTTGAGGTCTTTGAACGTTCGTTAGGTGAATATACCCTCTAGCCATTGGCTTTAATCCCTTCTTTAATATCGACTCCACGTTCTTCGAGCGGTTTAGGAAACAGTGTTTCATTTCCCTTATATTCTTGATAATTAGGTGTCTGTCCCTTGGAGTGTCCATATGAGGCGGTTAACCCGTCTTTATTCAAGGTTACCCGTTCGCTGTCTTCCATGATCTCTTCCAAGGTCTCTACTTCATATATCTTTCCTGTCTGGATTAACAGCATTTCTTGCAACCGAGGCCACGGATGAAGTCCCCCTCTTGCATAAGGGCACTCCTCCTGTCTACAATGCTTTACCAGAATTCGCTGTATCTTATTTATTTCAGCAGTTTCGGGTGAAACTAGTTCCGCCGCCCAAACACCTGGTTCATCTTCTCCAGCTGCTAGTTCCATCCAGTAGGATCTCGACAACCCATCCGATGTAAAAACTTCATTCGTGCTCAAGTGTATTATTCGTTCAATCTGAAAACCCGATAAGTGATTAAGCCACCTTTGGATTTTACCATTTTGGGCGAAGGATTCTTGGGTTGCTCTTTCATCCGCTTCAGCAGGCCATAAACTTCCGTATTATCTGTTATTACCGTAAACGGTATCCCATATAAAATAGATTGCCATTTATCAACAGTTTCCTTGAGCGCTTTTAACTCCTTAGTGTAAGGATCATAGCACCTAGCTGCCTCTGTGAGCCATTTTTTGCTATAAAATGCTATAGGGTATACACTTAAATGGTGGTTCCTCACCCCGCTCGGTATGAAACATCACTGCTCCGAACCCGTTTTCAGATGCATCCGTTTCTACATACAGTGGTAACTCCGGATTTACATGATATAGTACCTGAGTCTTGTCCAGCTGACTTTTGGCAACCTTATAATCGCTCAGGAGCTGTTCCGTCCATAACACAAGGGTTAGTCACCCTCGCGTTGCCGGTACCTTCCCTGTCAACGCATCAAATTTAGCTAATTTTAAGCTCAGTTTAGGTATGTGTTCCGAAATATATCTTAGGGCACCTATCCATCCCCTTAGCTCATAAATATTTCTAGGGGGAGTTAATTCTTTAAGAGCTCGAATTCTCTCAGGTTGTACCTCAATTTGTTTTCCCGTCAGGGTGGCCCCAAGAAGATTTATTTTACGTTTTCCAATAAAACATTTATTAATACTCAGGGTAAGTCTCATCTTTGCCAATTGCTCAAATGTCATGTGTAGGAGAATCATGTGATCTTCTACCGATTTGGTACTCAGAAACACGTCATCTATATAGGCGTCTATCGGCGTTGCCCTTGACTCGTCATCTCGACCTTTGTCACTCATATATCGTCTGTATCGATCCGTTATCGGTTTAACAATGCATTCTTGCATATTTGCTGACCAAATTCCGACGGCGTTGCGTAATCCCATCGGCATACGTCTCCACCTTAGATGTTCGCCCTTGATAGCTATTCCCAAGTACTGTTTAGAACACGGCGTTACTTCCAAATGGTAGTAAGCTTTCTTTAAATCGAGCAGAGTTAATACCTCTCTACCTCGCGCCATCTGTTTTATATCAGGTACCAACGGCGGCGAGATATCGACCTCTTTTATTACCGCGTTCAAAGGTTGTAGATTCTGTACCACTCTCTACGCTTGCTTCCATCCATCTTCCTGTCTTTGGCGTTCATTCATTTTCTGAGGTACCACAAATATTGCCAGTTTCCATTCCGCAAATCCAACCTCGATTACCCCCAAATCCAGGAAATTTTGTACTGCTTCTTCGAGAGCTTCCATTTGCCCTTTATCTTTTAAATTATATGGTCCTGAAACAAATGGTTTTATATTGGGGTCTTTTAATTCAACTTTGCACGGATACTTAAGGGCTTGGGGCTTCTTCAGGTTGCCCCTTAAGTCCTCCGGTGTTTTAGAATAGGGTTCATAAATCTCTTTCCACTCTTCTTCGGTGATTATTGTATTTTCTTTATCATTTTCATCAGGCGACACATACCTTTCTCGTGCTAAGGCTACCGCTTCCGCACTTAACCGACGTAGTTCCGTTCTTACTGCTTCGGCTGATCTTTTCTTTAACACATAGTCGCCTACTGGAGTTTTATTGACCCACTTCATTCTTTCATCTGGTACACTTATGACAGGCGATTTCGCTGCAGTCGATAAGTCGCTGAAATTACCCGGGCATGGGTCCTGAGACCCCCCGTTTTGCTTGGGCTCGAGCTTAGGGTTTTCTTGAGTCCGCTCTGAAGCGTCGACTTCTTGAGTTTGCCCGGAGACACCAACTCTTTCCCCTTCTCGATTTATAGTGGCCCTGTTCAATTTATTTGACCCTTGGCCGCTAACGTCAGTGGCCCTGTTCAATTTGTTTGACCCTTGGCCGCTAGCGTCAGTGGCCTTGTTCAATTTGTTTGACCCTTGGCCTTTAACGTCATGATTGAAATACTTTCCCCGGTTTCTTACACTCAGGGGGAATCCATTCAGATTGGGGATTCCTAATATTTCATTGTACCGTGGCTCCCATAGGTCCACCTGGGGGTCGTCACTCCCAGATAAATCTACGGCCATGACTAGATCGCTCAGATGTGAAGACGGGTTTTCCAGCTCTGTCGTAACGGTTTTTAAGGCCATTACTCTTTCTAATTCCGCCAAAGCTTCTCGTGCTTGTTCCACATGCTGCACATTCTGTTTATCGGTTTCATTTACTTGAGCCTTTTCCTTAGCTATTAATTGAGCGTATTCCTTCAGATGCAAGACTCCCTACTTATCCTTGCTAAATAGACTTTACTTGTATCAAATAACAATTTAGCCGTTGCGTTCTTCAATACCCCCATTATTAATTGATCGATGGTCATTTCAGCCAGTGACATAGCGCGAATATCCCGTACTTGGTGCAAAAAGACATCTAACTCGGATAACGTCACTTGTTGTAATTCTGATATTTCTCCCGCCAAGTAATTAACTTCAGATTGTCTTAACTGTTCTTCTTTAATCATGTCAATTATTACCACATTCAGCCTTTCGCTTTGAATATAATTGGCCCTTGATAATTCATTCAATTTGTTAGCTATCTTTTTAAGCTCTTGTTCGTCACGCGAAAACCTCACATTCAGCTGCGACGTTAATTCAGAAATTCTGTCATTTAATTCGGTCTGCATGGCTTTAGAACGGGAATAATTTATGGATGAGAATATTAAGGCCGCAATACCAAATATCTGTCTTTTGTGTCGGTTATTGTTCAGGCTTGTTTCGTACATAGATCCCCTAGATCAGTGATTCCCAAAGTGGGCGATATCGCCCCCCAGTGGGCGAAAACGATACAGAGGGGGGCAAAAAAGTCTAAGGGGGCGATAGGGGGGCGATTTCGCGAAAGCTGTTTTATGTTCGGCGCACTTAATTCTGTACTCTGTGTGCATTCGCAGGCTTGAAACATGTGGGCGATATTCACACGCGAAAGAATTTCTGGTCTCGTCTTTGCAGTAAGGTAAGGTAGTTTGCGTATCCCATTGGTCGGCAAAATACTGCCGAAGTAAAATAATCTGGCCCGGGACCATTCACTGAATGGACCTTTCCCCGACCTTTGACCGCGGAAAATTCTTTCCATACTTTACCATTTTAAAATTTTCGGTGCTTATTTTAAGAGTGGTTTCGCGAGCTGTGGCCTGTAAAATGGGGTATTTGATTCAAACTATCATTCTAATACACACCATTTAACAATCTGTTTTTTAAAAGTACCGATAAAGAATTTTAGCCTAGTCTATCATAGCTATTTCTACACTAATTTTTGATTGCTGTATTTAAACTGAAACTCATAGAAAGACAAAGTAATCATTGACTTATTTGATTTATATTCAAATTCCCGAAAAACAACTAAATACTAACGAATATAATTCAAAAACGCGAAAATGAGGTAGTGCTCACGACCACCCCTGAAAATCTGTCCGAGTGAGAGTGTCTGAGCGCCTGCGAAAGGGGGCATTGTTACGTTTTTTGCATCTTGCTGATTGGCCAATGTCACGAAGTAAACAGGGAAGTCTATGCCCGGGGAAATATCCAAACGGCGGGTTTGACGATGAAAATTTTTTATTTATAATCTACGCTCGAGGAGTAAATTACATTTTTTTACGTAACAGAATTTATCGTGAGACACGTTTAGAGTAAATTATACTATATCCTAACAATTTAGTGAACAGCCACTCGTTTAACGAGCCTACAATTTAATTATAATTAGACAAATGGAAACACGCAGAAAAGTTGATGCTGAGTGCAGGGGTTCAATAGCGCAGTAAATATTCGAATATATTGCAAAGTAATAAGGAAATAAAATTCATATTCATATTCGGGAGATTCATCACTGCTTGATTTTTGTAAGAATGTATCTTCTTAAAGAAAATATATATTTATCAAAATTTCACAAATCGTGCGAAAATAATCACTTCGATGTTTGGAAGTACATATTTGTGCAAACCATTATTTTCGAAAATGCACATTACAAAGAACAAGCAAAGAAGTGGGTTTGGTGATGCCCATTTAGAAATTTTTTCAATCTTGGCGTCGTAAAGCTATCCAGCGCGATGCAGCAACAAGACAGTGTCACATTAAATGTTATTGTAATATTTTTTTAATAAGACGACTGAGTTGAGTTCACGATTGTCGCAGTTTTCGCGTGTGTTCCGTTTTTAACTCTCAAAAAATATATGCTACCCGCAAAAGACTAGCAATCCTGAATTTTGTCCTGCGAGCGACATAAGATTTACCGACCCCTGGGCCGTAGCCGATAGTCAGTCACGGCTTCTTCCACATCCGAGTCCATGAACCAAAAAAAAATGGCTGGGTAATTATGGACTGGAGGCCGCGATAGGATGAGGAATCGGGGATGGATTTTTTCGAAGTATTTTGGTGCAGGTCATCAGGCTGTACGAATGAATGAAATGTACGAAAATCATTATTATAAGTTTGGGAAAATTATTTTTGTTCTTATTATTTTAATGTGAAATGGGGTGAATTTAGGAAGTGAAATGCTATAAGGCAAGAGTACACGGCGGTTTTTGAGGAGGTAGGACCCTGGATTCTTTCATTTCCGACCTATTATATGGTGAAAAAGAGGTTTTCAGCCGTGCTACAATTGCTATTAGAACAATAAAATCACCTTTCCATCAGTAAATGGGGTAATTTTAGATATAATAAAAACCTCGCTGAAGAACACCAAGCTCATCTATCTCATTAAAAAACACTATAAACTATGATTTGTCTTCTTATTTGGTCTGTAATAAATTCGTTTCTGACTTTATATTTTTTTGTAGTGCAGGGGGGCGATGAAGTTGTATAAACTACTTTAGGGGGGCGATGGTCAAAAAAGTTTGGGAACCACTGCCCTAGATAAATCCGTTTCGCTCCATTCTGGATGTCCCTTCCCGTGTATTACTAAAGGTAAGGCCGGTAAACGACTTTTATTCGAAGCAGGGTCATAATTTACTTCTTCCCAAAACCTTAATTTTGCAGTAATATCTCCCACAGGATGTTTGCATTCATTATTTCGAGCTACTCGTTTTTTACAATTGACATCCTCATTACTCATGGCCGGATGTGTTTTATATATCGGTAATCTCACCATGTCAGGTAGATAATTCGTTTCCAACTGTACTGGCCCATCATACATCTCGCGCTTGTTTGTCGTTGGTCGCACCCATCGTATTCGTTCGTCCCAGTCATCCGTGAAGTTCATTCTCATCTGCGGGTTGTACTTCCTCGGGTCGAATACTACTGGCCAGATGTTCTGTGACGGTGATAAAGCAATCTCGGGCGTTAACCTCATTGTACCTCAGCCATCAAAGTGATGAAACAACCTGTAAAAATATTGATCAAAAAAATTCCGCTCCAGAGGTTCCCAAAGCGTGTCCACCTCCTGGATAACAAAATCTCCCTGTAATGGCTCGAAAGCTAAGCCTCTTCCTTTGAATCTGCAACTTACGTATAAAAATAAAAACCGATTACTCTCATAAAACCATATACTTTTGAACGAACTGTTAGCCCAATCTATACCGTATGGTCCTTCTTTGACCTTTAGGTATGCCTTAGCCCTTATTGTTGCATATTGTCCGACTCCTAAGTAGTTAGTTTCCATCTTACTCGTACAATCGGCCTCGACAGTAGCATACTTTAGAAATAATTTAATCGCCATTGCTTTATAAACAGTCATGGTGGTAATTAATCGATTATTAGTGGGGTTGCGTTGGTACCCGTTATTGTTCCAATTCCAAACATGTCTATAACTAGGTCCAGTGAATCTATTATATACCACCCTCTTTACCATATTAGAAAAAATAAGGTCAGGAGAGATTGTTGCAATTTTACGTGTACAAATACAGGTTCTTTCCAATTCCGTTGAATCTTCCCAATATTTTCCCTCCGGGAATTTGTGTTCTTGAAAGGTTTTTTTGTTAGCTATAGAATATCCAAATACCGGGCTGTAAAACAATCCTGCATTTTTAAAGGCCACTTCTTTATTTGATATATTTCAACAGTCTCCTAAATTTATTTCTTGCCAAGCTGTAATTTTCATCTTTTGGTAGTTGGACATATTTAACTGGTCGGTTTCTATTATTCGCCCGTCATTTATACTGGCTACCCCATCAACGGACGGTTAATGTTTTTTTAGACCTCCCACTGTTCCATCTGCTTGGAGCGTTTGACACATCCATAACAGGAAAAAATACAATGCGACACTAATGCGGTCACACTTAAAACCAAGATAAAAAAGGTTGCCCATTGTTCAGTTACAGGTGGATCTTGGTCCATGTACTTTCCAATCAAATATGTCTTTGGTTCTAATAACTAGTCAGTTTTATTACTAGGATCTATTTTCTATTTACTGTAAAAACAAAATATAGTATAGCCAATATTCTCGATCAATTTTTTTCATCCATGAGCCCATTCCTTTGGTACTCGGATTCAATTCTGTCACAAAGCATAGGGAGGCAATCGAACGCGTATTTCGAAAATTGTTTGTAAAATTGTGAGATGTAATTTGTCAGGGGTGACGTCAGCGCTTGACTACTGACATCGGAAAGTCTTAATACTGCCGCTAACTTAGGATTGTAATCGGGATGAGTAGAATCTATCGCTGGGCCATACCTATCATATCCCCGTCGTTCGCTGGACGACAACCTTTTATATTCACTTTCCTTCTTCCTTAATTCGGTTAATAGGCACCCATTCTCATGCATGATCTTCACCTGTTTAAAAGCCATCGCCTCTATTTGTTCAGGGGTACATTGGCGAAACTTATAATCATTAATTTCGTTTTCTCTACCTTCATTTAAAGATTGTTGCAGAATCTCTTCCACGTCCGCTATATCTATTTCACTTAGGGCTCCAATATCGGATTGGGTAGCATCCATCGCACTTTCGCCAGTCTCTGGACACTCTCCCGAATTTATTCCGTTGTCTAGCATCGCCTCTTGGACGGAAAGATTCTGGGTCATTTCACCCAATCTCACTGCGGAGTAGGACGTTCCGTTCGGAATACTGCCGAGAATGCTGGACACCGGATTGTTTTCAGCGCCATCATTGACTCGTCCTGCTCTCGTACCCCTCGCCTCGTAAGGATTTAGCCTGTATTCTTCCATCATCTTGCAGAAATTTATCCAACTCAAGACTTCCACTTGTTTGATTCTCTCCCACGGTCGGGCAGGCACGAACATTACACACGAGTAGGCACTGCCACCTTCTGTCATTTTAGTAACTTATTCCTATTAACTATTACTTGTAGCCTGTGAATACATTGATTATTGAAATATGCACAATTGTTTATAACACAACATTTATAATTAAAATATACATAAGAATTCACAAGTAAGAAAAAAAAAATATTGTCTAATCCATTTCATAACGGGGATTGTTAGCTATTGCTCTTAATATTTCAGAAAAATATCTCGATTTTGCAAATTGCCTTTTCCAAACCCATTCGTCCAAATAGCTTTGGACCATATGCCTGGCTACCCCGTTCATGGTTCTAAACCTTTTTTTAATTTCACCCCACAGGCCCCTCAATTTCGTTCGTTTGGACGCCCGTAGGGGAAACATACTCTATGCTATGATTTACTGTTTCATGAATGTATCCCATCCCCATTTGCTCTAGTTTATTATAGGAGGGAAATTGATCTGTCCATATACGGGTCCCCCTCGCCACATTTTTGGCTATAAGTCTCAGCATGGTTGGAGCCGTGCGCCCCGTCTCTTCGGGTACCAATTCTAGGAATAACTTCTTTGAGGAACTTTCTACGCCGCCCAGCAACCACAAGGCCTTCACCGGTCTGCTCCCGCGGTTACTTGAAGCATTTCTTCCTACTATCTGCGTCTCATCGATGGACACCGTCCTTCCAATGCCCCCTATGAGTCGACCCTTCATGTCCAAGTCCCTAGAACACACTCCCCTCAAAAGCTTTTCCCATTCCGCAATGGTCCTGTCTGACAATCCTGTTTCATTCGAAATCCGTTCTTGATCGAATTCGTTTGCCCAATAATACATTAGTAATACTAGGTCTCTTAAATTGGCCTTACTCCCTTCAAAAATAGAGTTCTTCCGAACCGTTATTATGGTTCGACATACCGTCTTTTTGCATCTCCATCTGTACTCTATCTTATTGCGGCTTCTGTACCTTTCTTCACGCATTTCTTCATTACAACTCGGACAAACCATGTGATCTGCTAACAGGCGATGTTTCCTCAGAAATTCTATACATTCCTTCGGATCATTCTGAAACACTCCTTCCTGGGCTAGGGTCACCGTATTCATTGTTTCTTCATAGTCGTCCCCTGTTAAAGCATTGGTTAGATCCTATTATGGTTATCGCGAATTCGCTAATTTACTGTTTACGGGTCGTGCAGCAGATAGGCATATGGAGTTATATTTTCTTTAATGACCGGTTAGTCAGCTTCACATTAATGAGTCATTATTTCCGGTATCTGATTGTCCGCCATCTTGGTTCGCATACTTCGGGAGCCCCATCAGGACTAATGGCTTTGCCCACTTTTTAGTTTTAAAATACCACTTATTATTTGATGAAATATGTTCTGTGAGACCTTCAAATATAAAAAAAATAGTAATCCGAACCAATATTGAATTCACTGGATAATTTTGGGCTAATGTTAGATAAATAGCTGTTGAACTCGTTTGTCATCAATTTGTCTGAAGAAATACTTTTATTTTCTAACATAATTTCTGTAGTATAGCATTCTGTTTGTTATTTATAACATTTACTATTTCTTTAATTGTTCTCTATGTTTTCTTTATATTGTTTCGTATTTGCTTTAGTGCATTGTAATAATAAAGTTGTTTTGCTCCGTTTATTATTTCTTCCAGTTTGTTGCGATATTTCTTGCATGTATGGTGTTGTGGCGTGTTACCTTCAATAAACTTTAGCGTTGCGCGCTAATTAATAATACAAGCGAGTCTGATAAGATTTAATTTATACTTTTCGCGCATTTTATTTTTATTTTTGATGGACACCCGAACAACCTTGCTTAACCATGTTTTTTCCTAATTTTCAGGTATTTTCTAGATAGCATCTTCAATGGGGGTTGTCGACAAGATACTTGATTTTGAAGATGAAATCAAATAATGCATCAAATTTTCTACATTGGGCAGTATTATGTTTCATGTTTCGTTTATATCGAGGTTCGTTACTATTGTCGAAAGATAGGTCAGTAATAGAACATACAACTGGAAAGTGGTCTGTTATGAAGCAAGATATTACATAAGCATAGATTTTTTTGTGTATGGTGTATATATGATCAATTAATATTGAAGATGAACTTGAGACCCTGGTCGGTTTTGTGATGATTTGTGTCGTGCAATATGAAGATATCATATCAGGCGATGATCACACACTCGGGAGCTAGTAATATTTATAATTATTGTTCTGTTGTGCAACGTGGTATTTCTCTGATGCCCCCCATCCTCCCGCCCAATCCACATAGGCTCATCCTCGTGATATTCGGTGGAACGAGACTTGAAATAATTCCGCACAACTATGTCAGGAATATTTCTCGAAGACCCAATACTCCAATATTAGACGCAACAATGAAAATATATCAATAAAATCGCTTGAGTGTCGGTTGAAATCTGATTTCGTTAATTTCTTTTTCAAAATATCCGGCACCGATAAGCTTACGTGATATTTGGGTGTCATCCCCTATTTTTGAAATGAATGTATGAAAAACAAGAGAGCTATACTCACATATGTGGAAACGGAGAGCAAAGTTAAATATCATCAATTTCCCGAAAATCATAAGCGGTAACTTACCAGTAGCTGTATCGGAAGCCGAACAACTCGGCAACACCACACGGATAACTCGACTGAACAGACAAATCTCAGAGACAACTCGACTACACAGGTTACCGTTTACGGTACTACAGGTACTGTCGTAGCTTGTCAAGGTGCTGTGACAATGATTCATTCTACATGATTCAGTTTCAACGTGAATTGAAATACTAACTGATCCAAGCCCCTTCTGTATTACCATATCAGATCCCACAGTCTACCGTTCCCCATAAAAAACTCCCCACTTTCGCCAAGCGACAGATACGCTTGCAGTCGCTGAGCATGGGGTCGGCTTATATGTGTACGCGTAACCGCCACAAGGTGGCAAATTTACTTACTGTTACACCCAGAGTGAAGGTGGGGCAGGGGGTGTCAAACTTTTCTGATACCCGGGGCAATTTTTTAATAATGATGCCCCTTATACATGACTTCCAAAAGAACTGGGGAAATGAACAAATCATAGATTTCTATGCATGAAAATGAATATATTGAAGGGCAAGTAAGAGTGAAATGTTATAGTCAAATCTTTTGAGTTTGAGTCAAAATTTGATACTTGTAGTTTGAGTTAAAATTGATTTTCTGGAAATTTTTGTTAAAATTCGATTTTCTCTGAGTTCGGGTCAAAATTTGATTGCCTTGGAGTTCGAAACAAAATTTGATTTTTTGAAAGTTTGTGTTAAAATTCAATTTTCTTGGAATTCGTGTACTCTTTACGTTTTTGTCCGGAGCTTTGAGTAAGCTTAATCTCCACACAATTTTTTTTTTGCCAAATAAGGAAATACGTATTTTCACTGTTTTTCACAATTTAGCATTGTTTATGAGTTAGGCCCCGAGATGAGGCCGTTTATCTTCCAGTTTCGTAGCACACATGAGGGAACTACTTGAAACTAATTTTAAAATGTTCTTTAGAAATTTAGAAACAAATAATACCTGGTTCCTATTTCCAAAAGCTGCACGTTTCACGAAAAGGACACTTTTACTACAAGAAATATGTGCTACCATCTGTCCTATTTTCTCTGCTTTTCCGGCAACATTGGCCAATGAACGCAGACAATTAACATTTTATCAGCTGTAGACGGTCAGATAAATTTCAATTTGTACTGCTCGCTCTGGCGTTGAGTTTGGTAGCCTTTACATCGTCTTTTAGTTATTATTAGTAAAGGTATGCTAAGGCAGTACTTAAATTGTTTAGACTATTATGCTAATAAACACTTGTAAATTCTTCCCATGGATAACAGTTTTAGTTGACCACTAACTCATTATAAAGTTGTTAGCAGGCTAGATCTAGAAAGATATGACCCAAACAACAATATGGTATTTTCAGGCTTGTATGGAAAGTTTATAATAAATTTAATGACGATTCTCAAGTATTCAGCAGACTCATACCACTATATAGACCCCAAGTATGGATGTCAAACTCTCGGCCCGGGCCGCTTGCGTAATACATTTAATCCTAAATGTAATACATTTTTCAAACATTTCAAAGTGAGACTGATAATTCACACAGCAAACGACAATTTACAGAAAATAGCTTTGAAAAGTTACCTATTTTTTGTTGTCACATTTCGACCCAATTACGAATACACCTCAAGCTGGCAAAAGAATACTTAAGAAAAAACGCAAAGTACACGAGAAAGGTCGCATTTTTGAGAAAAAACAAACATTTAAAAAAGTTGTAAACAATATTGATTTGCTTTTAAATGAGTTCAGGCGTAGATTCTCCAATGTTTCTTCGTTTGAATGCAAATTTGCATTATTCCCAGCGCCATTTACACTTGATGCTAGCTTAGCAGGAGGAAATCTCCAAATGGAACTAAAAATGCAATCCGACCCTATTGTAAAGGCACATTATGATGCCGTTAGAGTTTTTGAATTCTACTGAGAGTAATACAGCATGCTACATCTTAGCAAAGTTTGAAACAGATATAGATGTGAACAGCTGTTTTTATTTCTGAAATAATCAAACATCCGCATTAACCGATGATCATGTGACCTCGTTAATTAGAGTTGGTACTGTAAAATCATATCAGTCTGATATTAGTGAGCTGGTAACCCAAAGGAGATGTCAAACGTCAGGACAAATGTAACAAAAAACATTAAATTTATTCTGTATTTTTGTAAATTTGAGGTCTATATATTAAGATTAAGTCATTTTTAGTGTATGTATTATTCTTTTCTTATCATAAGTTTATTCAAAAATGTTTTAGATAGTTGTATGTAAAAATTTATGATTTTTTATAATAAGTACAATAAATTGCAATAATAGTGAAATGCAAGAAATTAATATTTAAATGGCATTTGAAATTTATGAAAATAACAAAACTTTATTCGGCTGTTTAATTACGTCACAATATATGTCACAAACTACACCTATCTAAAAATATGCTTTAGGTATACATTATCAAAATATATCAAAAACTTTTTGCGGCCCTTTGCACAATTCCCAAAATGCAATGTGGCCCTCGAAAACGCACGAGTTTGACATCTCTGGGCTACAGCATATTTGATTCAGAAAATAATGACCCTTTGTGTATTGCAGGTTTGTGAGAAAGAGGGGAAAATAACCAATTTTACTGATTTGTCTAAATTCATAAAGTCAACAAGAATCTGGGCAGCAATGCAGCAATAATAAGTTATGCAGGAGTTGAAAGAAATGAAGCGATTGAGAGGTGAGAAATCATGTATCAAGTTGTAGGCTGGCAGCTGATGTTTTGAAATATACAGGGCATTTCAGAGTGTGTGATTCATCGAGATTCAGTATATATATAGTTTAGTCTAGTATGCAAACGCTGCGGGACTGTGGTACATCAGATAAAAAATGCATTATGTATTAGTCAGTATTTAGTGGTATTTTTATTTGTCGAAAAACACTCAAGTTGTTCCAAATATGATTTTCTTCCTTATTTTAGATACTGTACTACAAAATAAACGGCAATGTTCCACCAATTCAACCTAACGCATGCTATCAGCGCTACACCCAGGGTTCCATAACGTCCTTATCTCCAAGATTTGTCCTTATATTATGTCCTTACTTTGTCTTAGAAACGTCCTTATACGTCCTTACATTGTCTTAGAAACGTCCTTATTTTGACATGTGTCCTTATTTTTTTTCCTTATTTTAGAGGTAGAGATTTTTATACCGATCACTTAGTTTGGTCAATTCGGATAATGAGTTTGCTAGAAATGATTAAATGCTAGAAATGATTGGAACCTCATTGATTGCTATCGCTACATTCGTGACGTAATAACATCAAACTAATTATCACAGCGACAAAACAATAGCCTACTGGCAAAGATCTTTTTGTGTAACATGAATCAAAATATACTAGTAAATGGGAGCGAGAACCATTCAAGATCTGATAGATTTGATAAGTGTAGCAGTAGCCTACTGATTTAGTTTTCTGGCATTCTAAGCGACTGTTTTCTTCCCAAGCATTTCAGCACGTGTTAATTTCGACTTTGAAGTTAGTCAAGAATCAGTGCTTTAGACAAAAACAGGAATATACCTGTAAATTAAACTTTAAATTTAGTCTAGATCTGAAATTTCATAAGAGATGAAATGAGTAAACGTAAAAACATTTGCCGTGATGACTATGGGAAAAAATTCAACGTCGTCAAACAAAACGAAGGGTCAGTGTTTCGCGCACTGCAGCTTTAGAGAATGTGACAATAATCTGGAATTCATAGGTAAAGCAACAATTTCTGCTCACAATGCAACTCAGAAGCATAGGGACTCTGCTCAAAAAATTAATTCAAACCAATCTATAAATATCTTTTCCAAGAGTTAATGAATATACACGCGTCGCAGAGGCTTGAATGCATTTTGTTTATTACGTTTCGCTTTTTGTTATCTTATTATCATGTTTCCCCGGCGTCCTTATTTTTGGGTTCATATTGATGGCAACCCTGACTACACCTGTAAGAATAGAATGGTTCAGAGAAGAAGTCTTGAAGAAAAGCGTAAAGGTATATGAGTATCATAAAAGTTACAAACAGCTTAGATGGGCTAATATTGAAATAGCCTACTTTGGCATACTTCTGCTATGGAAACTGCCCATCAAACTGATGTTGGAGGACTCGAAATTCATTGAATTTTTTCTCAACTATGGAGATCTTCTGAGGTTTACGAGGCATTATTAAACTAAGATAAGAAATTTGTTTGTTCACTGTATGGAGAGGACACTGATGTTGGAGGACTCAAAATTCACTGAATTTTTTCTCAACTATGGAGATCTTCTGAGGTTAACAAGGCATAAATAAACAAAGCTGAGGAATTTGTTTGTTCACTGTATGGAGAGGACACTGATATTTGAGGACTCGAAATTCATTGAATTTTTTCTCAACTATGGAGATCTTCTGAGGTTAACAACGCATAAATAAACAAAGCTGAGGAATTTGTTTGTTCACTCTATGGAGAGGATATGAAGAATGTAAATAATACCAGGGCACGTCTTTTTGAAACAGGCAAGCACACGGATTATACTCTTTCATCCAACAATGATTCACTAAGAAAGCATGTTCTGAGGGTTGATTCGTCACTGTTGCCTAGAACCAAAGTCAATTTGATTTGTGCTACAACGATGGTTGTGCATCGTTTAACTGGATGGAAAGTAACTTTAGTAATGTTCATGTTTGCTCATTGGAGTTGAATTTTTTTTGTTGAATGGCAACTGACTGCTTAGACTCAGATTGATATATCTTGGTCTTTTTATTTTGATCATCTGTGAAAATCTATAGTACATATAATAAAAGAAAGCAATGATCACATACATCGACAGGAAGACCAAAGCACAATATGTTACCAACAATTCCCACAAAAAGCTATTTTCTAAACGATATTGAATTGTGGAAGAGCTGCCGTAACTCGCCGTACCCGACCCAAGATTCCGGTACCCGAATTGTCCTAGCTTTCACGGGTGCTGTTGCGATGTTGTATCAGACATCGAGTCTGAATGTAAACCGAAAAGCCAAACGATTTGAGTCACAACTGTAGCATCTTATCTTTTATGTTTTGATATTTTTGCACCCACGTAAGTTTTGCATCTAAGATATTTGCACCTGTATACTTTTGCACCCACGGACATGGACAATTGCACCCACGGATATTTGCACCCGTGAACATTTACGCCCACGGACGCTAGTTTTTGAATTAAAAGGGATTCATTACCATTTTCCCTTAAACACGGACATCATTATGTGGTGAAGGCAGTGAAGATGAACTCACAGCAAACCCGCAACTGCGTTTGCGAATGTACGCTGGTGCAAATGTCGGTGGGTGCAAATGTTCGGAGGTACAAATGCCCGTGGGTGGGAATGTACGCGGGTGCAAATATCCATGTGTGCAAATGTTCTCGGGTGTAATCTATATGCGGGTGCCAAAATCTCATGATGGAAATATATGTTTGCAAATATCAATGGATGCAAAAGTATGTAGGTGCAAATGTCCTGGGTGCTGTTTACGGGTAAAATGTGCTGTCACCAAACTTCTACCTATAGTATCGGTAAAAATTACGGAATCCGCAAAGCACCAGATTGCTGAGTGCAATTGTGGAACAGAACGGTGCATCATCACATAAATCTTCATCAAAGTCAAGAACGAATCCCCAAAAGGTCAGTTAATATTTTGAAACAAATGGAACTAATAGCTTTCTAGCAACAACAACACTTTTCAAATACCGAAAATTTGAAAGCAATTGGTCGAGTAGTTAATGAGAAAAATGATATTTTTGCAGCAACAGCAACAACATGAAGAAAATAAAGAAGAACAACAACATAATAATAACAAAATGTACCCAATGATATTGCGATCGATTTGTAAATTGCCGTCCGTGATGTGTATGGAAATGTCCTACATTAAACCTTATCTAGAGGCAGGTTTCGAATCGAAAGTAATAAAAGTATTGCAGTATGTTTATTTGTAATAGACATAATGACTCTTCACATCCGATACAAGTATTATCATGAATGTGAAGAACCCCCTAAATAGGGTTTTTACCTTATGATGTAAGAAAGGGTTGATCGAAGCCACCTTACAAACAAAGTAGCGATAATTACCCCGTTTGGCTGTGATTACGTATATTAACATAAATTGCTTTAAGAAAACAAATCTATATTGTACTCCAATAAAGTCATTTTCACGTGGAACATATTTATACAAAAACAGATAGAAATAAATGTTCCTCTGGGCATCGATTACCTTTTTTACTTCCGTAATATTGTACAGTCCGATGTTTTTTCGATGGCTAAAGCGTCATCAAAATTTTACAATTAGGCCGTTGCGATTAACAGTTTCACGCCCCTGATCTAAAACAACATATAGGTATGTATCTGTTTTATGAGTTGTTCGATCGCCAAAGTGTGGATGACTGCATGAATTCGCGGTAATGCAAATACTTCATTATGTACGAAGGTTTCAGAGGATCTTCGTCAAACTCTTTGAACAGCTCCACCGGGCCCCAGGAATTCGATTGAGCCCGCCCAAACACTGCCCCAGCTAAACATGTCAAACCACTAGTCAGTTAATATTGAATTGAAAGTAATATATCTAAACCTTTATACATCCCTTATAGCCTAACCATTATACATACCCTCATTGGCAAGACTAACGCTAGACAAAGCTCACGATCTAAACGATTGAATAACCCAGTGGAGCTTGTTGCGTCAATGAACTAAAATTTAGAATAGCACATTTACAATGTCTTACATTTTATTTAAAATATAACAACAAAAATAACAATGGTGCCCTCTGCACGTCAGACAAGGCAAGTTTTACTTGTAAAAGATATTTTTAAGAACGGACATGAGAATAACATATTTGGCGTTTTGAGAAATACTATTGTTCGTGCCATTCATTAACTTGATTCGCGCGATGACTCCATTTCTTTCAGTAATTCCTGTAATTCTTTTTCTTCTTCTGTTTCGCCATTTGACTCGGGCAATTTTTCTTCGGCAGCACTATCTTTTTCTGCTAATATTTTTTCAATCTCCTTCATGAGTTCACTTTCTTCAGAATCGCTGGGAGGCTGTTTGCTCGGTGATTCAGTATGGTGAGGTTCAACAGGCGCACCTTTGGCCTCTGCCATTCGATGTTCGATATCATCTATCTCTTTTCTGGTGAACGTCAACTCTATTTGATTTCCTTCAGCATCCACCATGTGATACACCACTTCGCCATTAGGATGCACCTTTTCACCTATAGGATGAATAGACTCGCTGCCAAGAGGGGCTTCTACTAATTCTCCGGGTGCTGGCCCGGGAGTTGCTTTCACTTCTTCAGCAGGTAAAGTGTGTTCCTTCCAAATATATTCACCCGATCCTTTGAAACTACTGGCAGCTGGAAATCCCTCAGGATGCTTGATAACTATTTCCATTGGATTTCCATTGTGATCTACTAGATGCATTACATCCGTATTTGCAGGAGTCGTGCTTTCTTCTTCATGTGGCAATGTGTGTTCACGAAAGGTATATTCCCCCATACCTTTATAACTCAAGTTTTGGGGATAATTTGATTCATAATTCTCAGCAGTTGTGACAGTGTGATCTTCGTGTGAAGGGTATTTTTCCACAGAGGAAATGATTGCCGAACAAAGTTTCTCGGCGTCATGTAATTCTAATGCTGTCATCGACGACGACTCAAGCATGCTCCTTGCGTCATTCTCTTTTCTAGCCGTAACTATGGCATCTGGCATCACTGATCTGAACTGACCTATTTTCATGTCTTTTGATGCGTGTTTTCTTTCAATCAGGCTGTAGAGAGTTGAATGACTCCCGATGAATATGTCGAATTCTTCTTGAGATATTTCTCCATCTCTGTCTCCGTCCGCCATAGTGAAAACGATCTCTGGAGCGAATACGCCATCAGCTCCCAGTATTCTGTGAAAACGAATATACGGCATTGAGATTTATTATCGGATCACTGCGAATTTTAAATCATTGATATTTTTGTGATATATTTTTTGATTAAGTGTCGTATACAATTTTGTCATCGAATGATATTATAATTCATGCGGCGCGATGGCCTAGCAGTTGAAGCGCCAGACTTAACTGTGTTGTCGTTGCAGGTAACACATGTCAGGGTTAAATCAGATCCCTTCTCGGGAGTAATAAATTGGATATTCCGCCTTGTAAATAATAGTAGATTACATATCGTTAGATTTCAGTCGTTGCATGTATGGAGCATTCTTCCGGGAGAAGGGGTGAGTAAGCGCCGTATAAAAAACACGGGAACAAAACATAACTGCCAAACTAGTAAACAAGAATAACTTTCCAGAAGAGAAAACAACTTACGAGTTTCTCGTTGCCTCATAGGATTTGATGCAATCATTCATGACGTCACGTTGATTTGACAGTTGCATTCTTACATCACGAATGGCCTTGCACATCATTGATCTTCCTCTTAGCTCATGTTCTGAGACGATATCTTCCCAGACATTCTTCCTATTCGATTCTTTGACTTGAAAAGTAAATGGAAACGTTAGTATGTCACTGAATGTGGATTGGGAAAATTAAATATTGGTCAGTATAAAAATAGGTAAATGGATTTTCATTTTTAAAATCGAACAGACTATGCTTGCTCACATATATTATTAATATGAACGCGTTTCATATCGCAAAGGCTATCTATGGAGCAGACACAGGCTATCGGTGCATGGTGCGGAATACATGAATCATCGTCGTCAGGTGGCGATGTTGATGAACCCGAGGCATAGATCTGGTATATGTACCCTTGATTTGCGAAGTGTTTGGACACTCCCATAGTCTGCTACTTCACTGTTATAAGTGTGAAATCTAATTCTCATTTTTCTTTAAACCAATACCTATCATAGACGTTTTGGGAATTTAAACGAGTTTAAATGAGAATTTGCATAGTAGTATCACTCACTTCCGTAGAGCAACTCGTGAACGAACATGTAGAAATGCTTCTCTGTGAGATCTTCCACATCATGCATAATGTCACCATATATTGCATGTCCAAGAGCGTTAGCAAGAGCAATGTCTTCGTCGTTCGTCTGCGATAAAGATATTGTTAGACTTTACGATAAGCTTATAAACTATATTTTGAAAATATAATATAAACACATTAGAGCTAAACCGTGGCTAAGATCATATCTATTATTTCATAATCTGGTTATTATTAAACAAGAGGACAATTCTCAAACATATATAAACAATAGCCAAAACGAAGCAGTACGGCTATCTCATCCTTCACAGGCCGCAGCGAACGCGGAGTCGCCACGAGGTGCGCACATTTTATTTCGATAACGTCATCACACCAAAACACGAATCCTATAGAGCTGTTAACATTTTTGAAATGAAATAGGAAATAGACTTCTAGCGATAACTTCAACAACAAAAAATTCAAAGCAATTTGTCTGGTAGTTACAGAGAATAAACAACAACAAAAAGAATATCAACAAAATAACAAAACGATCCATAGGTCCATTTCGTGTCCAATTAAGAAAACGAAATAATTTCCTAGAATAATAATGGAGTGAATAAATTTGAAGATGGAATAAATAGTGGAGTTTTGAGACTCAAAATTTTCACTGACCAAGGAATGGCCAATTGTTGTTCTCAGTTCCCCGAAGTCGATTCTCCCATCCTGGTTTTCATCCATTGTTTTAAATATTGCTGCCCAAGAATTGAATTCTGCTCTTTCAGAGTTATCCGCTATGAAAAAAATTTACAGTCTGATCATTCAGACTAGTTTTAAAGCAAGAATATTCAAACGAGAAAATAATTTACGCTACTCTATTGTTGTTTCCGATCGTTGTATCGCTTATGAAAAACAAATATACTCACTTAGCATTGATTCTTCAAGATGCTTCGTACAGGATTCCAATTCTAAAAAATTTAAAAAAGAGATTTTTGAGAAAACCTGCCAAATTGTTTGTCTTTGAAAATTTACCATACCACACAGTAGTAATATATTTTGTATACTTGATTTGCTTATATTTATTGTCGTAACCAATAGTTTCTTCGATTAATGTAGCCTATGCACGTAACTAACCTGTCATTACTTCTGCGAGGTGAGGGATTTTATTGATGAATAGATGACAAATGTTGTTTGGCACTTCAGAAAATTTCCCCCCCTTCAAATCTAGAAGAAAAATGAAAGAATTAAGGTAATATTTGTTCATAGCTGAAATAGCAAAATTTCACTGAATGTATTTTTTAAAATTAACTAAAGCTAACACATGTCATATATTTGTATGCCGTCCGTTACACCTTAACGTCTTTAACGCGATTAAAAACGAGAAGAAAGCTAATATCTTATGAAGAAACCAAAATTTTTCAACTTAGTCCTACACAAGTAAGCAAAACCCTTTTAGGCATTCAAATGGAATGGAATAAACAATTCAAATTCTATTTGTCTGTGTTATTCGATAAATGGAGAACGAATGTATGATTCGGGCAATTGACGTTAAAATGAACTGCCACATAACATATCCATGTGAATCACCATAAAAAATTACACGGATATTATCACAAATCAGTGTCTTTAGTTTGATCTTTTTTATATTGAATGAATATTAAATTTATTAGGCAATATACAAAAAGATAGTTTATTCCATCATTTACAAGTAAACACACTCACCATTGCTTTCTACTATGGTCTTTTGTACAGCAGTCATGAATTCTTCAATCGTTAACTCTTCATCTTGATTCGAATCAGCGACTTCAATCCAGTTGGACGATTCAATCATTGTTTCCATGATATCGCTGTCGTGAACTAAAAAAAATATTGTCGTACATAATTATTATAATTAATTTCAGATGGTTTAGTACCCTAGTCTCACGTATATTTCATCGAGATTGGTATAGTAAAATGATGCTACTCACTGTAGTGCTCTTTCTCCAAAAACAATGCAATCTCTGAAGCGGCTATTTGTCCATTCGCATCGAGGTCGATATCGTGAAATAGAAATTTCCAAATTGTTGACTTTGCTACTTCCCCTTCAGAAGCTGAAAAGTTAAACAGCGTTATATAGAGGATGAGGGTATACTGAAATTATAACTGTGCACCCAGCCAACTAAAGCATTCTAACTAAAGCACTTATATCTATCAAACATATGTATTACTGTAAAACTGTTACCAAACAATATGACAATAATGGGTGATTTGAACAGAATAAAACGTTATTTCAAAAAATAAAATATTTATCAAAGTAGTATTTTATTTCCCCTTACCTACTATATGCTCAACCAGTGTTTTGTACGTTGCCTTGCACTTTGTGAAAATCTCTGTAAGAGAATCAATTGTTAGATTAGGAAAATATTTACATTTGTAATATTTCCGAGAAATTTAGTCGCTTAGAAATTGAAATATAGTCTTGCGACAGCGGTTACTTTTGAAAGGAAGTTACATTTACCAAACCAAACGGAACAAAAATGATATGACAGCCCAAGTCTTTGTATTGATGAGGCGAATAATCAAGTTGGAATTTGGGTAAATCATGACTTGAACATCTAGACTAGAGCGAAAGTCTGTTCATAATAGACTAAAAGATAAAACTTTACTCGCCTGTGTGTTTAGCAGGAGCAGCGAATGACAATTCCGACATAGAGGCAAACATAAAATATATTGCGTAGATTCCCGGCTTCATTGTGTCTATTACTTATATATTTACAAATGGTAACTGTGTTAAAATATAAAAAATTCATCATTTTGATTTCGTATTTCGAACAATAAATCACACTTACATATTGAAAATGTAGGTGAACAAATCTCATAGTATAAATTGCAGTTTCGCTAACTTTGATAAAATCTATTATTTCACCAGCGTTAACGTTGCAATGCATTCGTGTTGTATAATTTTGCTCTAAACTTCCGATTAATATCTCAATTACAACTTATATTATATTTCTCTGGCCTAGACTCAAACTTTCCCAACTTGGACTTTTAGATTAGATTTCGAAACCAGAAAATCAAGCAGCTTCATATTCAGAAATATAGCAATGGATGGTAATTGGGCTAAACCATTTGTATCTATATCTGTCAAGTAGCTCGAGGGCAAACGGTGAAATCGGAGATTATCACTGAATAACCCGCATACACTAGCATCGAGAAATTATAAATAAAAACAGTCTCGCGAATACCATCCGGACTATGCCCTCGGATAAACTTGGCCGCTCCGGTACATCGTACTCCCACATTTAAGTCGCAGGGACATACTAACTAACCACCAAACTTATTCCTCTATACTGAATATTACATAACAAATTTGTATCTGGCGTTTATAAAATACCAACGTCAAACGCTGTTCACTAATTCATAACACACGCTTGAATGCCAACGATTTACGAATGATTGTCTGATAAATCGTACAAAATACGTCAAAGTGGTTGGTACCATTTACGTCGGATGCAAAGATGGACGTCGGATGCACGAGATACGTGCGTCTTCTCGTGTGTAAGCTGCGTATTGACGCAACGGTAGTCATAGCAACGTGTGCCTGAAGCAATTTTAAAGAGATGGGGATGTTGCAAATTTTCGAATCATGTAGTAAATAATATCCATGATTCATAGGAGCCTCCATCATTTTGAAGATATAAAAAGATAAGGGTCGTTTATAGCGACCCGCAAGCTTGTTGACTACATTGCTGTATAGCCGAAAAAAGAACGAAACAATTCATACCGATATTCCTTGATAGAAAAAATAACTGAATATGTTTAGTGAACAATACAACCACTCATCTCTCTCCTGAATCGATGTTTTCAGCAATACATTGGCGTAACAATTATACGTAAAAAATCGGATAGGCCCACATCTTTTCATGCAATTATTTTGATACTAATAGCAAATGAATATTTGGAAAACAGATTCAGTGCCACTCATTTGACAGATACTTTAATTTCGAGTGAATCCCGAGGGTTGACTAAATGCAGTATAAGTAGAAATGTTTTGAAGCCACTTAACATAATCGGTTATCCTTCAGATGAAAATGATAGAGTAGGTGCAGTTAGATATATCCAAAACTATATTAGTTTTTCAAAAAATTAATTTAGACGGCGGAGTGTGCATTTCCGTGTAGAGGATTTATTTTTCTCCCGCGCAATGTTTTTCATTACCTATTATTAATATTATTCCAGCATCCCACATTGCACTCAATGCACTTTCATCTTGCACTCTCCCATAAATGGCCGCATATGGCCATCATATATACTCCAAATTGACCGTTCCTTGATTCAATAACGTGATTAGCTCATACTTTTGTAACTTTTACAAAATTATTTCTCAAAGTAGACACATGAAATTTCTAATAATATGTCAATAAATTACAATTGCAAAATCGAGAATTGCTACGATTAATCGATGTTCAAGTGAGATTCGGCTATTCGTTTACAGAGGAATGAAACTCTCCAATTCCTAATTTATTCAAATTCCAATTATTATTCATAGAGCTGCCGTTTTCTTAGACTCCATTGCAATTCTTACAATAGACATCATTTTAAGCAATTCCATAAAATTAGTAAAATTTGACCCGGAGACCTTGATATAAGGGTTTGTGTAAACTAGACAAAAATGTAACCAAATAAGTCAACAATATCTTACTTTACGTAAATTTCTCATCTATATTGAGTAAAACAAATTTGTTATAAGGCCTTTCAAACTATTCCAAAAATCCTTTATGAGCCGACAGTCAACATAACCCAATATACTTCATCTTGTAGCCGAGACGTGAAATTTAAGTAGGTTCTTCACTATTTCCGCATCATTCTATCGAATGACTCCGCTCATATATCAATGTATTACTTATGCATTCTGTTTAAAACTTGATACATCAATATCACAACAAGCTGTAACACACTGGTTGTAATTCAACGCGTAAGAAACGAATAAACTGCGTGCTTGCACACGACACAATCGTATGTTTGACGTCACGATACTAATTGGCCTAAGGGCAGCGATTCCTCGTCAGATTAAGTTTATTTAAATAAACAACAGGATGTGGCTGTTAAGGGTTCTCTGATCAAATATTGGTGAAAAAAGTCAACGAATTCTTTATATTTAGACTCCCGACCCCGACATTTTTTATCAAGCATGGTGTTGTTTGTGACGAATAAATTATCAAAAAATGAAAATATTTTCAGACGAATATGGCCATGAAGAGCCTGCAGTGCGCATGATGCTCTTATCAGGACATAGCATGGGCCAGTCATAACACTTCGTTAGCGAGATTCATTATTGTCCCATGCTCGACTACAGTATGAACTTCTGGGAAAATTTCTTCTCAAAATTAAAACCCTTTCTCACAGAGAGGTTTCCCACGCAACCAAGTTAATGAAATTGTTTGGAGTACAAACCATGTAATTATTTAAATTAAAATGATTCATTCAAAATATTATTCCGATTTTTTATTTAGTTTTGAAAATGTTAAACTTTATTTCTTTCAATTTATTTTCATATCCGAATAGTTTGATATTTTGGATATGCGCGATGTCGAGCCGTAGAACGTATGAAAATTTGAAAAAAAAAGTAAATCAAAATTATTTTCGCAGAAAGTATGTGGACCAACCAATCATTTCAGATTGCTCTAACGTCTCAATATGGACGTGTTTACCATTTTATTTTTAATAATATAACAGATGTATGAACAAACTGTGAATGTTTCTATCAGCCTGGTTATAGCCGTTTTCAACGCAACTTGGCGATTCAGTTTAATTTACGTATTGGCTGTCGCTTTCATCGCGATCAAAAATATACCTTTTCATTTTGGCGTGAAATTTGGTAAATTAAATGTAATTAAAATTTAGTTGCTATATTTGGACACATAGTCATGCGATGTTGTAGTTTATTTTTTTTCATAAAATCACTTTGTTTTGTTTAATAACGAGATAAAATTAGAAATAATTGGTAAGAGAATTATTGCTCTGACGTAAAGCATACACCCTATTTTATTCAAATATTTTGTTTTTTCCGTTACGTCAATATGAAAAAAACGTTGTAAAATTAATCATTGTAGAGCATATCTGGAGCAAGTAAACCTGTTGTGAATTATTGGATAATTCGGTCCATGAACTACGATTTAGTGTCGGAATGTTTAGGTTGAATCCCATTTACTGTGAAATGAAGATCAAAGTTTGCTGTCGCAACTTTGAAAAAATATAGATGCAGCGGGTGACATGTTATGGAGCGGTCGCAACATATAAATATTCTCTGGAAACCGTTTTAACAAGATTTTATGAAACGAATAATGTTAACAACAGTTACAAGTGCTAAGTGCTACTTCGGTGATAAATAGATAATCTTACATCGACATGAAAGCAGAAATTAAAATCAGCGTGGCAACGCAACGCCTAATCATACTGCTAAGTAATAATTACTACTTCAACTTCCTATTGTGGCGTAATTGGCGTATTTTTAGCAGGAAATTAGACAAAAGATCTCAAAAATGCCGCCTAGTATTAGATTAGATAAAATTACCAACAATTATAAGATTTATTTCCGAATTTCGTGATCTACTATGGAAGTATTCGTGAATTTTCCTTCGTATATTATTTACTCATGGTTATTTCAATTCAATCAAACATATATCGAACAAAATCATTTATTCGTGATATCTTAACATGACAAATGTAATTATGTCAGGAATTTGTTAATTGTAACTAACAATTGTCTGACGATTTCTAGTCAAAGATAATATCATCAGAAAAATAGACGAATCTAAAAAATATTTACAATGAAAATTCACTCATTTTATCCAACCTCTCAATCAAACTTGAATTAATAGGATTATTAAGAAATAGGTTTCAGAGCCTTGTTCGGGTCAAAGGCGTGAATCATATAAAAAGAAGTTACAATTAATTCCATGACAATAACTGCACAAACCAGTTCAATACTATATTCATCTATAGATATAAAATCAAAAATATTTTAGTGTTAATTAAGTTATTTCCATACTTCTATTTTAGGTGCAAATATGCGAATGAGGAACTTTTAATGTCAGAAATAAACACATGAGAATATTATATAAAATGAACAGCTAAATCTCGAAATCTAATTCAGTAAAACAGATTTAAGCTAAATATGAAAAATTTACCCTTCCTGAGATAACTGAAACATAATTTTAAACAGCAATGACGACACCACATGATCAGTTTATTCTATACAACAATAACAACGCTATTGCGTCACATTGCAAACTATTGTGGCGCCATTGAGAGATTAGGTGTGAAGTGTGAAAAACTGTGCTATGAAGTCACATTTGTTCTCACCTAATACCGCGCATTATGTTATGATGTGTAGCTTTTACGACATCCGTGGTATAGGGTTCTTTGCATGTTGTCGCAATTTATGTGTGTTGCCGAGTAATGAGCGAGTCGTGGTATTCGCAGTTTTAATATCAGTATGCTATGCCATTTTCTTGATTTCATTAGGGATAAGGATTTACATATTTATCTCGGGGGAATGGAAAGCCGATGAGACGGTTTAACCATAGGGCGAACCACGGCCTCTCGTCCGGTTACCATTCCATGTCGGGTATGGGATTAGTTAGTTATTTGTTTCCGGAAGCATGGACTTGATGGTGAAGGAAGCCGTAACCGACCAGCGGTTACGTGAACCACCCTACGGCGGCGAGGAGTCCAGCAATCCTTTCGCACATAACCATCCCGCATGGGATACGAACCCACGCAGAGTAGAGGTGAGGTGCAGTGGCGAGCGTATTCCTAACGCTCAGCACGATGAGCCACACCGACGCGCCAAATGAAAATATGCAGTTAGTATACCCGAATTTTTACTTCAATATTTAATATATTTGAGTTAAACACTTTTTTGTTAGAATATGTTAAATAATTCCACCGCATCAAATTTCTCACTTGTGAATTAAAAGTTTTATGGACTCCAATCACCACATTCAATGTTGCTCGAAATATCTGTGTGACTGGTAGATATTGATAATGATTACATTGTGGCGGAAGTGGGGTCAAATTGTGCTGGGAGGAGGTTTGAGAAGTTCCTATTCAATTCGAACTCTTTCGAATTTGTTAGAAGAAGAGGATGAAAGGTCGGTAACATACTACAATACAAATTTAACAATGTACCGCATGGAGTCCAACGAAGCTTGGTTTGTACAAAATCCAATAATTTTACGTGGATGTACTGAACCAGTACCTCGTTCAGAAAGAGGCGCAGTTCTTACCACTTCATGGCAGCTCCTGCCACGAACGAACCGCGGCAGCTCTCGGCATAGTTTTATAGCGCTATTCAGTATTAACGGTATATTCACAAATTAATTTACTAGATTTAAATCGGGTCTCGTGTAGTTTCGTACCTAACGTACTTCTAGTAGGCGTAGCATAACAATTTTTTGACATGCCAATCCTAACCCTCACCTGACTACGCCATCCAAAAATTATGTCACTACGACGTCACAATCACGTCATAGAGCTTGCCAAATACTCGTACGATCGCCCGAAATAGCATCGGCGCCGACGATAAAGAACTGACTGACATCAGCGACCTCTCTCCTATCGGGATCGTTGCGACGAGGAAACAAGAGAAATGGCTGTTCGATTTCGGGTTCTCGTCTGCGCGTCTTGGATGACAGTTCGCATAGTTTGAAGGGCTCTATTACGTCACTGTGACGTCGAAGTGACGTAATTTTTGGATGGTGTGGTCAGGTGGGGGTTAGGATTGATATGTAGAAATATTGTCATGTTACGCCCACTAGAAGTATGTTAGGTAAGAAACTACATGAGACCCAAATGGGACCTCCAGAAGTATGTGCACCAAGATGGCCCACAACCTGAAAATAGTATGTGTGTGTGTAACGGATTCAGGTTGTGCGACATATTGCTGCACATACTTCTGGAGCACCAAAAAGGTAGATAAAATTTCGCATGATGACCTATAATCCGGTACATAACCTTGTAAATATACCGGAAATAGCGCCATAAAACCATGGCGAGAGGGGCGTAAGGTGGTAATGACTGCGTCTTCTGTTTTGCGCTGTTTACCTCTGTTTTGTGCTGGTTTCATTTTGTTTCGCGCGGTTTTGCGCTCTTTCAGTAAGTAGTAAGACCCTATTTAAATTGATCATGCGGCCCTAACCCCAAATTCATCAAAACTGTATCCATGAAAAAAAACGTTCCAACTCATTCAATATTTGTCACCATAAGGGACAGCCCTGTCTTTACGGCTCACCTGCCGTGGTTACGGCAGCAAAATTTTACCTATCATTGGTTTTCAATTTGCTGCCGCGTTAACGGCAGCTCGTCATTGGTTTGTGGCAGCTAAAATGTCGGTTTGATCGTAGCGGCCATAGTATAGAAATACCGCCATGGTTTTGCGGCAGCTGCAGACGCCACAGAATACTTAAAACTGCACTTGTTCAGATAGGCCATGAAATCCAGACTGGCTTACAGTTGCATGGAATTCAGCAATTCTCTCGCACATTATTATCCCACACAAGATTCTGCGAACCAAAGACTAAAAGAAGGGTAATCAACGCTTAGCACACCACGTCGCCAGAAATATTTGTTCAGGATTTTGTCTTCTTCTGATTTTAGATTGTCAACATTTATACCCGAATCAGAACCATTATCAGAAGAATGTGCAGACAAACTTCAACAATTCATCAATAAAAGTTCAAGAATATTTGTCCTCACTGGTGCTGGTATATCAACTGAATCTGGCATCCCTGACTATAGATCGAAGGGAGTTGGACTTTATGACAGGTTTGAAGTTTCCATACTATTGTCAGAATGTATCATAAATGGTTTATCTACCGCAGAATATATAGACTGAATATCTGTATATTAATTTGTTCATTCTTTTATTCGTTATAATATATCACTTATCTGATTTTAGGGTGAACCACCGACCTATGCAACATGCAGAATTTATTTCCAATAAATCGGGACGTCAGAAATACTGGGCCCGAAATTATATGGGGTGGCAGAAATTTCGAGAACATCGCCCAAATGTAAACCACTTTTTATTGGCTGACTGGGAGAAGCAGGAGAAAGTATATTGGACCGTGACACAAAATGTTGATGCACTTCACACCGCAGCTGGGTCGCAGAACCTGACTGAGTTGCATGGATGTTTAAATAGGTTAGTATGAATAGCATTGGTGGCGACAGCCTACTTTAGAAGGCCTGAGCCACCTGTCTAATAATCCAATCCATTTCACAGACCTTTTTGCAATGAATGCTTCTTTACAACTTTTAACTATCAAATTTTTATCGAGCAATTTTGTTATTATTGTTAATCAGAGTCCTATGTTTGGACTGCGGAGAGGTTTCATCCCGATACGAACTGCAGACACAGCTGGATGAACTTAACAAGCACTGGAGCGTAAAATCATTCGGTATGGGTCCTGATGCGGATATGTTCCTACAAGATGAGGATGTACGAACATTCAACATTGCGGACTGCCGTTCATGTGGGGGGAGATTGAAGCCTGACGTTGTCTTCTTTGGTGATTCAGTCGGAAGGATCAAAGTGAGTTCAAGATATTTGTTTGGAGCCTTTACTGGATGTTGACTCCACTGTATTATAGACAATACTATAGTTCTTGTGGTATAATGTTGTAGCTTGGAAACCGTTAGTATCTCACCCAGGGTGTACTGAATTCAGTGTACTCGCAATCCGAAAATATTCATGTTAATATAGTAGTGAAAGCTTGCAAGCCGAAGCATTCTTACAGTGACTGATATTTCACTGATAGTTCTGCAATAACAAGGTTCCATTTGATTGTGATAAATAACTGGTTTCTTTGTTTAGGTGGAAAGGTCATTCAGCATTCTTTCATCATGTGACTCCATGTTGGTTCTTGGATCGTCCCTGTTTGTCTGGTCTGGTTATCGATTTATTGTACGAGCTCTAGAACTTGGAATCCCAACCGCCTGTGTGAACATTGGACCAACCCGTGCAGATGATAAACTAGATTTGAAGATTAATGCAAAATGTAGTGATATTTTAAGGAGAATGGCTGTATCTTGATGAAATTTTCATTGAATTCTTTATTTACGAATTGTTTTCTGGGACTGGAGAGTTATGGAATATCTATATGACTGTTTTTCACTGTGCATGATAATGTTATTTAATAAAAATAGTAGTATTTTAGGCTTTCTAATCTCATTCCTCCAACCAGTCAGACGCTATGAGTGGGATTCGGGCAACATTTTTTGGCTTCCAATAGGGGTATTTTCTGCACAGTACAGGACATCTCCAAAATTCATCCCATAAGTTACCAGAAACCCACAGATCAGTACTCGTCGTGTATAGTTCAGCAGTTTCTCACAAATGAAGTGTAACACTTGTGTTTAAACTTATGTCCGGCGTTTCCCACACTTTTGTTACTCGATTGTCATAATAAGAACCCATTGAATTATTACTATCCGCTGAAAATGGTTTAGACAGAAGCTTGAGAAAATGTCATTTGTTATCAACGTCTCCAAGCATAATATGTGTGGGGAGGGGAAATTGAGCTGCTGTAGTGGAAATCAATTTATGAATCAGATTAGATTTGGCACAAAAAGAGTTCATTACATGTAACACTGAATTCTGAGCGGCACCAATAGAAGTTTAGGAGTATTACAGTCTTATACAAGAAATTGTTTCCATCTTGTCTGAATGTCTACCTTATCGAACAAGGGCTTTCTGCTGCAATTAAAAAGGAAATTCACTCAAAAGGATACAGATACACCAATAAGAGGGGTATCTGAAACAAGTTTACCTTGATGGGGAGGACAACAAGGTCTATTCTGAAAAAAGTTGACAAGCTCTGCCCGAGATGGAACGAGGCATGCACCCACCCATAGATGAGATGAGACTCAGCCTTCGATCCCGAAATATTTCTAGAATTCAAAACCCTGGATTTAATTTACATAACTTCCCCAACAAACAGTCTGAAACCCTATTTCTTCCACAAACCTAGAGTTCAATAAAGAATAGACTTGTGATGTAACACTTTTAATTAATATGACAGTATTATTACAAAACAGTTCATTTGTATCAAAGTCCTACAAAGAAATGAGATCGACCTGCTTGAACATAATTCAATCCCAATATGGGTGCAGGATATTCTATCAAAATGTTTGCCCAAATGCAACCGCCCAATTAAACCTAATTTATAGAATTGTATTCAAGCAAACCTAATATAAAACCAGACCAGAGTCTCTATAAAGATATGGTTGAACACAAGGCAAGCGGGCAACAAATATTCAAACCTAAGCACAGGCCCCGTAGTTGTGATCAACCACTAGACATGACAAAGAATCCCATATATTATTCTGTCTCGGCTAAAATCAAACAAGTACTCGCAAGGTGCTTATCGGGGTGCGTCACCAGAATTATACAAAACGATGGAGATCAACGGGCACAACAATAATTCCAACAACTTCAGTTCATGACTGTCCATTATAGTTCTCAGTAATGCACGTACTGCTGTTGATTTGGTGAACTGGCATTGTATTGTTGCGTCTGTTCTCTCTGAGAACTGTTCACCGCTCCAGACATTGTTGATTTCATCGCAGATCCAGCCATCGTGCCCGGGTGAGGGATTGAACCTCCAGTTACTGAAATGAGAAAAATGCCAGTTTCATAGGGAGAAGTTATTGTGCGTTTCATTGCTACAGATCCTGTCACAAGAAATATGGTGTCTGCAATTAAAGCATTCAATTTTGATCAACAGACCTTTAATTTGATTTCACTATCAGTTTATTTTTGTCATCAGAAATTAGTGACAACCTAATAAGGAGGAAAGTGAGGTACTGCAGACACCAACACATAGACTAGTCTTAGTATCTGGGTTTTCCAGATGGCCATTAATCTGGAAAATGAAACATGGAACAAGTAGCCGCTTGGGATGTTATAAGGCAGTTGCATATTGCCTTTGACTCTCTCTCATTAAACAGCTGGTCATTCACGTGTCTGGAAAAAAGGCATCTAGTTGCTCTGAGATAAATATCCATGTCACACAAAGTGAGATTTTGCTTTTGGCTTGGCAAAATGGATATATAATTAGGGCACGGAAAAAGCAATTGCCCACCTAATACAAGCGCCCATGGGCGGACTGAAGGCCGGAAAGCTTTTCAGAACACCCAGGTAGGAAGCAAATAAGACATTTAACAACTTACGTAAAGGAACAACATTGCACTGAGCTGAAGGATAATTCTGCATTGTCGGGTCAAGCATTTGCTGAAAAATGTGCGAAATTATATTACATCACACTAGCAGTAATTAGTCGGGAAAACATTCTGAGATGTACTTATATTTTGACAAATTTTAGAAGTGTTTAAACTATTTACTGGGTTAAATTTCAAAAATATTATAATTTGAAATACACCCTTCAACAGGAGATGGTTGTCAAAATCAGAAAGAGATTATTCATATACCTGGTAGCATAGATTTCCTTGCTGTACATTGTTGCTAGGCAACTGTTGTTGTTGCTGTTGAACACCGTTGCTATCGGCATCATAAGCAGCTGTTCCTGAAACCATCCCTGAGCTGTATGGGTCTGATGGCGCCACCGTGTGATTCCCTATTACGTAAGGATTGGCAGATAAGGTGAGATTTTGATATTATTTAGGAGGGGAGCTGTTCAGATAATTTAACCAGGATGATTACCATTTCTTGATAAACATGCTACCAAACATTGTCAGTCCTATAAAATAACTTCACACACCTGGTGGTGCGGAAGGCGACTGTCCATTGTAATGGAAGAAAGGATTCTTCAAATCCAGTGTGTTCTCAGATTTGCATCGGGTCGATTCAACCATTGCTTCGATGTCGATGTCATAACTTTGTCTGAAAATTAAACAATTTTAATTCTGATGTTTGATTCATAGAAATAGTTGCTTTACTCTCTGAATCACAATCAGAAATAAAAATAGGCAACTTACCTTTTATTCGATCTCAGGAGAACTTTTCCGACCAAAACTTCACCGGCTTTGATAAACAACGGAGAACGTAGAAGACATCGTACTTGATACCAATGTGTGAGTGCTTCTGTAGGGGCAGTAGAGAGCCATATCGTTGCTCTGTAAAATGAAAAACACGACTTGTTATTATGGAAGTCTGAAATAAAAATGATGACAGATAAGAGAACCTTGCTGCTGTTGTCCATTTACTTAACATATGGCCAGAACTTAAGGGAGGGGCAGAAATAAGTACGAATAAATTTTTCATGGGTTTTTATAATTATGATTATAATTATCAGTTTGAAAAGTGAAAAATATTATTTCACGCATCTCAACATGCAAAATTGTTTCCACTAAAACCTTGAATACTCACATTGTTCCCACAAATGCCATGTCAAACCAAAATGCAAGGCCATGTACCGTTCCTGAAGTGTGAGCAGTGAATCTCAATGGAATTTCAATTCTGTGCAAATCTTCTTCTTTTGCCGTTAAAAAATTGACTGTGTGTTTCACACTCTTTGCCATCAGTATCCGAACATCAAACGTATCGACAATGGGTTGGCGGAAATATTCGTTCACCTGTAACAACAAAACTGTCGGTTAAATTATCGCCAAAATTCACTCCATTCTCTTTTAAGTCACCAAATTACATGGTGCAAATCCAAGCAGAATCTTAAGATGGTGGATATTATAAACTTACTGCGTCATCCCGCAATGGACTCAAATCAATGCCATGAAATGACTGCTGATACCAAAAGTTGGCTTTTGTGAATTGCTCCATGTATAGCTGCTCATCTGAGAATGGTGCAATGTGAAGATCACCGATTGTTGGAAACATCATTCCTTAACAAAGAATTCATTATTGAGCAACACAACAATTAAAGGTTGAGAATTCAAATTCACTAATATTGAGAGTTGAGATGTTTGAAGTTTCAATCGAATATTCAAACACTTGCGTACAAAATACCAAATTTTTTCCAAGAACTAGCTTTGTGTAATTTGCTATCAGTTCTTACCATTTGGTTGTTTCAAGAACTTCTTGGCATGAAGATATGTTTCCAACATTCGTTCATTGAACAGCATGTACCCCATCGGTTCTGATACGATCACGTCTACTTTCTCTGGAAGTTTGATTTCTTCTATTTTGCCAGGTATCACTATTATTCTACCTAACATCAAAGAAATACATTGTCAATACATCAGAGTAGAAAGTTTTGACTAAACCAACGAGTTTACATGAACACACCTGCGTACTGACTTCTTTGAACCAACTTCTTTGTATATTCAGCCATTGTACTGGCTTCCACCGCATAAACCTTCCGAGCTCCGGCTTGCATAGCAAAGAATGATAAAATACCGGAACCTGCCCCAACATCTAGGACGACCTGGTAAATGTGAATATTATTGAGCAAAAGTTCTTCATGTCTAAGCAGTTTGACCCAGATGCTACTGATAGGTTAGAGCGCGACCTGTTTGTAACAAATTCTACAAGCTAAATATTTGAAATACCTTGGGATAAAATAAAATTGAATAGATTAAAAAAGAAAAACTGACCTTATCTCTGAAATTGATATAGTTTTGAAGCATAGCTTTCTGATATGTACCGGTCCGAATATAATCCTGCATCATGTTCTGTTGTTGCGAGAGGTAGCCATAAAACTGAAACATAAATGTACAGCCATGATTTAATTCAACCTAATAATGTTCCCACAGATCGAAACTAGCCTAACATGAGAAGAATGTGGATCATTCGCACAAATGCCTTCTACACTTGATTTAAATAATGATAGATTGTAGAAGTAGCTTTTGCATTCACTTTAGGTCACAGCTGGGTGGAACTGGAAGCCAATGTTCGGATTCAATACAAATTTACCTGGAAATACTGAACAGCTGAAGAATCTTCCGTTCTTCGATCAAACACAGACTGAGATTTGGAATTAAATTCAACAAGCGATGAAAACCGACAAAGTTCTAGAAACAAAGAATTATTTCATTTAATAAGAAATAAGATATTAACCCGGGGAGAGGGAAGTCGATAAGACGGCTCTCATATGGTGAACCACGATCTCTCATCTGGTTACCAGTTCATGTCAGGTATGGTATTGGATAGCCAGATATCAGTTTTCAGGAGCATGGGCTTGATGGGATAAAAAGTATAAGAAAATGTAAAAATTGATAAGGATGGACACAGAATGAGCCTTTTTTGTGTGAAAAAGTTTTCAATATTCGTGAGATTTTATTTCCACAAAACATCATGGACCCAAACCTTATGTTGGTTCAGTAGCAATATCTCTACTGAATGAACATTCATGAAGATTTCCCAAGTGGCAGATCAAGTATGATTAGAGCCCTTACCGTCTGTAGAAGGGAACTTTAACAGAACAGTTTCATCTCCATGGACTCGAATTAAATAAACTTGCTTTCCTGCGCAACAATTGTCGCTCTCTCGAGTAACGTTGCATTTCAATGCTGTTGTATTATCTGGTAAAAAAATATAAGACCTTCATATTCGATCACAGGGGGAATGGGGATGATTAATTAAACCACAGCCAGTATCAGTTCTTAGATTCTGATATGTCCCAAGATTTTGTTCAATAAAACACTCCATTTGTCACTACGGCACACTATCCAAATTCCAAGAACGTCTCGTCATTTGGTTCAATAAAACAAACACTCCATGCGTCTCACAAACGAGGGGCGCCTGGCACGACGGCAGATGCGTCATATCACACCATGCTTGTCTCAATAATAATCTAAATTAATCGTGGACGTCACGTGACAAAAATTGCCGTATTTTGCTAAAAACTCTCGAATGCCATGGTAGAAAAATTTTTCATTCAATAAATCGGATCATTTTTTTCAGAGAATTGATGATGTTTTTGGATTGCGCTTCTTTGTAGTTCTTTTGCGCAACTTCATTTTACTGTATTTTTACAGATATTGAAAGACAACAATGTCCAGACGTCCCCCAAAAAAGGGGTGTTTGTTCATCGGCAAGATGGGATTCTCTGAAACGAGACAATGTCTTTCGATCTGTAAAGTGTGACGTAGGCTACTGTTTGTTGCAAAAACGAGGGTGTGTAACACGATGGCAGATGCGTTAGAACGAGTCATGCATGTATCTGTAATAATTTGAATCAATTGATTGCAATGTCTGAATGTGCATCACATGACTCTCCTGCCAACGATTTTTTACAATGAATTCAAAAATGTTACCCACCACTACTACATCCAAATGGACAGGAATTCTTCCATCTGTCCATAGTGAGTGATTTTGCAGTGTTTGATTCTGACTAACCCAGAAGTCAATACGGTAAGTTCTATTAGGTTGTTTCAGAATTTTGTGCCAATACACACATACAGCAATATGCAGGCGGGATTGTTGGATTGGTACAATCCATAACAAATTATTAATAGCTCTGGTTGAACAGCATCATTTACCATTATTTAATGTTACTGGGTATATGAACTTGGCATTTCTCAAGGATCGGAATCAGAAGTTGGATTATTTCTGTGATTAGCAATTTCCAGATTTCCTACCTTTGCTTCGAAGGCAGGTCACAAGAGCTTCTTCTGATACGCGTTTGACGTCAACTTTAACATTTTCTTTTCCTTTATTATTTTTCTCTTCCTCCCCCTCGACGGGCAAATATGACAACACAACATTTTCGAAAGATATCGCGGTCATTGCCATTATTAAAAGTAAATCGTATTCTTTGACAACAAGTTAACCCGCCCTCGTGCTTCGTTGTTGATCCTGCCGTAAATAATATGACGTCATATTTGGTGGTGCAAAGAGGCCAAAAAAGACAAATAATGTTGTGTGCAATTTTAACTCCTGTTACGGCTAAACTTTTCAACGATTATTAGGACCTACATTTTATAACCATAAGTATATAAGTATAAGTATAAGTTTATTTCGACTCCATAATCAGCATAACAATACATTTGACAGATAAAAACAAATAAATAAAACCTGATTATGAAATCAGGGGAGCAAACAAAACCTTAGATAAGGTTTATAACGTACAAAATATAAGATGAAAGGTTTTGCCAAGAGGAAGTGGTACGTGTTTACTCACCTAAAATTATCAAGTTATTTCACACACGCTCACATGCACCCACCAGCCACACACACACACAACCACTGAGAAGTTATTTAAGTAAGAATGAAACGCGATAAATTTAGGGTATACTATACAGTAAACAAAAAAATAAATAAATAAATACTAGAAAAGAAAATTATCTGCCACACCATATTGATATTTTTGTAATGGTTGCCATTGCCAAATTGATCGATCTTCTAATCGTTAATTAGGTATATAAAAGGAAGATTCTATTGAAAACATATTGCCAAGCTGATTATAGTTGGAGTCAAATGCCAAGTTGCCCAACCAAAGTTGCCAGAATTGGGTGCATGAAGAGGTGGGCGAGACCATTTCATTCCCCAAATTAGAGCCTATTATTGCCAAATTATAGTCCAGATTGTAATAAGTAATTAAGTTACGGGTAACAGTAAAATTACTATAATTAAGTAAAGTAGGATGTGGAAATAAATTGGTTACAAAGGGTGTAAGTGAGGTTTTTCATTCTTGGGTATTGATTTCAGACAAGAATATGGGAATGAGGTTGTTATTTCACAGGATATCGGGAGTCTTTTTTTGTTTTTTTCCTTATGTGTTTTACTTCATTTAATCACTTTGAAGTAACCTGAAAAACAAAAAATAAAACTGCGAGTAGATGTTTCAATGATTGGGTGAAGGGGAACAGGGGAAGGGGAACCAATACCTGATGTCATTCATTATATAACAAATCTCGTTCCAAGGGAATCAAGCCCACTGACACCCCAGGCACGGTACCTCTCCCGTTATAGGGGATACCGTGTTTCCTCGAGAATAAGACTGGGTCTTATTTCAGTCTTCTTCCGAAAAATAACGCTAGGGCTTATTTTAGGGGGATGACCCATATTTTCATCAGTATAAAATTACAAAGTAGAGAATTGCGAGATTTTGAAATAAACAAAATATGAAAAGCGATATCCATTTACTAATAAATAACAAGTTTTTATTCAAAATAACTGCAAAACATAGATCAGGATGGTTCAAACCCTGGCCAGTCGCTTCATTATCTGTGGCCCGCGTCGCATTCGGAAAGTATTATATAAACGCATTTCGTGTTGTTTCGTAATAAAATTAACCAGAAAATTTTTTTAGCATATTGTCAATTCACAACTGTCACAAAATATTAATGTTATAGCCTAACAATATAAACGGGATAGCGATCAAAGACCGTCGAGTTATTGATCTAGTGGCGTGTAGGATTTGCTTTGACTTAATAGCGACACCGCGTGTGGCATCACTGATAACTCGCTAATTATACGACATAATTCATCCAATGGACCTTTCCCCGACCTTTGACCCCCGGAAAATTCTCCCTATACTCTACCATTGCAAAACTTTCAGGGCTATTTTAAGAGTGCTTTTGCGAGTTAGCGCCTCTAAAATGGGGTATGTGTTTCAAACCATCATTATGATTCATCGCATACAACAATCTGTTTTTTAAAAGTACCGGTAAAGAATTTCAGGCTAGTCTATCACAGCTATTTTTACACTAATTTTTATTACTGCAATTAAATTAAAGCTCCTAGGAAGACAGTGTGATCATTGAATTATCTGATTTATATTTAAGTTTCCTAAACACAACTGAAAACTAACGAATAGAGTTCAAAATCGCGGAAACGAAGTAATGTTTACAACCACGCGCGGCGGTGTGGCTCAACGGGCTAAGCGTTAGGAATACGCTGGCCACCGCACCTCTGATTACTCTGCGTGGGTTCGCAGGTTCGAATCTCATGCAGGGATGATTATGTGCGAGAGGATTGCTGGACTCCTCGCCGTCGTTGGGTGGTTCACGTAACCGCTGGTCGGTTACGGCTTCCTCCACCACCAAGTCCATGCTTCCGAAAACAAAACAATATAACTAATCCCATACCCGACTCGGAATGGTAACCGGACGAGAGGCCGTGGTTCGCCATATGGATAAGCCGTCTTATCGGATTTCCTCTCCCCCGGGATAAATATGTAAATCCTATCCTATCCTATCCTAAATCTGTCTGAGTGAGAAAAGTGTCTGAGCGAATGCGAAAAGGGGGCATTGTTACGTCACTTTTTGCATCTTGCTGATTGGCCAATGTCACGATGTAAACAAGGAAGTCGATGCTCGGGGAAAGGTCCATCAATCCAAATCAATAGGCTTCTGGGCTGAGAAGCGACTTGGAGTTCAGCAATCGTGTCGCACTCGCACATGAATATCACCAGCGGGATTCAAATTAGGGAAACCGCACAGGGTACCGGTACCGTAATCAGATTTACAATGACAATTTATGTAAAATAAATATTAACTTGTTTCATGACTTTTCTTTGTACGTTATATATGGCCAACCTTGCTTTTGATGGACCCTAGCAATAGCGTTATCACATAGCACTAGTGGGAACTACAGAGCAATAACATAACAGTCGCGTTGGCATTGTCAGCCTCAGCCACGGTTCCGAGTTTCTATCTTACAGTCTTGGATAGATAGTTAATTCTTTCGCGTAGGTTCTTCTTGTCGGTTTATCGTGGTCTATTTTATTTAAATAATATACGAACAAGCGGAATTTCATCAAGGACATGGGACGTCGAAGGTCTAAAAGGAAACCACCAGCGAAGAAAAAATTGACTGAAAGTCTTGAAACACATTTCACCTGTCCTTTCTGCAATCACGAACGTGCTTGTGAAGTTAAAATGTAAGTTTATATGACCTTATTTATTGATGCTAATTATAATATAGGAAAAGATGTTTATATGTTGCGGCTCCATCCTGTCATATGATTTGACCATTCATCCTAAAGCAATGCCAGAGTGTCACATGGAATGCATAGCCATGTATTCCATTCTATCAACACAAGTTTGATGCCCGAACGATATCCGTTCGTGTCTTCGTCTCTTTTATTTTGAATATATGTTTGTGTGTTGAATGTAATAAATAACAAATAATACATACAGGCGTATTCAACCATTTTTCGCTTTGACTTAACTGATCACCGTGTTGATTTTGTTTGTGATAACTTCTCTCTGTGTATCCCAAACAAACGACTGCTGGACTGGTTGTGGCTGTATAGTATGGTACTCTCTCCTTACCAGTCGTATAGTATGGTACTCTCTCCTTACCAGTCGTATAGTATGGTACTCTCTCCTTACCAGTCGTATAGTATGGTACTCTCTCCTTACCAGTCAGTGAATACTGCAATAGCAACCAGACGCAGAGATGAGTGGCTTGGATAAAAAGATCAAGATCACTCCGCCCTTTTGTACTGTTGCATTTTTTTTCACAGGGACCGTGCTCGGAACACAGGAATGGTGTCGTGTACTGTTTGCATGGAGGAATTTCAAACAACAATAAATTGTATCCTTTAATTACATTTTTCATTCCGGTATTCTGAATGATCAGTTCATTATTTGAAAATAACCAAAGTATCTGAACAAATCATGGTGTGGGCAATATTTATAACTGTTTGTATAAATCACAAATGATTTCAGTTTTGTTAGATAATTGTTAGTGAACCACACCCTTCTATTTGATGATAAATTTAACTTATTGGTTGCGTATGATGTGGGGTGTTTAGTATGATGATTCATTGTAAATTTTGATAGCTTATTCATTATGGAAATTACAGTTAAAATCACAATGATATGTTATCTTCTATAGACAATAAAGATAAGTTTGTGTACGATTTTGCTGACATTTACTTTGCAGAAATATAATAAAAAATTTTCTATGACTCGACAACTTCAGATCTTTCAGAAGCGATTGATGTCTATAGCGACTGGATTGATGCATGCGAAGCTGCGAATCAATAGAATTTGGAGATTTATTTATATTTTTGTAAAAGAGTGCAACCAAGATGCTGGATGTTTTAAATCATTATATAGACTGGTGTTTATCTAGTAGTTTAGAGAAAGATGCATCGATTCAGTGAAATGCAATTGAATTTAGGCCCAATGTAATTAGGAAATACAACAAATTAGAACCAAGACGTAGGGCGCCAATCTAACAATGCTTCCTACATGCTACAAAATCCATTGCATTTTATATTTGTTTTGTGTGTAGTGTAGGGCAAAATTACTCATCAGATATATCTTATCAGGCCACAGATTTCAATCCCCAGTATGTACTGAATTTTACTTGGGAATTTTTTTTTTAATTATTTCGTATTTTTATGAAATTAATGATTTGTGTTTTATTGATGCATGAACTTGGGCATGTTTTGATTGAGTTGTCCAACTGACTATCTGGTGTGGTGATCACCATTATTGGTTTGAAGACTATTGGTGTGACAATTCTGCTGTGTTATGGTTGAATTTTATCTGTTTAGTCTGGGCATCTGACAAAAAGGCACATCTGGATATTCAGTTCTTCTGTGCTTCCTATCAAGTAAAGTCTAATTTTTCAAAAAATTTCCATAAACTGGTTTTCAGTTGAATTCGCAAAATAAGTTTAGTCATGAGGAACAATATCAACTCTGTTTTACAATTATTTTGAAGTCCTATTCCTTACCTTATTGTCCGTGTTTTTTAATAAAATAATAAGAGAAGTATCTGGATTAATCTTGTAAATCTTACCACGGGAGCTGAATGACGTAAAATAAGGACATCACCGCGCCCCCGAGCATCCATGCTGGGTAGAACGCTGTGATATAGGGCTCATGTGAGAATTCGAATTTTATTATAGTATGATGGTCAGTGCTCACCGCCTGACTCTGATAATGTACTAATGGTTTAAATTGAAACGTTTTTTTTTTTTTGTGGGAATGGTCGCAGCAGTCAACTTCAATTCTCTGATTTTTTATATGTTAGACCAGTGGTTCTCAACCTTTTTTATGTTGCGGCACACTATTGAGCTCTTTAAATATTCACGGTACACCTATCACAAAACATGGAAATTTCCTACTCGTAAAGCCATTTTGCTGTAAAATAATAAAAAAACAAAGAAGATCAGATGAGGGAAATTTTATTCTTGTAAATACAACATACCCTGTATTTAGTAGGTAAGAATGATAATGGTGAACGTTAGTGGGACTGTTATGCCTGTGGCCTTCCCATCCACCTCCAATAATTTCGTCTGTATTTATACACCTGTTGTCCCGCCTTACAAAATTATCATTTCCGAAAAGTGCGATAGTCGAGCGCGAACAAATGGTTAATAGTTACCGATATTATAACTGTGTCTCACAAATAATGTACACGAGAACACCTCACATTATTGTAAAAGATGTGCGGCGCACAGGTAATACCCGTCGCTAATACGTTTTGGTATTTTCTCGCCCTTCCCCGTTTACGTCACGCCCTTATTATTATCACAGGTATTCTCACTTTTGCACAACTTAATTCATTTTTGTTACAGTTTAATATGTTTCTCCCATTGCCAAAATCATTCAACGATGTTATTATTGCATTTCAATAATTAATTATTATTGTTAAAAACACTAAATAGGTTAAGTTGTTTAAACAAATTTCACCACTGGACGTATCTTTTCACGTTATGAATTTCGTGCAAGGCCCGAGCATAATTTGATGGCAAAGATCATAGCATTTACTGTGTCGAAACGCTTATTCGACTTTTAACTCCGCCGACACTATCTGAAAAAGATAACCGTTTTTTGTGTTTGAGATACGAAATAATCGTCAATTCCACCACGCGAAATAGTGCAATTTACTAAAATTAATGAAGGTTTTATTTTATGCATCAGTGTTTGGGATACCATGCGTTTCGCCAGATTACTGGCGTGATTACAGATCGCAACGGTGGACAAAATAGAATATTTTTATCGAATCGAATATTTTTACCGAATTGTTGAAAATCAGGTATTTTTAATATGTATACAACATGCATCACGAACGCTAAACATTATAATGTTGGTGAGCTATTTCCACCCGTCCTCTTTTTTATTACAAGGACCAGTTCTTACGCAACGGCGAAGGTCGAAGTTTTGCTTTATATTCCTGGGAGAACCATGCGTTAATATCAGCGACATATGTTAAAGACAACTATTTAGAAGTAAATTCTCCTCTAATTTGTCGCTTCTATTTGGTAGCAAGGGCCTTTGGTTTTAATTTTCGCGGAATTCAAGGGATCAGTTTAGTGACACCCGAGTTCTCAAGCAAAGCGGCCTAGGTACTGGATATATATGAGTAGTAACATGACATGCTAATACTTGAGCAGTAAGCAACACTGATAAGGCATGTATTGGTGTAAGATCATCCACGTTAGTGACACTCTGGCATTGCTTTAGAATGGCTGGTCAAATTTTATATGGCAGGATGGAGCCGCAACATATAAACATATTTTCCTATATTATATTTAGCATCAATAAATAAGGTCACAAGCTTCTTCACAAGCACGTTCGTGATTGCAGAAAGGGCAGGTGAAATGTGTTTCAAGACATGAAAAAATAGTCAAACTTATCACACTCCATGGCCTCCAGGTGGCGCTTCACTATGGATTTCAAATATCTAGTTATATTCTAGTACAGGGTGGTCCAAACCCAGGCCCGCGGGCCACATGTGGCCCACCGCTTCATTTTCTGTGGCCCGCGTCGGATTCGGAGGGTATTCAAAAAATCACATTTTGTGTTGTTTCGTCATAAAATTAACCAGATAAATCTTTTGACATATTGTTACATCAATAATGTCATGGAATTGCTAGCTGAGGTTTTCCGCGTCTCCTTATGGCCTATTTATATTTTATTGCGATTTGTTTGTTTGTGTCTATTTTAAGTATGGTGAAAAATAAACTACTGATTACTGATTGCTAGCTGAGGCAACTAGCGAAGTGTGCTTGGCAGTCTAAATTGTTATCTGCCATTCTATCGTTTTGGTCGGGGATATATGCTAACAATTCTGGCATCATAGAAAACTAAAAATCGAATGCGGATTCTATTAGCATAGGTTGACTATGCCTGATAACTAAATACTAATGTTACGCTTAACAATGTAATTCATGCTGGGTGTTTTTCGCAACCAGTCTATATAGTAATCAATCAAGCAATATTCAGTTATATGTAAGTTATTTTGTAAACATGAGTTCGAAAAAAAAGCTTACGAATTCAAACAAATTTTTTGCTGGACGATATCACAATGCTTTTATGATATATATATCTGCAAGTGGTATCGGTGATGAAAGAATTAAATTTTAAACATCATTTTAGAATATTTCGAGCAATGAGCATTTTCCAAACTTAAGATTTTGCTTTAAAGCATTTACTCTCGCGCAAGCATTTTTTCCATTTTAAAGAGTTTAAAATCTTACACTATATGTAGATATAGAAAGACTTTTGCAGGTTGTGTGCAAAAATAACTTTGTGGCCCGCGAAGCCGACAACCTTGGACCACCCTGTTCTAGTATCCCTACCCTCACCGATTGTAAAACAGAACATAGGTAGGAATGAATATTTATTACCCATAAAATAAACAATCTGAGAATAACATGATAATTAAAATAAGATTTTAGAAAAATATATAATTATTATGCGTACGCCTGAGGTTAAAATTGGCGAATATTTGGGAATATAATGAGCTGCCCTAGACTTAGAAAAAGGGGTATTGTTCGTACATAATGATGTTAAATTCATAATTTCGAGCAACAACAGAACTTTGAGAAACTTCAGACACTTGAACGTTCAATCTACATTCGTTTTATAAGTTGACGGAGGGGCAATTGTCGTTGAAACCTATTTTTTATATCTGAGAAAAAACATCGGAATTCGTCGGATGTGTCAAACAGGTTATGAGATCAACCCTGATGGCCAAAATTATTTGAACCCAGTGGCGTAGCATCCACCCCCAAACCCCCGCGGTCGCGGGAGGGCCCACAGCACAAAGGGGCCCAAGAGGTTAGAATTTAGAAATTTAAGCCGCAAAACCAAAAGATGCATTGCAAAACCAGTAATGCACATTCTATAACGTTGATGTTAGTTCTGCTCAAATCGTTTTGTTACGTAACTATGCCAGGTAATCGTCGATTTTCGGCGTCTTGTGGTTTGATCGCACCGGCAAAATTACGAAGGCTGTCAGAATGATGTCGAAAGCAAAACCTCTCAGTGGCACACAGAAACGCAGAAAAAGGGCAGAAGAGGAAGCACGTATGAAAAAAATTAAAGTAACCAAGATAAACATCAAATTTTAGGTTACCATTACCTTTTAATAGAGACATGTTGTGCTTTTTGACGAAATCAAAAAAGCGTTGTTTTAGCTTATGTCCGATAGTTTTTTAAAGTCAGTTCCACGAAATATTTTTGCGGGGGGGGGGGGGGCAGAGAGTCTTGCAGCGCCACTGTTTGAACCTTAATCATTTCGTATCCACAACCATCAGGGATGTATGACAAATTGTTTGCCACGGAAATCATAATTTTAAATAGGAACTGTGACGTCATGTAACGTTCTAGTGACGTGATATGACCTGGATAAATTCTAACCCTTCGGCTAAATATAATTCCATGTCGACTACAGTAGTAGATATGAAGACAGCAGGTCGAATAACCATGTATAAACGTGACTAAGTTGTCAATTGGAGATTTAAAATGTAAAGTTTTGCTGCGATATGATGTGTCTATTGTTCAGTGACGTCATGGATTTATGACATCATCTTTATTGCCGAAGATTCCTTCAGTTTCAACGGGTTGACAGTGAGATTGGTGAATGTGTGCCCGAATCGAAACTTTTGGCCTGAAATGCAAGAATGGCATATTAAGTGTGACAACGATCGCAACCACTGTACATTGATAAAGTGAAGATTCGGCGGTTCGCGCTAAACGATGGGAGCACGATTGCCGCTGTTTACCCTGCGAATCCCGTGGAAATGATTATGTAGGACAGGATTGCTGAATTCCTTGTCCTGAGGTGGTTCACATGGACGCTGGTCAGTTACAACTTCCTCCACCATCGAGTCTACGCATCCGAAACAAGAGACTAATCACATACTCGACAGGAACTGAACTGAATTTCTTTAGCGTCAGTGTTAAAGACAGGCTTCACAAATATTATATTATAACCTCTCATCGCACACTCACACAACCGCTGAGATCGCATTTGTGCAAATTAGGGCTCAACCAGTAAATTGTAATCACAGCGGTCAAACTGTGGTGCTAGAGTTCTATTTCATATAACTCACCTGGTACGTATCCTCCATATCGCGGAATGATTCCTGAATCTACCAGATAAACCTTGGGCTTTGACGTCATCAATGGTGGGCGTGGGGTTCTTCGTTTATTTATGACGTCATGCGACAAGGTTTTGTCCTTTTGTTCCTTTGTTCTAGTTAAGTCATCCGTGAACATTTTTAATGCTTGATTGGTCACAACAGGGTAACTGTTTCCCGCCAAATCTTTATAGAAAGGCACGTGACCGGCGTAACCTGTAAGTAAGACCGACGTAAGTTTTAAACAGCAAATTATGTAAAGCAAAGATGACAATATTTAAGCAAAGTTAAAATATCAGTAGCTTAAAAAAATAGTCCCACATCAGCACATGGTACATGGGGATGGCAACTAGTATTCGTAATCTGTTTTACTTTATATCACGGGCCGGATTAAGGCGGTAAGAGTCCCAGGCTATTCCATTTGTGCCCCCTTCCAAAATACGATTGCTCCATCGTATTGTATGAACTATAAAATTCTTTAATTTTTAAAAGAGGATGCGACTCAGCTACAGTTTCGCTTATACTTGCCAGTCATGGCGTTCCATTATTATAAGTCGCAATTACTTACCGGACTTGAAGTATTTCTCCGGATGTGACGTAGGAAGAAAGTATGGAGAATCATGACGCTCAATCGCACTTTCCGACATATACGGCGGTAGAGAGTTACGAACAGCTCGTAGAGGGAGTTTGTGTTTTGTCCCGAGCATCTGTAAAAGGAGAAGGACTGGATTGGATAAGACTGATGACAATCATGAAATACATAGTTGAGAGCAAGGTGGGATCTCTGTTCGCGGATTTGCCATTTAATATGCGGCAGAGTGAAATCTATAGGCTAATAATATTCGGGTCGCAAGACTTACACGCTCTTGTCAGCTTATGGCTGAAATTCACTCGAGATGAAGAAATGAAAAAATTGGAGGGAACAGATTTAGGAGGTGGAAATAGAATCAGTCAGATGTTTAGGCATAGAGAGGCGTGTCAGTCATCCTGATATGAATAACAAGAGAGCAATTCTCAAATAATATGGACACGAAAATCAAAACGAACTAGTGGGGATATATTTTACAGTAGACTAACGGTACCGCAGTCTTCACGACTCCGCCTGACTATAAATCAAGAACGCGGAACCGCCACAAGGGGCGCAGTTTTCTTTTGATTACGTCATCGCACATAAAAAAAAACGAATCACGTAGAGCCATGGGAAATTTTCAAAATAAATAAAAGTAATAGCTTACTATCGGTAAATACAATCCTCAACCACTGAATTGGTTCAGTAAACCGATTTTATCATAACAACAACAAAAAAGAATTCTAACAACAATAAAAAAATAACAAGACGATCTGTAAGTATCCTTTCATGTCAAAAATGTCTCACATTTCTCTCGCCTGACAACATCTCTCTAGCATATTGCATTTTCATCGTATCTGCTAGTGCTCTCCTGCGCCCTTGGTGGCTTCTTTGGTCAATTGAGAAATCCTTCAAAGCGTCGTTGCAGATATTCGGGAAAGTTTTTGCGTGATACGAAGAGAAATGAGATTTCGGAACAAAACCTGAGAATCAGAAAGCTTGTGTCACATTTACACATTTACGAATAGACAAGGATATCCGGGACTCCCTAATATGGGAACCATGAGGGCGGACACCGGAACGTAGTATGTGTACTAGGTTGGGGTTATGCCAAAATTCCAGGTACAAATACTACGGGAGTCACTTGGTTAGTCCCCGAACTCGTAATAGAACTAAAATGGCGAAAATTGCAATAAAATTATGGCCTAACCCTAACCTGGAACACATACTATGTTCAGGTGTCCGCCATCTTGGTTCACATACTACGGGAGCGCCGGATTTCATCACAGTAAATATATATACAAAGAACATACATCGTCGGTAGTTTCATCGTATGCAGGGTGGACGTTTTCGAATACCTGACAATTTCAGAATCGAATCAAATATTATTTTCGAATCGAATCTAATATACTTGGAAGATATTTAATCGAATGCTATTATTTATTTGTAATGGGTTCTTCAGGCATAAATCACTGAAAAATATAGAATCCATCACTCAATCAGTTCTTTGAGCGTACACACACAATAAGATACAAGTTCCATTAATAACTTACTAGGAATAAATAGTCGTATGTCAGAATTGCATTTTGAAAATATGACTTCAATAAACAACAAAATGGCGGCGATTCCAACCTTTTTCTAAACCGATTCGAATAATTTAATATTCGATTAAAAATTCCTAGCTCTTAGGTTGGGTGAAAATGATCGAAACATAGCTCACGTGATAACAAAGATATCGAATCGAATTGTTTCACACTAAATTGACAACCATTAGTATTGCTACACATTGATGACAATCCACACCCCTAACTATTAATGGGAAAATCTTCTCGCTGACTCAAGAATGGTTCATATAAGTTTTGTATGCCTCAACCCTGACAATAATGATACGATCAGATTACAGACAATGTATTTTCGTTGCGGTGGCCTCAAAGGAAAGCATGTACAATACATGGGCCAAGCTTGAAAATCCCGATTCACCACTGGGCTATACTTGAATTAACCTAAATAATTTGTCACTGTGAGTGAAATCAATGGTCACAATGTGTTCTCCGAACAAGTCCCGTGCAAGTAGTCGCTACTTACAATTCTCAAGGTTAGAAATAGCAATTATTGTTCGGCAATACACCAATGATCCCAATAGATAAGGGTGGGAGGGGTTGGGTATCAGGAACGCGGATCTAGCGCCATCGATATGTGCATTGTTCTGAAATATCTTTTAAAAAATATGATGATATTCAAGTATGTCTGAGCATCGAAAACAAAAAAATGGTTAAATATTCCCATACCAACATGGACTGGTAACTTGACGAAAAGCTGCGTTACGCCACGTGATTGAGTCGTCTTATCGAATTCCAACCCCAATCACTGGCCCAATCACTGGCTCTGTGTCCAGAAATCCAGACAAAACTAACCCATATATCCGCTCCTCATATCCGGTTTGTAAAGCTGATCTCCAAAGTTTTCCCGCCTTCCGTTCAAAAGTGATTTGACGTCATAATTGTCATCAGCCAACTGAAACGAATACGTAAAATTAATTACCAGTTACGGAGAATGCTATTTTTTTTATACGACGTTCATTACAGTTTTTGCTCCAAATGATGCTCTGGGATATTATGTTCAATTTTTCAATGGCTTTGTCGCTTCACGCAGCAATCACGAGCTGCTTTCACATTTCCATAAATAGTCCGAGACAGGCAGATCACCGAAACGGATGACACTGGGCAATCATCCGTGACGTGACCGAATTCTACAGAATAACTACTTGGCTCATACTAGGTGACGCTTAAACGGTTAGGTTTGATCAATACATGAGTAATTTCCTACGGCTTGAATAGCAATGAATAGTTCGGACAATTGTCCATTATGATGAATTTGATATCATAATTCAACCATTACGACTCATTTATTGTTACGTCATTATTATTTGAATTTTCGAATCAAAATAGGAAGCATCATATCCATAAAAACCTTTTCCTCTTTGATAGAAATTTATGTGTTGTGGGGATAGGATGGGGAGGTCACATCACTTCCTTTTCCTATTTATTTGCTCGAGAGTTTGATCGAAGCAACCTAGTGTTCTTCATGATCTAGCCAAATTATTTATAGGAAGTCTCCAAACCAGACCCCATACGAAATCCCCTATACAAGCGGTCTCTGATATCTCGCGTTATATTAATCACTTTTAAAAAAGCTTCATTCTTGGTTCAAAATATTGCATTAGGAGGGAATATTTAAATTTCATGACGTCATATCTGCTGATGTCAAAATTTCGTCTTGTTTGATTACTTTCATTCGATGAAAGTTTCCCAATTTGTTTTGATCCGCCCGGAATCCCTTCTCAAAGTTTGTAATCACGATCCTTACCTTTGGTACTTCGTGATATCCAAGTGCAACAGTGTGGGCACGAGGGGGGTCAATGGGTCGCATGAGATCTCCCACTGCTCGGTGAGGTCCGGCTGACATCAGTAAACGATTTGTTGTTACGCCGAACGTATCTCCACACTGATATTTGTACTGGTGTTTGTGCCCTACATATCTGGAAAAAATAAATTACTAAACGGTGAATCTTTGTGGAATCTATATGTGAGGTATTATATTTGGAACTAATGGACAGTAATTGTTCTTTGTAGATGCAAAGGGATGTTATTTTGTTTTTGTAAACCCTGATTCAAGGCCTGTACAGGGTTTCGTACATACAATGCGGTAGCATTGTTTGGAGTGGAGATGAGAAACAATTGCTTTGTAGGGAAAACAGTGGCGTATCTGCGCAAAACGGCGCTCATGGCAAAATGCCCCCTTGATCGTTGAATTTTCAACTACTGTTGTTGAATTGAGATACTCGTACGTAATTATTTAAGTAAATATACGAGATTCAATTATTTCCAATTCGGAATTATTCTATTGAAAAACATTTTACGCTTAAAACTTTTCATCTTTGTTGCGCCCCTGTCCTAACGGCGCCCATGGCACGAGCCATAGCTGCAATATCCTAGATACGCCACAGGGTCAAAACAATAAACTTCAATCATGTTGGCTTCTCGATAGCCTATCATTTTACCTATCGTATAGGTTGTGTAGGCAATGCCACACCATGAAGATTCCGTTCTTTACAGAAATATTATCTCCTATTTATACAAATCCTTTTGTGAAAGTGAAAGTGTGAAAACTTCTCATAGGTAGTATATATTGCTCTAGTTCCGGAATCAATAATTTGGGGAAATAAATTCCACGTACCCTGGTATATGATACGGCTCCTTCGGTGCCAGAACACTCGCCCTGATGTTTTGGTGTTTGTCTTCCGGCTTTAGAATTGACATTTTGCGTTGGAAAGATTTCTGAAAAAAAAAAATTGGAGTGAAAACTATTTTAAATATTTAGTCTGACTATGTTGAAACCGGAAATAGCCTCATACTGAAAACCGAGCTAGCATGATCATTGTTTATCAATTTTTTCCAGTGGTCCCGTGTTTAAAAAACAATGGAGAACTAAATATGAACATACGCTCATAAATATCATTGTTCCGGGAAAATGTGTATATGGCCACCAACGAACATTTCTTCTATACACTGTTTTGGTTTGGCGCAATACGTGAGGATTAGATGATCAAGTGGACCTAAAACCAGTCATTTCATTTCGACGGGCCAACAGCGCAATTGCCTTGTATTTTGGATGCAATTCGCTACTGAATTAAACCTTACATCTTGGATTGAATACAATCCCTCGTTTAATCGAAGCCTAGTCAGTCAAAATACAAGTACACAGAAGCAAACATGTGTTTTATGTGCGGCCACACTTGGCGGCGGTGGTTTATTTCTTGAAATCAAAACTACTTGATCTTACCTTGTGTTTATTTTTTCGCCTCTTCTGATCAATCTATGCCATATGTTCCTGCCTGCATTGATACTACAATAAGATCTGTTGGGAATAAAAGAGCAAATTATCCCATGATGTACATCCACCTTTTCCCGCGAAAAAAGGCTCTGCAAAAGCGACCGCTGTAAAGTAATGAGCTAACTATGGTTTGAATCGCGGAATTGAGCGATTACTACTGAGCGCCAGAAATAATATGGTTCGAATCTGCCGGATTTAAACATACGGAACATTTTTTTTTGTTAAATTTCTCTTCTTCGGCAATGGGCAACAACAGTCAGCCAGAAAAGTGGCTTTTCATGCTTGGCCATGGGAAATCTGGTCGAATATACATCACCTAGATATCGAGAAATTTCACTTGTCTCGAATAAATCAGTTCGTGAATACTATCCATTAACCTCCTAGCAAAGTAAATAGCCAAAGAGCAAATTATCACTAAATCCTCCACCAAACGGTAGTGAATGATAAATGCGACACCCTATTCTCGCACATTTTTCCTTCCCATCCCTGCCTAGCATAAAGCGCCGTTTTCGAAAATGTTCGTACCATCTACCTCATACGAAGGTTCTTGCACATACCTTCTGCATTTTCCTAAAACTTATGTCATGTTTTTTGAGCGGAATAAATGACAGAGTGAACCAATAGTCGCTTTCCTTTCTAAAATATAAATCCGAGAAGCAGAGGAATGGATGAGAGTGGATTTGTAAAATATTCAATTCTGTCTAAATAAACTATCAACCTATAGTTCTGGGTGTCGTTGAAAACTCGCATGAATAATGAATGATATAATTTTAAAACGCTACCTCTTTCCTCGCAGTGTTTATACTTCTATAACGCTGTTGGGGCGACTTGGGCGGTAATCGCTTATTTTAGCAATGTCGACATGAACATATTTCCGGTTCGGAGTTTCAAACGCACCACTCTACCACCGCATGATATTTATTACATTTAAACTAAATCTCACTTTAGCATTAAAATCACAATTGTTGCTTTCGTTCATAGAAAACGAATAATTACTATCTATCGCGAAACTCGCAACACGCGCGGACTCCTGCGAAACCCATCTAATAAATCCCGCCTTATTATTATCGCCCCCATTGTTTATCATAATGAGAATTCTTGTTTCCATTGTTACAACACACAACCTTCCAGCCTCGTATTACTTTACAAGGTGACAAACAATGGGAAACACAGATCGGGCGGGAGAAACAATAAATGGGTCGGGACCTCGCGAAAAATATAAAAGACTTTTTGTTGTCAGCAAAATTCGGTGTTCCTATAGATCCAATCAATGAGTGTTCCCAAATTCATCATATGAATATTAATATTCTTTCAAAGTGACGAAAACAATGGTTCTCTTCAAATTTAAAATAAATGACTATATCGTTGCTTGTTCACTGCCTTGTTTAGAGCTTAGACTGACAATATGTGTTTTAACTTTCTCGTTCACAAGAGAAAAGTCCAAAATTAATAATAAGAATGTCATGAATATAGCGGAAGCGTAATATATTTTAAAGATATTCGCGTATAAAACTTCGAGTGGAAAAAGCTTTCATCTCATTAAAGTTGACAACGCTTAATCCCTATCCACACGAATCGTCAAACAAAGGCGATAATGAAAAATATTGCTTCTTCAACTAACTCGGGCCGAGCATGATTGACAGTAAATCTCAGATCTAAAAGTGCGTATCGTCAAATTAAATCCGAATGGGATTTCTCACTTCAATGCTGCAAAAACATAAGGTAATATTATTGTCTATTTTGTTGTAATTGTCAATATTTCCTGCCCGACTGTCTCAGTATAAAACCATTCTTTGTCGAGCTTGAGCTACTTGAACACTAGTCACCTTCGTGTCATAGTTGTCCTTGTGTATTGTAATGTTTGTTTGAATAACTTAGAATTGTAACTAATTTCTCTGAATATTCCTAATAGTATGGCCTGCACTTTCTCAACTGAGGGCTTTGTGTTGTAGAACAAGTTTGCAAACATAACAATGTTAAATTAAAAATGTTTCTTCGACGCGGAGATAATTTAAGAGCTCGCTAAATTAAGTTACATGTCACCATGGTAACGAACGTATCCAAGCAACGCGGTATGAGAACTTTACAACACTTGAACTAACGATGCCCGTCAAAACGATGCCCGTTTTTCAACATTTTTACTGATTTTGTATGAAACGTTTCCTCGTTTTGATACTCTTCGATAATTCATACTTTAAGTCAGCCCGAGGCTCTTCATTTCAATATTTTACGAATTTCCGAATTTCAGCAATAAATGTTTTTCCCAGAAAGTTTGATCATGGTGTTTTACTGGCCGATCTAATACGGGAAGTTTTAAGTCAACTGCTCGCATGTATCCCAGTCAATAAGGCGATATTTTTCCCAGCTTGGCCTGTAACAACTATTCTCTTTTCACTGGTCAAGCTTTAAATCAAGCATTTCTACTCTCAAATGATTTCTACGAAACATATTGACCCACCTTTCAGAATAATCTGATCTGTCGCATTTGAAAGTGCAATTTTCCGTTTGATGTGGTAACAAGGAGAAATGACTCTAACTGTAAATGTATCTTTTTTCACTTGACTTTCTTTAAAGTAATAAGCAAATATACTGGCATTTTTCAACTGCTTTGTTCTCGTTGGGAATAATAGAAATAGTGGTTTAATTATGATTTACCTTTAAATCATAGAAAACTCTATATGTTTCTCAATATTGTTTCGTGAAGCACCGCAATTATTCGCAGCTGCCAAAAGCTTTCCTGCACTTGAAATTTGACAATTTTAATCCTCGGCAAATATTCAGAGAGAGATCTTGTAACAACTCGTGGTCAACTGGTTCGTCCATCTTCGTGTGACGCGATAAAAACAATTCAGTTATCAAGAAGACTAATTATTCAGCTATTCCTCTCTAAATTTTCTCTTTGCATAGATTCTAATATCTTAAGGTTATTCAATAAAAATTGCCATGTTGGTACGTCATATCGATGGGTGAGGGGCTTTTAACTCGTCTCTTATTCCATATTCCAGCATCTCTGCTATCGCTCAACCAATGAGAATTGTCAATGCGATGAACAATTCGAGTGCGGCTTCCCACGGGGAATCTCTCTGTAAACTATAATTGATTTTGGCAAGTCCATTTGTTGTTGCAACCACGCTATGTTGGCTCCGGCTATTTCCATCTGTCACTGACCCAGACTCTGCCAAACATGGACACACCCGTTGCTACTAACAACTACATCCCTCAAAACCTTAACCCAACAAACGCATCTCATCTTGTTATTGAGCCGATGTTGTAAAAACAAAGGATTAATGGAATCCGTATTAACAAAACGTTGAGAAAAATGAAATGGGTTTAGAAGCATTTCGAGGTAATTGTATTCGGGATTTACACCAAATGTATTGTTAAATTTACAATCGATTTTTTTTTAGGTATTTCGTTAAATCTACTTTAAAATACTGAGAGTAGATCACACGGGTTTTGGATTAAAATTGTTTTTGTAGTCGAGTAGGACGGATACTGGATCTGCACATCCTACTTTCTGTTTCTGTGATGGTGTATATATGTGATGTAAAGCTTATTCGAATGACAAAATAAATTAATTTGAAAATCAAAATCCCGTTACCTTTTGCATAACTCTTCGCATTGTTTATGTTAACATTTTTATCCGGTCGCTTTCGGAGGGTTCGAATCGATTCGTTTCGTTTTTATGAATGCATTAACAGTAAATATGGCTTCCCATTACGTGGATTAGCAAAATAAATAGACACTATAATCGGATATTATACAATTCACAATTACTATTCTATTTCGAGATATTTTGCTGAACATTACTAGCAGTAGGCTATATAAAAAAAATTATGACTTCTGGCCTTTTGTCGGATCGAATAAATGTTATTTGATTACAAAATTGCTTCATAATTGTAGAACAATAACACTACTAAATCTTTTTATTGTGAAACAATGAGCCGCAGGACACCAACGTTCCGGGTGAGCCCAGAATATTCTAGCCAGAGCCATGCATGATTTTGGATTTAGAAGTTTGATTGTTTGGGGGACGTCGATTTGTTACGCTCAAATGCATTGCTTAGGTTATTCTACAACGAAAAACAAAATACTGGAAAAAAATATGCCCCGTAAGCTGTAACAACTTTTTGCAATAGTATGCAGGTGCAATCGTCGTGGGTTCAAATGTACGTGGGTTCAAATGTAATGGAAACAGAAATAATAGGTAAAATCAAGTGAAGTATCAAGTATATTCTTAGCTTGTCAGTAGATACCAGCAATAACTTCCTTAGCAATATAATTGTTTTGATGCCTCGTAATCGCGACCTTGAATTGAACGAACTCAGACAAAACGCTTAATATTTTGAAAATTTGATAAACAGAAATATGTGATGCCGCTATATGCCAGTAGAGAGCAATAGGTACCTATTTGCCTCCTCGTCTGTCTCAAAAAAATAATCTCAGTCATAATAGTCGCGTTTCCTACGCGAGAAAATTGACGTCATGTTTAAATATATTTTTTGTAAATCAAGTGCAACTTTTGGGAGGAATTTTTCAAAACATTTCATTACATTTTGATAGATATTTTAGATAATCAAGTTTTTAAAATATTTGCATTTGGTCGGAAAAATTTAAAAAAATGTCACTGAACATATTATCTGCGTGGGTTTTATTTGCACAAATATATTTCATTGTTCTCGAGAGTTGTTTTCCGACATCCCTCTACGTTTGCTGCAGCTTAAATGCGAGCTGCGTCGTTCTCGTGCGCGTTTGTTTGTTTCACATCCACAGGCAATCGTTGGTTCGAACTTAAGCGGTCGAGTGTCGTGCATATTTATTCGAATATAAAGTAATTGATAAAACGACATACTGACATACCGTGTTACAGTATTGTTATCTTTTATGTTTGCAGTTGAAAAGGGTTAGGGTACTGTGAGCATGGAGACTAGGTTTATTTTTTTTCAGATTTTGTCGAGCAAATACCGGTACGGTACTGAAATATACAAAAACGGGGTTTAGCGATGTGAACGACGTAACTGGATGGAATGAAGTTTTTGACAGAAGCGTTCAGGTAAAATCAAACCCACTCACAGACCGTATCCAGATACGGTATCCTATGCTTGTATGCCAAATATTGAAATACAGATATATCGTACTTATAGCAGTAGCCTACTGCAGTACCGTATAGCTGCAGTACTGGCAGTATCTACTGATCTGTCAGTCTGTATAACAATATAATTCTTTACAGCTTTAAGATTCTGATGTTTGTTTTTGTCCTGCAAGAATCAATATGTGAAGTAAAAAATATATCTGTATATAGCTATAACAGAAAGTGAATCTCAAAAATGAAAGTCAGTAAATTATTAATACTGGCAGAATGGTGTCTGTCATTACTGTTATTAGTCTATTACCGGTACACCATATTACAGTATTAGTTATATCCTACGTCTGGGATAAAATAGTGCAATAGAAAAATATTGTAATAACCAATCTCACCCCACAGAGCAAGCCAGTACTGCAGTATAAGATGTGCTAAAAGGTACTGGCTTGTCATCCCTGCATCCATGGAAATTGAATTAAAACATTTCGTTGGGAAAAACTCAGACTGACAGCGAAAATATTTGTCATTGTTAATGTTCTAACAAGATGTTCCATTTGTGGAACTGCAGTGTCAGAGTGCGTTGCTGTTCAGATACATTCGTTATTTCATATGATAGCATGGGGTATTATTGCATTGACTGATTGGTACAGCGCTAGTTCTTTGTTCCTCTTATAAATATGCTATGTCATTTGAGACCACGAGGCTGAGCCAGTAATCTCTGATAATCTTGGTTAGTCCTGTCCAAGCTGTTTTTCTATAAACCTATAAATGAATATTCAGATCATCAGAGTTACATATCAACCCTTGAGAGTTTCATTTATTTTCAGGGCTGCCATAATGTCCTTATTTCTAAGATTTGTCCTTATTTTGAAGGATTCGTCTTAGAAAATTATTTAGTCCTTATTTCTAAGAAAAGTCATTATTTTGACATGTGTCCTTATTTTTATTGTTTTAGGGGTAAAGGTTCTTATACCAGGCACATAGATTGGTCAGTTCCAATGATTTATATACTAGAGATGATATTAGAACCTCATTCATTGCTACGGGCTTTCATGACGTAATTACAGTCACAATGACAAAATCTTAGCTTTCCGGATTAGTTTGTGTTAACTTGAATCGAAATAGAAGTGAGATGGAATAGGTCGTTTCTAAGAATGAAGAACTGCTGGAGCAAATCATTTCTAGGGCAAAGTATGATTAGACATGGGTCACACTGGCATGAACACATTTTGTTTATTATAAGTATAAGTTTATTTCGATCTCCCCTAAAAAAAATACACGAAACAAACAATTAACACACAAAACGTAAGAATAAACACACAGAATAATGGAGAAAATCGGGACAAAATGTCTTTATATGGAATTCTTCATCATAAATAAAATCCGTTGTAGTGCTGTGCTTTAGTGTATGAGGTGCTATGTAGTTTCACATAAAAAGCTTGTTCATTTATCTTCCTTAGTTTTTTTGCGATGCAAGTACGTTCTTTGTTATCTTATTATCATGTTTCACCGACGTCCTTATTTTTGGGTTCATATCGATGGCAGCCCTGTTTATATTCCATATTGAATATCGAGTTCTTTCAGGACCCATGTGTTATTGCATTAAAGCTTCCCAGTGGAAACCTAGATTATCCTCCAACATGCTGAGTTTCCTAATTAAACTCAATAGAAACAGCAGGACATTGCTTGGTTATCAGGGCATGAAATCAATTACTTCGCTTCATTGCTCATTCTAGTCATATTCAGGGTTGTGCTCAGATACATCACAAAGGGGATAATAGGCGGAGATGTCCAGAACGAATAATTTTATTTCAAAATTTGTCATTTTGAGCAACTGAAGTCTCAGAGAGCGTTCAATTTCTGAAAACTGCAAAAGAAGAGAACCAATTGAATCACTTTTCATAAAAGCTCTCTCCTATTTTTAAATTTTCGGCAAAGAAATTTGTAGAGATCAATCGTTTTTGACAAATCAGCTGTCCCTGTAGTTACTTGATAAATGGACACATTTAATAAAGAATATAAATATCTTTATATCTCATAATAATAGCTTAGAAATTTCGTTATCTCTATTATAGAAATTGCAGATTTGGCTTCCTACCAAAATTAATCATACTATCATATCATGTCTATTATATCATAATCACGATCTAAATTATTTATTATTTTCTAACAATGACTCATTTCCACAAGATCTATCATATTCAAATTAATCCTTAAACTTTTCATTAGATTATGACAAAGAATGTAATACATTTCTCTGTATTTATTTGTTATACATTTGTACATTGGCAAGAGTTTTTTATTTTGCTAATCTGATAAACAACAGGCCTGGATATGAACAACATGAAAAATCTTCCTGTGTCGTCTGTTCTTCAGACATTTCTTTGTGTTGATTTGAAACTCGACTCTGTGTTTTGGTTTTGATTTAACAAAAAGTGATGACGTCGATAGATGAGTGTTGCCATATTCTTTGTCTGAATCACCAATGAAGTGTAAATTGAGCAAATGTAACCATATTGTACAGTGTCTGGTTGGATTCTTTGCTACATTTTAATATAATATATTTAATGAATGTTCAGCAAGGAATAGGAGATGCTAATGTAGTTTCGACAAACATAATTCAGCAGTGAGAATACTACAGAGTAATTTCACAAAGTTACACAGGTGTCTATAATAAATCGGTCTGGATTTGTATGTTATACCAATTTGGAAAATTGCAGGGTATTTCGCTTGGGCATTCAAGCTTTCTCGAAGCATATAGCAAGACCTCACTACTGGTGATTATAACTTGCGTTTATGATTTTGGTTGCCAAAAGTTTTTTATCAGCTGTTTACAAAAGTCATTATTTGCTGTATAAGGAAATATGACAAGGACTTAATTTGGCAAAATCTTACAATGAAACTGTTTGTGAAATGAGATATAGTTTTTAATGTATTTCAAACTTAATTAATTTCAATGTTGCGCAACCAGCCGCCAATAAAAGGTGACATCATAATCACACTCGAAATTTGAAACCCGATGTTTTGGTTCCTATTGAAGCAAACAACGCGGAACATTCTGTTTACCCAGGTTTTATTTCCGTCATTCTTGTTGTCTGGCAAGTTGAATACACACACAGACCATGTCTGGAGTGTACTTTGCCTGAGTGTTTATCCCTGGCCCAAGCAGGCTTTTGCTTAGGACTATTGTTATCATCCCAGCTATCATCATAATTATCTCGGTGTTTAACTGTTTACACACCAAAGTTTGACTACACAATTTTGAGCTCATAAATATTGTGTGTGAATGGAAAATGCAGTATAGGGCTTGGATTGTGTCCGGAAAGTTTGATATTCTAATTATTCAACTTGGTTACCGATTCAGGCCATTACAATACAAAAGTATATAATACTGAGTGAGAATAGATTGATGCAACAATTGATAACCAGTCGTCTATTTGAAAAATTTCACAGGTACTTTCACTAGACAAAATAGTGGTGAGTTAGAATTTTTAAAGATATTCCAGTCTTCAAACTTTCGGTTTCTAGACTCATATCAGCCTAAACCTAGTCTGTCAAGAATTACTATAGCCCCAAAGCAGACATGGAGCTTCAAGAAATTAACATATCCGAAGCCAAACCTCTGCTGTTTGAGAAGTCAACGGCTGGTGAAACGGTTGTTGTGGAATGCTCGTATATTTACAATGGCGCATCACACTCTGTTGATGTACATGTCACCATTCAAGGTGATCGCTCAACCGGAAAGCCTTTCATCACTTTCCATGACATCGGGATGAATCACGTATCCAACTTCAGCTCTTTGTTCAACTCAGAGCACATGGAATCCATTCGCAATCGTTTCTGCGTCTATCACATTGATGCACCAGGGATGCAAGAAAACGCTCCCGATCTCAGTAAGGAGACGGGATTTGCTTATCCATCCATCGAGAATCTTTCCGATATGGTCGCCAAGGTTTTTACCAAGTTTTCCATCAAGGAGGCCATCTGCATTGGATGCGGACTTGGAGCAAATGTTCTAACTCGCTTCGCTATGAAGAATCCCACTCTTGTTGATGGCCTGATTGCTGTCAATGCCACTAGAGGAGCTGTTGGAAATCTTTCATGGCTGGGCAGTAAGATCACCAACTGGGCAACTCCCCTCCACGAGCAGCTACTGAATTACCATTTCTCAAAAGAGGAAGTTGAACGCGCCAACCATGAATTAGTCGAGGCTCATCGCAAACATCTGCAGAACAACATGAACGCAAACAACGTTCAACTGTTGCTGAAGGAGTACGAACGTCGCACTGAAATCAACGTGTTTCGCACTGTCGGACCCACTACAGAAGAGGGCGAAAAGCATTCAATTCCGTGCTCCACACTCCTCCTAGTGGGTGATATGTCTCCATTTGTTGAGGAGGTCGTGGAACTCAACTCTCGACTCAACCCAAGAAAAACAACATTCTTGAAGATGGCTGATGCGGGCGGGATGATCCTCGAAGAACAGACATTCAAGGTTGCGGAAGCCATCACTTACTTCCTGCAAGGTTCGAATTGACATTGAATTTGAGTGAAAATTACTGTCCCACCTCTTTCATAAATTATGTTTATCATCCTAATTCAAATGACAGATATCTCCTCCTTATAATATCCTCAAAACAAGTTTTTAATCTTGTATTTTTTAAATCCCTATTTTTTAATATCATAGTGTTATTATATGTAGTGCCTGACTTTTCTTTATCTCGTGTAATTTTATTTTCTTCATCAACAGGTCTTGGCTACATCCCATCTGTCATCATGTCACGTCTCGCACGATCTCGTACATATTCTGGCTGTTCCACGGGATCACAGGATCAAGACACAAAGAATCGCATCCGTACGCTTTCTGGCGGCTCCATGGGGAAGGACATAGCGGCAGGAGACACTCCACTGCAGAAACCGATTATTGAAGAGGTGGCAGCGGGAGATGACATCATAGCCAAGACGTCTGACAAGGCAAGGCTTGTTACTGAGGGCGTCTGCTAAACTGTAACATACGTATTATTGTATTCAGACTGACTGTTGGGATTTATTAATGTTCGTGTTTTGCTAGTGTCGCTCGTTTCGGAGGATGGACAATTAACTTCATTAATTTGTAGCGGACTCATTAAATAAAATTGGCGTATGCTACGAGATTTCCTACCTATATGTTTTTGAAGCAGATGCATATCCAACCTGTATTATTGTGGTATAATATAGTTCCTTTTTGATTAGATGCCGACCCTGACTTGTAATGTAGATTAGGGATCACAGATTATTTCTTACTTAAACTCTGTGCTAGTATGGCATGAGTTCTCATGCTTCAGGCTTGTTTAATATGGAATTTGCATAAATCTGTTATAATTCATTCCCAACAAATCTGTTTGTTATTTTTATTAAACTCATGACCCCTCCCCCCTGTTGACCAGAATACTAACACTTTGTCCTTGTAGTCTGTAACGAGCCTATAATTATTGTTTGTTTTTTAATTTCCTTATTAGTTGTTTTTTCTCTTGACCCATTTTCAGGATAATTGTCAACATTTGGCCACTTTAGGAAAAAATATGGTTCCAATATTCTAAATAAAATTCCTCATAATAATAATGATAGAATTTTAACATTTTCTATGTAAAGTAAAACCAATGATTGTGAAGTTATGATTTGTGACAATCTGACAAATATCACAAAACATTGAAATTTATTGCCCTCAAGCTGAAAATGGGTTAATTTTGGTTTAAGGTGCTTTATTAATTCATGCTTGTTTAATTTTTTGTTTTCATTTTTCACGAATTACCCAATATTCTTCTCATCCATTCAGCTCAATATCATTTCATACCTTGGGAATTGTTATATTTGGCTATGATACAACACAGAACACTTTCACAACCCTGGACTACTCATTCAAAAGTTATATTTTCCATTAGGGATTTGGGAACCAAAATTGTTATTCTGTAGTTAATAAATACCTGTTGTACAAAATTCATATTCACTGGTTTTGCTGAAAAGCAGGCCAACATTACATTGATTTGTGAGCTAATAATCATAACCTTTTGTTTGACATCATGTCAGTACAGCCTCATTATGAGGTGTGTTGGAGGTGTGTACTTGTTTACTGTGCTCAAACGAGACCAACGTGTCTTGATAGATATGGATGTAAATATTGACGGATGGGTTCACATGTTGGAGGGGGTTGAATAATAAACATTACAACCTCAGCACCAGAACATACCTGTTTAACATTGAGCTTTGGAATATTGAATATTTTACCAGATGAGGATCCCAGAATTGTGACTACTTTGGGCAATAGCATTTTATTACCCACTGGTATTATTAATGCTCTCAAATCACACTGTTATTGAGCCTCAGCATGTATATAAGCCCTTTCCTGTAATGATTTGAAAATTTCTGATTCTCCAAATATATTTCAACCTTAAATATTTCAATCAATTTTGAAATTCATTTCAACTGAATGCTGTAGATAGGTGTCGTTAGTCTCAAATCACATGCTGATGTTAATCATTGGCATGTATACAGAATGATTGTCCTTTGCCATTTATTGGTTTGAAAATTTCTGATTTGGGAATGTTCATTGTTCACTTTTATTAAGATATCTCAACATTCTTTTTGATTTTTGTTTCGACTGGATAAACTAATAATGGAGACCCCTTGCACGTCATATCAATCTCTACACTTTTTGTGTACCTATCTGGCGGAAGAGTTATCTATAGGGTTGTTAAAGATTTCACTCGTCTGTGACAATATAACAGATTGTTCTTTGTGTCAGTTTGTTATAGTTTTATATATAAAAACACCATCCATGTCCCCCTGGCTCTACTGTAAATAATAACTTTTGCATTTCCTGCCTTTTTTTCTTTTTGTAGTGTTGTGTGTTTGTTCATTGTTTCATGATTTATAATTATCACTGTTGTAATTAATTAGTTTCAGATTACCCATAATTCTAAGTTACTCATAATTCTAGTTATAGTAAAGTTATGTGATCTCATAATGTGTCAGCCAAGATAGTTACCCACAATGCAATAGCATTTCCCACAATGCAATGGACTCAACAATCATCGTAGCGAGCACAAACGAAGATGAACTAGTCGATATAGAAAATGATGATGCCACATTCGGAAATTGTGCTTATGATGATGTCACAATTGATTCATCAGTAACCAACAAAACAATTCTTCATCAAGAAACAATCAATATTTCTCCCAATGGTGGAAATTCACGTTATGATGACACAAACCTTCCATTCAAACGAACTAAAACTGACAAAATAGGAAAATCAACTGAGTTAGTTCATGAGAACGATCTCACTAGATGGTGGAGGTCAGCGAATGAGTTCAAGAGGTCAAACGTACCAGGAAGTAACAACGCGAGTGATGCACAGGACGGACCTGGGTGAGACAACTTCTTAATCTAATGGTGCACATTGTGAGAATGTAGCCCTGTTCTATGCATCAGCATTTTAAAAGAAATCTATTTTATTCAGGCATTTAGAACTTGATCCAATGTTGCGGGAACCAGTATCATCAGATAGTTCTGGAATGTCGGCAACAGAAGGAGAGGCGAACACTGGTAGGGAGATGTTGTATTTTGAATTTTTATATTGATCTTGTTTTTCCTCACAATTGGACTTAACCGGTTAAATTTAGAGAGAAATCTTGTTCTGTAATTCAATTGTTATGGATTAATAAAAGTGACTGAGACGCCGCTGACATTTTCTTCCGTTATTTCAAATCATAAAGTGTTGGATAATCAGATTAAAAGACTGATTTGCATTGAAATTGTTAGGAGGGGGAAGGTTCAGTTGTCTGGAAAACACTTTGACGAAGATATTGTTTCATTCTTGCTGTAAATTCTTTGTATTTTGTGGCTTTGTTGCTCTGACCTAATGTTACACTGTTGTTAAATACAGGAAATATATTTCCCAATCGCTCTGTTTGATTCTTGACATCCTCGAACACAGATGAACGAGTAGTCATACTTTTATTCTTGTTCATCATGGATTTGAGTTTTCTCTGATTTCTATGATTGTAGTTGGAATAGCCTACTGAATTTTTCTTGTCTCGTTAATCTGAATTCTATTTGAAAAAAATTAGGAGAATTCGAATATTTGAAAATATTTTAAAATTAAAAAGATATTGATTTTGAATTTCATTCAATCTAGATTTATCGGGATGCCTTGTCTTCATATGTCAATCTTAATGAATGTCTTTTAGAGAATTTGAAACGAAATGTTGAAACTATTTAATCTGAGTTGGAGCTAGATTCCAAGATTTAAATCTAGACTGAACCTTGGTTTATTGCCAACTTTTAAGTTAACTGAGTGATCGGTTGCAAACCTTCATCAACGTAGTAAATCTATTTTGTTTTGTTAAGTTGTTGTTGATGAGACAAAAATGGTTTCCATTGTCCTGTTTCAAATTTTCAATAGTAAAAAATAGCTAGATTTGCTTTATCCAGTTGTTTTCCCCAAATTTTTCTGTTTCTAAGTAAACTGTATATTGCGGTGATAGTATGAGCTTGTGGTGATAGCATGAACCTATGCCCCTATTTTTGTATATTTGAGCTCTTGTTTATTCCTTCCTGATAATATTATTTTGACAGATGTCACCTACTATGATGATTCTGGTGATATATTTTTACCCCCCAAGAGGGAGCGAGAACTACCACTCGATGTCATCAGTGAGGAAGAGCGAGAAGTGTTTCCTGAATTCTTTAGCGGCCAAACAAAATATTGTCCGGGAAAATATCTTAATATCAGGAACGCTATCCTGAGGTTATGGTGAGTTGTTGAAAGTTTTGAATGAATCCATGGATTGAAGTCTACGAGGGCGTTATTCTTTTGTATTGAAATTTACCTTGGAACTAGATGATCAGGGCTGCCGAGTGGACGAAACTCCAAACTATTCAAAAAATGACCCCCAACTTAACATAAATTTCGACTCTGGCTTTTGATTCCAACTCCAGCTCTTAACTCTGAAAAAAAAAAACGGATTTTTGACCACAAAAACGCAAGTAGTACCTAGGAGTGTTAGTCCTAAGGAAATTTGAATTTATTTGTTATCAGTTATCACTATCAACAGTACGAGAATGAAAAAAAATGAATGTCAAATTAGGAAATCTGAATAATAATTTTTGACATTGTCACTTAGTCCATAGTTTTGTGATCCCAGAATGGAATAAAGGTAGTTCAACTTATATATGGTTGGTTGTTGCCGATGGTTACCTGCCATTCCCACTCTCTCGCATTGCGTATTCATCTGAGTTGAACAACATGTTAAATTTTCTCACAGGATTCAGAACAAGCCATCTCATGTCAACAAAGTCATGCTACGTCCCATTCTCAAGAAAGGTTGTGGCAACGTCAATAATATCGGACGCATACACAGGTTTGTTTTTTGTGATTTATATACTAGATCCATGCATTGAATTGAATTATCTAGCAAGATATTATTCTATTGAATGACTATATTCAGTCGCTTGCTCAGTGGCTTGTTTGAAGCAAACCCATTTCAAATAAACTTCATAGGAAGATTTGTTAATTCCAATTATTCCCGAGAGATCCAACTAGTCTGTCCTTGCATTGCACTTGGGACGGTATACACACTAGAACTTATCTTTTAATTAATATTGCTGGATTTAAGCTGCTGCAAACGCAACGCTATTAAATACCATTTGAGGAAACTATTATGTGAATTCGGATATCAAGATTTACCGAGGAAATTTATTTCATGGTTCTGCTTTAATAAATTTAATGCGTCTAAAATAGTTGAAAGAAATCAATTGAAAAATTGGAACTCATAGCATTTGGCTATTAGGAATAGATATCCATGGGATGCATATTGGAGCGTTTCAGTCTAAGGAGAATTACCCATAGTATTACCTACTAACTAAGATTGAACATCAAACTTTTTATTTAAAGTTACTGAATTTTAAATATCGAAAATATTTTCAGAATGTCATCTAAAACTAAACACCGATGAAAATCACAAGTTTTAAATGAGAAATATCTATCTGAATATTTTAGTTTGGGCCATATGCAATATTTAATACCAATTGTTGATGTGTGATATATTCCTGCCATGCTATGCTGGCTAATGTTGCTGTTCATTGTATTAGCTTTATCGACTTATTCTTGGCCCTGGAACAGAACAACAAACTCCTTATTAATATAAGACTATTTTTAAGACATGTATTCGTTCTGAGTTGATATTGACATGAATCCTTATAACTTAAACTGCAATGCAGCAGAAAGTTCCCACCCCACGAAACGCCACCCACCTCTCAGCCAATCATTGAATGTGGCAGTATCATTGTTTTGAAACTATAAACTGCTTCAAATATTTGCTTATCATAGTAAAGCGTCAAACGTCAAACATAGACTACAAAATCAAAATTAGCTGATAAACATCAGAAATGTTTACGAAATATGGAACTGATTTATTAACTAACTGGGAATAGAACAAAGTTGTTACGATTAGGGGATTTATTCAAGGTTTACTTTTTCATTCTTCATTTTACTACCTGTATAATATCCAACTGGCCTGAAAACCTTATTTGTATAGTTTTCTTTTTATTTGTGATCCAACACTTTGTTACCAGTTACCACCTACAGGTAATTTCACTCAGAATTGTCATCCCTGGTATCATTCTTAATTCTGCTGAATTCTTTGTCAAATGACTAAGTTAGGTGTTTGGTGCAGTGTTCAGGCTGTTATAACTTATTGCGCAGTGGTTCTCAAACTTTTTTGAGCGCGATCCAAATTTGAGATTTATGAATACTCGTGACCCAATTCTTAACAAAAATCTATTTTCGGTGTTAGTACTCTTTAGACTCAAATACAGACAACGATTTATCAGAAACAGTCCATTGACACAGTCCTTTATTATATCTCTATACACCGCTCTAGTTTACTGAGCTAAATGTGCAAGTCAGGCAGTCAGCACTGGAATTTAGGCGAACCTTCAGTGCTGAAAATCCCTGCTTGTATAGCTACGCAGTCGTGAATGGTACAGAAAAGTCATTACTTTGTTTCCAATCATCTATGCCGCTGTCCGTAGCAAACATGACATCCTGCCTAAGCCTTCATTCTCTCTCGCAACCTTTCACTCATCAAATGTGATCACAGTGCTTCGTTCGCAGTTGATGAAGCTTGAGCTGAAGCCACATTTTCTCTATTAGGATTCACATTACCAATAAAGGGATCCATTTTTGCTTTAAAATGATGTCATTCTGTGCAGTCAACTCAACAACAAGCCTGGTTACTGCCTTGGTGCATGGTTACTGACACCCATAGAACAAGACACGAGACTGGTATATAAATTGTGATGTAACAATGAACTCAAGACAGTTCTTTCTTTATATTTCATTGTTTTAAATACCAAACTTAAGAGGGTAAATTGGGATATTGGACCAGCTCAAATATTCAGCCACTTTCTCTTGGATAGCCCTTACATTGACGACCTTGTTGCGACTCATTTATAGACCCATGTTTGGGTTGCGACCCATACTTTAAAAACCATTGTTATAGCGTCGGACTCGAAGATATTAGTATGAAAGGTTGAAGATATCCATTTCGATCTATATGCCCACCAACGCACTCAGAGTGTATTAAATTAGTAAACCCAAAATATTCTGGACTTCCTAATGGTAGTGGCTCTAGAGTAGCTACTTGTCTAGATTCATGTTTAGTGCACATGTGGTAAAGCTTTGAAGCATTATCTCATCTATGAATAATATGGCCATTTTGGCATGTTTTGTATTCAAATTTACTCTCACTGGGTTTTTTTTGTTCTCTGAAAGGTTGAAATGCTTGCATTGCAGTATCGGAATTGCTGTCTTTGCATTTTGCAGACTGAAATCATTTCACTTGTTGGACTTTGCACAGGATGCTGATTCACTCCCATGTTTCCCACCCTATTCATCTATGCATGGCCAATTATGCGCCAATAATGCATTATAAATTATATGATCCCGCCCTGAAGGTATAAATATGAAGACTGATGTTTGATAATGTAGGTTGTATCCTTTGTTATATTTCCATCCATATCAACAGTAATAATTTGAAATAATTTAAACAAATTCAAACCCATGATCCATTATTAAGGCATTGTGGTTAGGATTCCTATCATGCATTACGATGCAGAAGTTTACATTGACAAATCCAAACTTGTCTTGTTTTGACCACATACCTGATCACACGTTCATCATCAAGTATTCCTATCTGCTGTTGGTTTCAATATGTACCTAATGGGTGTCGGCCTCCCATAAGTCATAGCAGGCACGTATTCAGGAAAATAATTATTTCATGGTAATTAATGAGTTTAGAATCCAAAACTAAGTTTTGCTAAATATATAGAAATAGGAAAACAGCTGAACCAATGTTGTGATGTCCCAAACCTAGTAGCTTGGTATGTATGGCTGTTAGCATGGGGCCATCTTCAATATGAGGGCTTGAAGCATTTCATAGGGAGTTGTATGCAGAAGTGAATATTTACATATCCATGAGTTACCAGTATATGCACGTTTTATTTAATCAAAACATTTACATTATCTTGACCTTCATCATTGGTTTCGTTCCGGGTGGCACGTATCGCAGTCCATGTGTATTCTCATGTCGTATGATTCAGATTAAATCTGATTGGGTAGTATCTAAAGTAGGTAGTATGAAAAGGGTGTTCAAGCTTCTGGAAAACCGTTATAACTTGGGTTTTGTAATTTTCATTGGCCATACATGAATCAATCATTGTGATCATAAAGTTTTAAGAGCAGTCTTAGAATATCTTTGTTTGTGGAATAACTTACTGTGAGTCCTTTAAATGGAAACCCAGCCCAACAATTGACCTATTTTATGTCAGTTTTCATTGTTTGCCATAATAATTTATGAAACCCCTTATCCCTTTTAAATATTGACTCAAATGGTATCTAGGTCGTTTACATTACTAGTTTTATATCCTAGCATTACCACTGCATTAATTCTACAGGCCATATGTAAAATTAATTTTTTGTTTGTAATTCAGTTTTGACTTGTCACCCACATAATACCAACATTGGTATAGTAGGTGTTGGGTCTGTCTAGGCTTCTTCATTCAAGTAAGAAATGAATTAGGGACGTATCCTGACCCTGTAAAAATGCTTAGTCATGCTCGTTTAGATCTTTGTTCAGAGCAATCTTCATTCACTTTCAAATTTGTTCAACATTAAAAACCAGCTATAATTTCTGGAATTTAAATGATCATAATTCTTTTTATTTTCCTCATAAAACATCGTTGGCTCACTCAATAATTGATTTGTTTTTATTGCCCTGAATTGCAACCTAATCTTGTAAACCGATTTCCGTTCATACAATGCAGACCTGAATACAAGCATCATGTACCTCGTCTAAACCAACTGACAGTTTATCCGAATGAGGCAAAAACAGGCAGAATTTTTGATTTCTCTTGATTGCTGAACTTTTTAACAATGCAGACTTGATAACCCATGTGTCTGCCACTTAAGCCAGGGTTTATCTTCCATGGAGCAATTCCACCCCAGATCTGAATTTTCTTGGCTTAGGGCAGATAATTTGAAGTATGTTTAGAATTTCAAGTTTTCTAACAATTTTGTTCACACAGATACCTTGAATCAGTCGGTGCAATAAACTATGGGAGTGACCTGGTCTGGTGGAAAAAGCAAAAGAAACGACAGAAGCCAAGAAATCGACCTCAACCAACCAACAACCATACAGCTCTGGATACAGATTTCAAACTCAAACGGGCCTTAGAGCAAAGAATGAGTGGAGTGAGTGGTAATTTTTTATTCGAGGGGTTTTCTATAATAACAAACAACGGGGGATACATACCCACCAACCATAAGCTATGCCCAATCTTGCATAACCAAATAAATTAAACGGCCACCAAACCATAAGCTATGCCCAATCTTGCATAACCAAATAAATTAAACGGCCACCAAACCATAGTGCTAATGCAGTTATACCGATTGATATTATCTCATATGGCTATGTTTAGGTTTTCTCAAATTGGATCCGAGTTCAGCAGAGCATATTTTCATTATGTAAGCCAAAACCAAGTAATATGCTATTCTAAATACATTCTGAAAATGTATTTATATTTTTGGATTATGGTATATCAATTTTATTCCGAATTAGATTACATAGAACACACTGAAGAGTCTGCATATTTAATGAGATGAATTTAGGAAATTCAGAAAGTACATAAGTATATCATGTTTTGGAAATATTGTGACTTTTTTCTAAAATATTCTAACTTTTCTAAAAATTAAAAATATATGTTAAATATATGACCAATAAATCGAATAATGTGTGGAAATGATTGACCTTGCCTATGAAAATGATGCCGCATCATGCTAAGCTTCAGAAATATGCTTGCCTTTGCACTGATGATGACTCTCTATGGGTTCGCAAGTTTGAATAATTATGTCTGTTAGGATTGCTGGACTTGTCCTCGTCATAGGGTGGTTCAAGCAACCAACGGTTACGGTTTACAGCTTCAAGTTTGTACATCCTGAATAAATAACTGGTTAACAGGACAAGATGTCATGGCTTGCCATATGATTAAGCTGTATTTTTGCCTTCCCATCAAACTGGACAAATTTTCGAACCTTTCCCTTATTTGCCAATAAAAATTTTTTTTTTAGAGAAGTCGCAAAAGGCCCGCCTCCATCATCCCTGCCACAGACGATCTGATTGGTGGATACACGATCGATCATGCGAATAACAATCAAATTGTGATCCCACAAAGCAAGAAAGAGCCGCAACCCAAGTCAAATGTTAACAAATTCAAATTGATAAAATGCAAAGAATACGAATATGAAGTCGTGAGTTATCTCTTCTTGTTACTCTAGTCTTTGCCGCTCCAGTATTCATTCATTGATATTCGGCTGGCTTCTGGGTATTATTAAGATCTTAATGTAAGAGTGACATAATACCAGCCACCACTTGGTTAAGGCCCAGCTCTCCTCAAATACACTGAATATCACATCTGGAGATATCTTACTAGCAATTAATTCACCGAAATAGCGTTATTGTCTGTACAGCCAGCACTGTTGGAATATGTCAATTATATACAAATGTTCTGATCTAGCCTGAAGGTTCTTATGCCCCATGTGGTCCTTTTTTATGACATTTATTCCCATTAAAATCAATATAGCTATGGCTGAAATGTTCGTGGGACATTGGCCTAGCATACAGTGAACCTTGTTTGGTTGCAAGGTTACTGTGTGGTATTTGCAAGCCGATTTAGCTGTCTATCATTGTACTCAATCATGATACACCTTGTCTGGATGTCCGATAATGTTGTAGGACATATAAGTTGGCGTAGTGAGTTATGGTCCATAATATGATGAAAATAATATACAGAATTCAACTCCAAGAGCCCATACATACTTTGCAACAGTGACAAGTTGTCTCAATAAAGCTTTACGCATGCTTGAAGGACAAAGCTGCCACAATCTCATATGAAAATTAGACTTAATTTCCTTGTGCATTGCATGACTCAACTTCCTCTACTTATTCTATGTACTCAACCCTGATGTAAATTAGAAACAATGCCTGGCTATATGAATAAGAAAGGTTGCGGTATAAAAAATACTCGTTCAATGTTTGTGTTGTCCATGCATTCGTAACGCTGGTCGGTTACAGCTTCCTCTACCATCAAGTCCCTGCATCTGAAATAAACGACTAGTTCACCATATTGAACTGTTGGCCGTGTGAGAGGCCATGGTCTGCAATATGATTAAGCCGTTCCTCATCTCAAGATAAATATGAAAACATACCCCAAAAGATGGTGACATACGTTTGCTCGCCATAAATCTTTGTATTTATTCTTATGTTAGGATTGCCCTTATGATGTCACAATCCATGCATCGGCATTGATTGTTGTGGATGCTCATTCGCATTTATCAAGACATGAAGTTATGGGGCTGCTTGGAGGCTATATCACCAATGACGATAAGGGAAGAATCAAAGTTCATATTGTGTGCGCTCAACCATGTAAAAGTTCAAGTTCTGCGAGGCATTGTGAGATGAACTCAGGTAGGTTTGGTTTGTTGGGATAGATAAATCATTTAAGTATGAAGGCTCAATTTTTTGATATTGTGATGTGGTGAGAGTGCTGGCTTCAACTACATTTTGGGTCGAAAATTCATGCCCATCAATGCAACCCAATAATTCCCTCGCTGTATTAATCATTAGGAATATGTTTGCATACCTTCATAGGTTCCCGCATCATGAATACCATTTTTCTCACTCTTTGATTGTTGCTTTGCAGTTTCGCAGGCTGTTGCAAATGATCACATAACCACTAGAGGTCTCACAGTGATTGGTTGGTACCACTCCCACCCTACGTTTCCTTCCCATCCATCAGAGACCGACATCAAGACACAGGTTTGTAATTTGGCCTCATTATCCTGTGTGGATGAAGGGTTGAAATAGTCAGCAATATTTGTGTTTGGTTATAGCTATAGATAGGTGCAATTATATATTTATCCAATGGAATGTCAACCCAGTAATATGCCGTTACCAGTCCTGTCTATGGTTACGAACAGTTATAAAACCAGTGAAATGTTTGTGCTGACATGGACAGTGTCATTGGCTTTATAACTCTTTTTGTACCCATGCAATTTCTCAAGTTGTTGCCTCTTTTCTCGTGACACAAGCCATGGGATGTACGTCTGTTATGTAGCATTAGTATTCAAAGTTCATGACGGATAAGGGAGGGAATTTGAACCCATGCAACAAAGCTTCTGAACTCTTGCTCATAACAGCAGATTTGCTGATGAAGTCGTGCTCAGCAGTTTTTATATTCATAGAATTTCTTCGATGTCGATGGACTTTGAATCTGTGGTTCAGTGTTAATGATTCCGTGCCCATCTGAAATAGTTTCCTCCAATATTTTATATCTCCAGCATGTATGTACCTAATATTCTTTTATGTGTCTGCAAGTTATTGGCAGAATGGGCTTTGTATAGGGTTGGCCTATAGTAAGGTTACAGTTACTCTTACTCCATTATTCATCTGTTTTAACTTTAACCCCGTTACTGATTGACACACCCTTTATTCTGCAACTTCCTACTTGGCTCTAGTGGGGGCAACTGTAATTTCATGTTGAACCTTGATTTGCAAATTTTAATCTATATGCTGGGATAACAAATGTGAACTTATCAGATGGTTTTTAACGTAAACATTTGCTTTTCCAGTTTGAGCAACAAACGATGTTCTCGAATCATGGCTCAGTGTTCCTTGGCTTGATTATCTCCAGCCACCACAGATATAAAGTTAAATCTGAAGTTAATATTGTGCATATTGAGAAAGGAGGTACCGACATGCCAGGTCAGTTGCTTCGCTGTGTTGAACTATTATCTCAGGTTCATTAGCTAGTTGGATTCCTGTTCACTCACTTGGAAGTGGCAATCAGTGTGTCCTGAGCCCAACCACCCTCTTAGCAGGTCCCACTAGTATGAAGATGGGATATATATGGTTCAGGATAATCAAATGACCACTCAGTACTCCATAGACCAGGGGTTCCCAAGCTTTTTTCAGGACGACCCCAAAGACAACTTTCAAGTGTCCAGTGCGACCCCAGGTCAATATATATATATATTTCTAATGAACTTCTGAGGCTTCTTTCACTAGACTTTTGAGATGGGTCATGTGATGGTATTAAGGAAAGTAAGCTAAAACCAAATAGTGACGTTACAATAAGCACCTACATTTTCTATAGCATAAGCATATAGCGATGCCTATGGGCCTGTTTTACAATAAGCCATGGTGCAAACTGCTAAATTTAACATGGTTTGTCAAATCTTAGATGTTTTGTACATCCATCATCTACCATACCTCAGCGAACCCACCGACTTATCACTCTGACCCAATTTGAAGTCGCGACCCCTGGTTTGGGAACCCCTGCCACAGACAATCAATCACTGAGTAAATTATTAGTTCTGAATAAATGCATATCACTGCTAAATGGTTGTCTGACATTTTGATGTCGACGACTCTTAATGTGCCTGAGTGGATAGATTTTGATTTATTTTCGAATATTGCACTACATGTAAGTACATATCGCAGTAAAAATACACGATCAATAATGAATACGAACACGAACAATCATGAATATAATCGGAAGGGGCTGGCAAGACTTCAAGGTCCACTTTGCCACTTTGAGTATTTGAACGGTATATTTTTCAATACGATTTGAGAAAAAGTCTTTTATCATATTTTTCTTGCAGAAACTCCATTTCGCATACCATTTACTGTTGATGACACACTTCCTAATGGTGGTAGCAGAGGTCTACTGATCAATATTCTGTCCGAACTGACTGAAAGTGCTTCGGCAGACCCATCGAGCCGTATTGCGCAATTACATGATCCGATAGTCGAGGGATCAACTATTACGCAATTAGAAAAAATTATGAAATCCCTTTCATCCCTTGTGATAACACATTGTGACAGCAATGAGACTTCTCAGCGGACCAAAATTGCCGAAACCAAATATGATGATAGTTTGGTCGCTTTGCCAAAATCTATTTCCTTAACTGATCCTTTCATGGCCGGTGATGCAGAACAGTTAAATTCAATTTATAACGGAACTAATGATTCCTACGCTATCAGTTCGAATTTTTCGTTATTTTCTGAGAATTCGTTTGATGATTATGATGTCATTAGTCATTGTGACATTATTAGCCAATGCGATAATGATGTCACAAATATGACCTCAGAAAACGAATCGGCATCGGATATGTCATCAGTTACCTGGAAGAATATTTTAGATGAATTTAAAGTTTTATTATTCAATGCAAATTCTAAAAGTTTGGAAAAAATCACTTGAATTTAGGAGGTTCTGAAATTATTGTTTAATTTGAAGATTTTTCGTTAAGGTGTAGATGCGATTTGAGCGTAAGAAAACAGTTAGGATTTATATCCTGGGAATTTTAGGGCACAGGCCTTGCTGTTTTCCTGACAGGGTTGACTTGAAGTCTCTTGGCAATGGTGATGCCATGCGTATATTGTGAAATTGTTGCACTATTTTTCAAGATGAAGTAATATAGCAATATTTTTATCTGCAAAAGTGTGATTTTATTAAAAATGTAATAGTTTATTTTTTGTAGTGTCTGTCGATTTTAACAGTTTATCGGTGAATAGGAGCTGGGTAAATTCTAACAGACTGCAGAGGAAGTCCGGCCTTTTTTGTAACAGTTTATATTGTCACAAAGAAACTGATTTTTGTGTCGTGCTATGGGTGAGCACTGAAGTGCCGAAGGCTACTGAAACTAAAACTGTTATTAAGTACCGATTGAAAAAAACAGTTCATGTCGATACAATGTTTTTGGATCTTTGTTTCTAGGAGTCCTCATTGAGAATCAGTGCTAGGCTCTAGGTCAGGGATGGCGAACCTTTTCCAATGAATGGGTCAAAAATTATATTTTTATCGCAGAAGAGAGTGGGTCACAGATATTTAATCAATGTTTGTATCTATAAGAAACTTCTGAAACAAATCTTATAAGCTTCTGTTGGTGCTGTTGTAGTTTTGGGTTTCACTTATGCAGCACTTCTACCAGGGACTTTTTTATTAAACTCGATTTTATGAGATCAGAGTACAAAAACACGCATATGAATCACCAAAAACGCTTAGGACGATGCGGCAAATTATTTTCCGGATCTAAAGAGTTTGGAGGGAATTCCACTCTGATAGTTTTATATTTTTGGATCAGCTTTCAACCACATTAAGGCACTTTTACACTGTAAATAGTTCTCATACGTACAAAAATTTATGAGGAGTTTCAAGTCGCTACTTGAAAAAGAAGCAAAAATGTATTTCAAGATTGAGATTTGTATCGCATGACCAACTCTATTTATTTCATTGAACACTGAGGCAACATTGAAATTTTTTTTTCTTAGAGCATGTGCTTATTTTATGCACCATAACCGTATATGATCGTCAATCCAAGAATTGGTGAATGTTAATGGTTTACTATGTAATCTACCAGAACTCTTGCGACAATTTTGTGCTAGAGGCAAGTCGTGTACAAAATGATGTTTATTAGGGGGGCCAATCAAATGTATAATTATGTCCGAGATAGTTGCTGGACTTCGCGCCGTCGTGGCGTTAACGAAACCGCTGGCTATGGTTCGTCATATGATTGAGTCTTCTTATCGACTTTCCTCTCACATGGGACAAATATGAAAATCCTATTCTAAGTTATCACACCCCCACTATCATTCGATCATATTTAAGTATTCATGCCGGTCTTTATTAAGCCAAAGTAAATGGGGACCGACTTAAGCATATATACGGCCTGCATTTCATCCGTTTACTAGGACATGTCGGGAATGGGATTGGTTTGTCAGTTCGCCTATTTATTTTCAGATGCATAGACGTTATGACAACAGAGGATTCGAACCCACGCAGGGTAATCAAAGGCGCGGTGGCAAGAACATCCCAACGCCGGCACGATGTGGCACACCGACGAGCCACGTGTGCCATTTAAACTATGCGTTGCCAATCTATTCTCCTGAAAGGGTGAAGATAAACAAATATATGCGAAGCGCACGTGGAAAATTATTGATGGTTTTATCAAAATCAGGTCCTATACTTGAGTAATGTAAACTTTTTGACTTTTTTCAGAATTGTATTGAAGAGCTGGCGCTCACAAATTGATTCGCCTGTTCAAAACCCATGATTTTTTATACAAAAATAAATTCAACCGCGTGCGGCTTACAGTAACTGATCGTGATTAATTTTCAATATTGGGGCAAAAATAAAGCTCTTAGGAAGACTTGGTGACAATTAGGTTATTTTAATTACAACTAACTTATGGGAACACAATTAAAAACTCACAAATATACCTAAGCGAAAGAAGTGTATACTGCACAAATTGTGATTGTTGAATCATTCTTCACTAATTGATAAAAATGATAAAATTCAACCGATATGAGCCTTGGCGATTCAAAATTATCATTATACCAGACAAACTCTTGTAATTACAAATCAAAATTCGAAATTCTTGCGTGTATGAGTTTCGAGTCAAACCTAGAATTGAGTTGATGCGATAAAATCTCATTTTCCTAAATTCCAATTTTTCCAAGATAATTTAATTGTAAAGGTGGTAAATAATTGTCCTTGATTATGAACACCCCGATGATGGAAAATTCAATGTAAACACCGATTAATTTTATGGCAAATTGATTACATCCACCATTCCGGATATGGTAGGCAGGTTGGGGATCCAGATTAAAAAAAGAGCCTGAAATCGATAATTAGGATACTACTCGAAGATTATTTATATTCAAATTTTATTAAAGTGTTTTTCTGAATATTACATTACTGGTTATTATTGTCGCGAGTTTTACAACAAAATATATTCCTATTTCAAATTTCTGTATATTTCCGGATTTAATAATTACGTCTTCTGCCACCACCCGTTTTTGATTTGGTTGAATGATTTTGCTATACCGTTCTTTTTGGAGAAGTTTCGTAGCTGCCTGTGGTCATGGTAAGTTAAATTTATATCGCGTGAAATCAAACTTTCATTGTCGACATTTATTAGAAATAATCAACTCTGTGAATTCAGCAAGATTGGATTCAAGTGTTTTAAAAGGTAATTTATTAAAATTTCGTGACCAAAATTTATAGCGACACTTTCAGAGCGGGATGATTATATTCATAATTTCCGAAAGCAGTTCTTCTAACCGTATTGGTTTCAATAGGATTGCAGTGATCGGACTTTTGTCATAGTTACAATGACCGCTTCTACATATGAGGGAATAATCTGATAATTTAATAACTGACAAAACACAAAACCATTGCAAATTTGTCTTGCAGACTTGATAAAAATTTAGTTGTATTTGTTGCCTGTCCTACAGCAAGTTAGTAGACAACCAAACAATGGGTGTAAAATTGTGAATATTTCGGAACATTTTTCTAATTTGACAATGATTCAATTCAGGCTTTGGTTATTCCTGAGAAGTTCCAGCACATTCTGCGTATCACGAACACCAACATTGATGGTCGTCGTAAGATCGTGTACGCGATGACGGCTGTCAAGGGCGTTGGCAGAAGATTCAGCAACTTGATTTGCAAGAAGGTAGGGGGTTGATTTGTAATGGGAGGCTTGACCATCTAATTTTGTTCCTATTCTGTCACTAATAATAATACAGGAGTAAATCTTGGTTTAATAAACAGTGACTCGGGTCTTGTTCATGATCAATTTATAATATTATCACAACAAACATTTTGCTGTTGTACCAGGCGCTCTCATTTCAGGGGCGAGTAGAGTTCTTGTTTTATAGATATATATAGAACTGTGCTGTACCAGCAGTTGTCTTGATATTAATGTAACCAGTCTTCAATATCCAGACACAACAAAGCGATAATAAAACTAATATAAATTCTCCATAAAGGAGGCTTTGGTTTACCTCATTTAAATGTTTGCAGGAAAGATATTATGTTCCATGGTCACACATTCATATTATTCAGAACAGGTTTTCTATACTATTTTTACCAGTCTTGATATATAGCCATTCACAATGAATTATCCAAATTTTTTATTGAACACAATCCAATTTAGAATAACTATATTTCTCATCCCAGGCAGATGTTGACTTGACAAAACGTGCTGGAGAGATGACAGACGATGAGATCGATAGAATCGTAACGATCATGCAGAACCCCAGGCAATATAAGATCCCTGATTGGTTCTTGAACAGACAGAAAGATATAAAGGACGGCAAATTTAGTCAGGTGAGACTCTGTGTATTGTAGGGATTATTATAAATGTTATAATGATTAATATCCTGCAGCTGACTGTCACTTTTTGTGTTGCTTTGGAATTACTATTTTTGTCAGATTTGTTGAATATCTCTGATACGTTCAAAATTAATATTTGTTTTCGGGAAGAAACCAAAATCAAAAATTCTTCATAGATCAAGCAAAATTTTGGTTCAAAAATGCTACCGTTCATAATGATTAAGAATAATCCGATGTGGAACTTTTAAAAAAAAAATACAATTACGACTCTGGTATGGATGAGACATGCCAAACTCCTGCCTCTCTAATTACCTGGGTCTGGTTAAATCTAGGATTGATGGACTGGAAAGCAGACAATGATGACTTGTAAGAGTGGAATCTCTCTGTAACATACCATGGAGAAATCTTGACACTGAGTCTGCTGGTCTTAGACACCTAGCAGTAGAGTAAAGAATAGAGCCATTACCAACTAGTGCTCATCGGTGTATATTTCTATGGATGTTTCGGTTTTTGACCCCAAACTTTGGTGTATGTAAGCTATGCTGGACTTGTGGCTCCGTATAATTTAAAATCTCAACTGGAGGCTAAAAGTGCGGCCCCAGTTCTGGCTCTAAATATTAGTAAAAAATATGGCGAAGTTTACAGCCCTGGTCAAGGCACAAGAGCAATTCCATATAGTTACACATTGTTCTCTTTGCAGGTTCTCTCTAACCAGCTCGATAACAAACTTCGTGAAGATACAGAGAGATTGAAGAAGATCAGAGCTCACAGGGGATTGAGACATTATTGGGGGTGAGCATTCCTTTTACTGTGGGGGAATAGAGGAATCTGTCAATATGGTTTGATCAGGCTGGCAGATCTCCCCTGCTAACCATTTTCTTAGCAGAGGGGAAGGGTTCTTATTAATGTCTCGAGAGGTTCTTAAGATATTTTCAACTAACACAAATTAATCGATGTTATTAAAGAATGAACAAACAAATATGAAAGGGGGTAGCTGATGCTGTCAATTGTAATTTGAAAAAAAACTTTCTCAATTAAGTGAAGCGTGTCCGTATCCATATTTGCCCAGACTTGGACTTGCGGTTGAGAAGAGCAACTACTTGCGACTCGGAATTATAGCTACTCTACCTGGGACTTGAAAGTTAAATCACCAATTTAGTTTTGGCGTTGGACTTCCTCAAAATTTACCCAGACACGTGGCGAGTACTTTATCGGTACTATATCGAAAGATAGGATTAGTGATAAGCCCCTTCTGTGTCATTGGTGTTGTGGGTAGATACATCGACACAAGATAATTCATTTGAATATAAGATTGGCTGTCATGCCCTTGGGGCCATTTGTGCGCCATACAGATGAGGTTTATCACGTGATTCTAGCCTGGATCAGGCGAATAGTTTTGTTCTAGTTTGACGACCAGAACAGATTCTGAAGGTAATGTGCGCCACAGCTGATGACTAACGTTATGTTCGTCATTTCAAAAGTTATGTATTAGACGAGTGGTTATGGCGCATTCATATTTTTCTTGTGATCTTTTAATGTTTTGTTCTGGTGCACGAGGCCGCGAATCATTAAAAAAAAATGCAAGAGGTTCGTCATGGAATTTTTGTGAAAAAGTTTGGGAACCACTGTATTAGACGGTGGCATTCCTATATGTATTAGATTTATTTAAAGAGTGCTCTGTGAATGCAGCTTACATAGTGACATACCTATATTTCACAAAATGAGGAACATGTTGTTAATAGTTCCGGATGAAAGAGAACATGTTCTTGAAATTCCGAAGTCCAACACTAACATTTCCTTGACTTCTAATTCTCTGAATCTTGTTTCCAGCCTTCGTGTCAGAGGTCAACACACTAAAACTACGGGACGTCGTGGTAGAACAGTTGGTGTGTCAAAGAAGAAGTAAAGTATGTTATATTGACAATAAAAATCAAAATAATGCGAAAATGACTTCTGATTTTCAGTGTGTTGTGAGTAGGCTGCTTGTACAGAACATTTCTGTTCTTAGGTGTCGACTTCTATGGTTAAAGTATAAGTTCATTTTGACTCCGTAATCGGCATAAAAGACTTAATAATTGATAATAACAAAAGAAATCGAGCTGTTTATGAAATCGGAAGAGCAAACGAAACCTTCAGTAAGGTTCAAAACGTACAGATTTTAGATTGAAAGGTATTGATAAAAGAAGTGGTAGGTGTCCGCTCACCCAAAATTGTTGAGTTATTTAAAACAAACATACATCGAGAAAATATGAGATCAGAAGAGAAACGGCTAGTATGAAAGAAAAATAGATAAAAGACATTTTGCCTCGCCGTGAATGATTTTATGAGGATTGCCAAATAGGATATCGAATTAGTTCACAGGAGTAAAATATCTTCGCGCCTATTATAGCTGTGGAGTCACCGAATGCCAAGTTGGATGAATGAAGATGTGGGCTAGGGTAGAATAAATAGTCTGGGTGAAAACTTGTGATTATTAGTGAAGTTGAGAAAGCGCATGGCAGAGTTTTCAAAACTTTCTAATCATGTGCATGCTATAATTGAAAAAAAAAACTGTGTGGAATGTCGAAATATACCCTGTAGTTGAAGCTTCTATTGGGCTGAAAATGTTCCAAGGAGTTCCCGAATTCAAGTCATCAGATGATAAATAATATTTTAAGGCAAATTAGAAGTTATAGAAAGTATTTTAAAGTCGAAATGGGAGTACATGTAGTCACCTGATTTCTTAATCGGTTCTAAACTTATTGATGATGTATTGAGCTTCCGTTTATTTTTGCGCCTGTGCGCGCAACGTTATCAGTAAACCTCAATAGAAAACAACAAATATAACATAATGCATTAAATTTATTGCGGTAGGTGGTGAAATTTCAACCCAAAGGAATGGATAATTACACACTAGGATTTGAAATAAACGAGTTTATTTTTTCAAAAAGACCAATTCACAGCAGAAAAAAATGCCCTACGCTATAATTCGATACAAACACGAAATTATTTCAAAATTGGCCACCTGGCAAAAACATGTCATACCTCGTCATAAAATAAAGCAAATTGGAGTGAGTGCAGATGCAAATTATCAATCTAAAAACTCATTAGTAGAGAACAGATATATGAAACAAGTAACTAACTAGTCGTGACAGAAACGCTTATGAAAAAAATGGCTGGTTCTGTCGGTGCTCGGCATATGTAGGCCTAGTTCCTTTGTCTTATATTTTGGAGGATTTGTGCGAGTGGTTGTATTTTCAATATTTCAAGTTACTACGGCTTCAGCATGACCGCTTCTACCAGGTAAAGAACTCCAACAAGAAATCCTGCTATGACGCCAGTGAGTCTCTTCTGGCATTTTGGAAGATTGTCGAAATCATTGCCACTGCAATCCATGTACGCTGCAAAACACGACGCTCCACTCAGGAAAAACAGGATTCCGATAATTGCCCAAACAAATTCGACTTTTTGAAAAGCGGGCGATCCTTCGATGCTGTAAAAGATGACAGTTGGTTGGCATTAGACTTGACAGTTGGTGCTTCGTGCTGGAGATACTCTTGTCATGACGCATCCAATAACTCTGCGTGGGTCAAATTTTATGGGAAATAGTGATGGGCTAGAATTTTCAAACTGTTAAGTACCGTTTCCCCCTTACTGCACCATGTACGCAATCATCCCTGAGCTGGAAATTAAAACATCTGGAATGCTTGGCGACATGTTGTATAATTCTCATTATTTATTATTTTTCGGCTATTTGAGACAATAAACTAAATAAGAAAATTTTACAAGGTTTACCTTCCTTTAGGAGCCGCCATATGTCCTATCCACATTAACGTAGTGACGCTCCAAGCCACACAGAAGACGACCAATGCGTACGTTGTTCCCGCATCGCAACTACGAGAAAAAGTAGAGGGTTAGGAATTTATATTTTTGAGATAATCAGGAGACTTCGTTTCTTACTTTTCTGAATTTGAATTTTCTGAACGGTCCTTGTCTGTGGAACAATATTGACTATACCCAAACCAGCCTAGTAACCTGGCGTAAGCCAAACGATCGTCTTATATGAGTGCATAATAAAAAGTTGTTTATCTACCTGGTTAAATAAGCTTAATTAATTAATAAAAGATATCGAAGTTTGCAAAATAACTTGAACATTCGTAAGGTGGCGCTCTTGATCCACGCTAAAGATCTAGGAATGCAATTATTCGAGTTGTATTGCAGCCGCAGTAGTAGACAGTTATAAAAATCAGGGAACGGTTCTGAAAGCACGAAATAGTAGTATCCTTTGTCGCGATGCTACCATGTTATTATTTACAACATTTCAAAAAGAAGTTTCTGAAGTCTATAGCGGATTTTTACTGGAATGAGTTAGGTGAGTGAGATGATATTACGGCATGACCGGTATCTGGGAAGGGCTGTATGCCTGCTCTACTTTTTGACATTAGTTGAATTTGATATCAGTTTCAGGGAGTGGGCGATCAATAGCATCCTTGAGGCATTTTTGCTTCAAGATAAGTTTATTGTCATCGGTTACTTAACTAAAGTTGATTAAACACGTTACAATGGGGCACTTGTCAAGTTCTAAGGTACCGGTACGATTTTTGATCCTTTTAATCCGAGAACCAATGGCGAGTAAAATATCAGTATCATTTACTGGAGTGAAAATCCCATCCCAATCCCAGAAACTAATCCCATTTGACAGTGATTTTGTACAAAACATCATTGGGACCTAGTTGCATCTAAATACACCTTGATTATATTGATATATTATATACCTTTTCTCCCACCAGCACCAGTTGTACCCCGATTCGACCATGAGACCAAATGTTGCTGCACCGAAGACGACAATTGCTGTCTTGATCCAGCCTGGCTTTGTGGCGACGAAACCTAAAACATAAAAAGAATCAATCAAATCGTTTTTTATTTGTCATTCCGATAAAATATAACAAAATGAAAATAAGAAAAATAAAAAAAAATTTGTACAGAATGACGGGATAACCGCGAAATGACCATTCGGTCTACTTGTCAGCGGCAACCTTAAATAGCTTAAAACTTATGGCTACAAAATTAGCACAGCGCGAAACGTTTTTATGCGAGAACAGCATCGCCCCAAGATGACGCTGCAAGGCAATAATAAACCTTGTTGTTTATAGAATTGGGATTTCCCCCTATATTATTTCGAAGCGGTGCTGTTCAGGCATACTTTGGTTAGCGTTTCTGGGAAAAAATTGGACAATACATATTAAGTAAGGATTAGAAAGAGTACGATACCAAAGGAATAAATACCAGTACTGAAACGAGAAAAGACGTCTGCATGACAGTAAAATATCTCAATGTACATGAAGAAATATTAAAGACCAACAATCACAGAATCATGTCTAGGAGACACTGAAATAAAACTATGATATAGGGAAATGCAACACACATTTATGAAAAATATAAGGATAGTAAATAGTTGCGTAACTGAGTTTTGAAATTTGGATATGTTGAGGCTTTGATGCTAGGAGGTGAGTCATTCCAAATGTTTACCCCGGTGTATCTCAGAGCGCTTTGTGTCCGCTTTGATTTACATCTTGGAACAAAAAAAGATTCTGGGCTGATGATCGAGTGTGGTGGCTATTTACATGAGACTGTGCCGTGAAATAATTATCAAAAGCTCTTGGTAATAAATTTGATGAATATTGATACATTACTTTTGCAACTTTAAAAAGACACAAGTCTTTGAATTTGAGTATTTTTAGTTTAGCAAATAAAGGGGTACAACTGGAGCGAGGTGGAGAATTAGATAATATTCTCACAGCTTTATTTTGATTTCTTTCTATTTCTTTTGACAATTTGCTAGTAGCCGAGTATCCCCATGCCACCAAATCATATTGTATATGGGACTGAAAGAGTACAAAGTATATCATACGCAGAACTTGAGTCGGGAGGAGTTTATGAATTTTACTCAAAATCCCTACAGCATGTGATAATTTCCCTAATAAATCTGAAATATGTTTATTATGTATATTATTATATATATTATGTCTGAAATATGTTATTAAATATGTTTGCTCGTGAAGCATTTGTACAAATTTGTCAACCTTGGTATTTCTATATTGTGTTGGATCGAGCGTATTATTATACATTCCGTATATAAAAAAAGATATTTTAATTTCTGAATAATTTTCTAAAAAGTGGGAATATATTCTATGCAAATTTTTTTTTTGCCAGAGTAATGTGAAATGCTTCAAGTCTTGCGTTAATCAGTGTTTAATGACGCCTCCGTCGCGATGGTAAATTTATATGTATCGTCAACATTCTCATTGATCGGCTACGAATGTTTGCTCAAATTAAGGTTTCGGCAAACACCTAGTAGTGGTACCAGTTCAACAACTATACCCCGATCTGCCTCTCCGGTATACGCAATGTGGGAACGCTCATAGTGAAAGAGCCAGGGGTTCTCGAAGTTGCTTCCTGGTAGATACCAGCTTTGTTCTTCTTCTGCATTGAAGTCTTACCTATGTTAGCCGGAGCGTACAGTCTCAGGAAGAAAGCTTCGACAGCGTAAGCTATGACAGTCAAGTAGGCAAATATGATGCTCCCGATTGCTTCTCCGTATTTGTAGAAACTGAATGAAACAAAAACACACATATTAGGCCTTTTCATCAACTTGCTTCCCAAATAGTTCATCCAGGATTGCTAGTGCTGCGAAAATGGACTCAAGCGAGTTATAACTTATACGCGTTAAGTTGCGTGAATGAAGATAGGAAAATAGGATTTTTTTTTGTTTACGACTTTACGCCATAAATTTTTGAAGCAGACAACAATATATCGCCTGAGAAAAGACTTCGCTGTCACCGCAACAGACAAGATGATACCATAAACCCACATTCGGGCGCGTTCTTGATGATATTTCACTCACTCTGATTTTGGAAAATGCATGCTGAAAACGATGGAAGCAGTGAGGCACCAGATAGTTGAAAACCAGGCCCAGAGGAAATCAAATCCGTCATAAGAGAAGGGACCTCCGCAATTCATCTTCGGTGCAAGTTCTGAAATATATCATTTTGCGATCGTTAACGTATTTTGTTCTCGGTAATTCAAAGCAGGATAGCAATGCTTAGATGTACGAGCACGGAGATCAAATCTGAATGTCCCCATTTGTCATTAGAGCAGTGCTTCTCAAACGGTGGATTTCGTCACACAAGAGGGCGTAGACAAATTTTTGATCGGGCGTAAGGCTAAATAAAAATATTTGTTAGACTTAATCTTGCTCGCCTTTTTTGGAAATTGACGTTCCATCCACGTGTTTTTTGAATAAGACATACTTTCGTCTTACTATCTATTATTTATAACTGCTAATTTTCAGCAAGTCATTTTTGCGGTGGGGTTCGAGACAAATTCTGAAAGGGGGCTTAAAAAGTTTGAGGACAACTGCATTAGAATGTTCCCATATGCCATAAAAGTGTTCCGGCGAGTTAAAATAAGCAGAAAAATTTTGATGAAATATTGTGCCCCGGAGTTCATAGAAAAATAAAAAATACTGGTCTTATAGCAACTCCATACCGAGTACTGAAAATTTGCCATTGACTGCGATGAAAAGCGATATTTCAACATATATATAACAACAACATAAATTCTGTTGAACAATCTATTTGTATATTTCGTAACCGATTTAACAAAAAAAAATTGAAAATTTGACTTACTTATAAGACGGAAGAAGTAGAACAGCACAGATAATGAAAACGAAATGATGAAAGCAGCCAGAACCCATTTCATTGCAGTCGAATAATAATAACCGGTGTCCGCTAGGAGCGCGAATGTGACGCAGCCGAACAATATGACGATGAATTTAATTATTCCTTCTTTACTGATGACGTATTTTAAACCGTCCTCCATTTTATTTTTTGTTAGACAATTGATAAAATCTGGAAATGAATGTGCAGTATCTTATCAAACACTATCATCCACTCTGCGAGTTTATGAAGTATGGAATAGCATAGAATTACATATCACTTGGTAATGTGAATCCTCGATTTAACTGAAATATCGACGAGGGCCTTATTATATCAAACCAAACTGGAAACTTTGATACGTAAGATTTAGACTGTTAGGTCAACATCTTTAGTATGTATTCGCAATATACAGGGGTGTCTAAAAATGGGGGTGAAACATGCTTGTTCCTCCCCCTGCCTCGCAAAAATTCAATTGTGGGGCACAGCGTTTCTGAGGAAATGCATTTTTTACATTGAAAGGAGGGGGGGGGGGGTCACAAGAACCCTATAAGCAAGCATTTTGATTTTCATATTATTTTGCACAGATCTCCATCATTGATGAAAAACGCGTGCGTTTCCTTTGCTACGTCCAGCTTATTCTGAGATGTGCCACCTTCTTTGACGAGGCGGAGGTTAGTATTTATTTTGTAGTAGTACTTTTATACAGGCTACTTTTGTGTAAAGCTAGTTGTTACTTTTCTGCTGTTCTTTTTTTGATTTCATAAGGAATTGTATTAACTGCTTTGATAATTGGGCTCTGGTATGAACCTATCATTTCTGGCGCGAACTGTTGAATCTGCCTCCTGTGTGTCAGAGGCTTATATTTCACCTCCCACCTTCATAACGTCAGAAGATCAGAAAAAATTAATTTCTGAAAAATGTGATGTGATAAGTTATTTTGGTTTTACTGCGGCGATGTAGTAGTCTGTCGGGCCCAACAAATATCGGAAATAACACTAGCCTCAACAACTGAAGTTAAAACAAAATTAGATGTAACCAAGCAAAATATATATATTCCACGTATTGCTAGCTAATACTGCGCACAAACACTTGACACTGCTTGGAACTTCGTCCCTGCCTTGTCAGGGCTGGACGGCATTCCCAAAACACCATTTCAGTTCCGAGGCTTGATACTATCTCGTGCCCTAATTAATGATTTACTAAGACAAATAAAACATTACGTTTCGTTGTTCTATGTTCGGCCATATGTAAATATGTGATATTTATCGAAAGCCACACGTGATAAATGACAAACAATTTAAATTTATAAAACATTTCGCTTCCGTCATATTTGTCTGAATTAATGTCGTCATAGTCAGTGACAGCCATGTACGATACATTCTCACATTAGTCAGTTATTCATCGACCACACGTGCTCCATGCACAGTGGACGGCTCTGGGATTCTTCTGATCAAATTCTTCTTAAGTGAAAGCAAATATATCAAGCGGCCGCGCCCTGTTTGCTTGTTTCGCCTGCGAGACGTTTATGATGTTATAAAGAGAACAATTCGTCGTTGATAAGACAACAAAGACATTGCAATCAACCAGGAATATTAGGTCATCAATTCAGTTTCGATTCGGCCCCAAAATACCTTTGAATTCGTTGGTATTTATATCAACAGTTTATGAGTGTATTCGTCATTGCCTCTCTCCGAATATGGCCCAGAGTCAGTGTTATTAGCCTTTATGTCGCACTCACAGGCCCCAAAGCACTTCACAATGGCTAGAGTTTCTCGCTTTATTACACTGTCATAAGTTGTGCCATTGCCAAGAGTAGCTCAGCGAATTGTCTGAGTGCTAGATTTTATGTTTTCCGTAATTTGTTTGAATAAAGAACCCATTACAAGTCGTCACATGCAAGTTTTTGAGATTCGATTCGATTCTGAAATCATCAGGTATTCGTAAATGCCAAGCCCTACTCGAGTGACATCCTCGACATGTTATTACTTGCGCGTCGGTCATTCTTTAGATACCCTGGATTGGATATAATTCCCGGTTGTTGAATGTATAATCTGGTTTGATAAGCGATTTCGAAACAATCGTAAAGTAGTGATGTCATCAGCTATGATGTCACCACATTTATTTGATTACGTGACTAACAATCCGCAAAGAGAAGCTTAATAATTGAACAAATATAATTGCGGCCTTTCGATCCTGTAGATTTTTGTAACTCGTTAATATCGATAAAATTTATGATTATTTACAACAGTCTCCTATATATTTATTACACCCAGTTGCTAGGCGGGATCGGTTGTAAAAGTGATTTTACTTTTCAGAAGAAGCGAAAATTTAACTTGTCAATCATTTACCCGCCCTCGATAAAAATCTCATATCCGAAGCTATAGATCCGCAGGGAAATGTTGAGTGTGGAGATGAGTTGTGGTGACAACCATTCGTGGCCAGACTCATGTCGTCACCGCATTGAGTAACACTTGAACGCACGAGTCACGTGGTGATCATAATTAGAAAGGGGTCAGACCCATCTATAGAAGAGTTGGCCACTTACAATAAGCGGCGGGACAGTGCTCACGGTACGAATACAACGTTTGGTGTAGTATTGCGAAAATCATGGCTGATTAAAATGCTTTCAACACAGTTTGATAAACATCTTGCAGACTAATTTTCGAGTCATGCTTGAGGCTGAGCCTTAAAAAAATACTGGTTCTCAAAATGTACAGCAGTACTTGTGCAACAGTACCAATGGCAAATTGCGCAGTTTTCATGGCTGTTGTTGAAATGTTGTTTAGTGTTGTTTAAATGAGCCCGTTGGCAACTCTAAACACACTTTATAGTCCTTTGAATATTAACTCGTATCTGTCATCACGTACAATGAAATCTCCCCCGGGAAATTTAACCGGCGGAATGCAGGTTATAAAAGCCATTTCATATCACTGCGTAAAATCTCAACAAAGAAATTTGTATTCACTATATCTTTAAACAAGTTCAAGTTTGTTTGATGGAACTACAGCAAAGCGTTGGTTTAAAAATAATAAAGGAATATTGTCAAATTACATTTATTGTTATCTCGTCTTAATGTAAATTCCAAATACAGGCAAAGCCGAACGTAGAATACGATACAGCCATGGTCCTAGCTCTCGCATGAACTTTGTGCCTATTGGCATCTTCAACAAAAGTATTAAAATAGTTTTTATTAAAAGAGTTTTTAGTATCTACGTATCAAATCATACATTTATACATTTAATTTGGTGTCAATTTTTCGAAATAATTAAATCATGCAACAAATGATGAGCACGTAACAGGCTGTTGTAGATCAACCGGACGTAGAAGCGCAGGTGACTATTTTCATTCCGTTCAATTTGTTTGAAATATTATTCTAATCATTATAAAAAGTTAACGCGATTGTTTCAAGTAATGTATTGATAACATGGGTTTCAAATTATCTATTTTTTGAACAAAATATGCATAAAATACACTTGTCATTCTTTATGATATAAACAACGTTGCTAAATTTGTTTTGGGAACACTTCGTAATTCAAATTCTTCAGTGACTAATTTGCCGGATTCAATAATGTACGACAGAACAAATTTTCAAATAACATAGAATGAATAGATATTAACGTAAAAGATTTAGACTGGAAAATGATCGAGGACGAGAATTCTGGCCAAGGCAACTCAAGTCCATGCATGTTATCTTAGGCACGCTTTAGAAACACCGCATCGATAATGTACAGCACACCGGTTACGAATCCAATGATAACTCCTGCTAATCTGAGGTGACACTGCCGATATTTCTGGAAATCATTTCCTCTGCAAACCATGTAAACCGCAAAACACACCGAAGCACTCCAGAACAGCAGGACACAAACTATTGACCAAATAAATTCGAACTTGTTTAAGTTGCTCTGACGGTTTCTAAAATAAATGAAACATATTTTGGTAATGACGTGCGAGGCGATTGTTGGCGAAACTTATATTTCGGATTGGTAGAAGCAGGGACAGGGAAGTCGTTCCGGGCAGCATGCATTAGGGAGGAGTTTGTTGCTTAGTTTAGTAATTTATTTAATAATGCAAACATTTCACTCCTATTCAACCTCCAAGGTATTTATTTTCATGTAAAGCAACCCGAATTGCTTTTGAAGTTAGGGAATTAATATCAGAAACTCACCAAGGGCAGCAGAAAAGTTTAGCGGGTAGAAAAGACACGGCATTCTTTTAGTCATGGATATATATCGGAAACATAGTTTTTGTGAAAAGTGAGGGAAAAATAAAGAGATCCAATATGAATATGTCGAAATAGGTTGAAAGCCGCTGTTAGTATGCGCAAACTTCGTCTAGACTTTCCTGCTATCCTAGGTCAAAAGTTCAAGACACTCACCCTTGTACAAGCCCGGAGATATGCAGCAACCAAATAATGACGGTGATTCCCCATCCGACGATGTAGGCAGCCAATGCGAAAGTAACTCCGGCGTTGCATCTGCGGAAGAGAATATCTCGATTAATGAATCATCAGAGCTGAACTCGCCCAATTGTCTAGGTAATTCTGAGCCGTAAAGATTTTGGTTCCTCACAAATTTACCCAAACTCCTTGCATCAGTGGAAGTTTGTCCATAATAACAAAAAATTGTCGTATTTGTCAAAGTTTTGTTCCAAATCCAAAAATGTGGTTTTGCGGAGATTGACCGGGGTGAAATAAAATAATCCAGATTCGGATGGCCACGTGTAGTAATTCATTTTTGTCCATAAAGGAGAGGGCAGCAATGCAAAGTCTATTCAAACATGTAATTGTCCAGAATTGGAATCAAACGTTGCTGCACTGATAATGGTTGTATGTAGTTTATTACGACCCTGTGAACGGCAACTTTCTGAAGAATATTTTATCTGATGTGAGTAACGCGTCATGCTTAGTTTTCACATTCAATTATTTTAATCCAGCACTTACGGTCCGTTTCGTCCGCACCAGCTGTATCCAGAGTCGACGAGCAAACCAAATGCAGCAGCCCCCAGTGCGACGATCACTGTCTTCAACCAACCGTTTCTAGTTGCGATGTAACCTGGAAATCAGTGGATAAAATACACATGGTTATCATGCCGTTATGCCATATTAAACCAGGAATGGAGAACTTTTTAACAAAATTGAATGAATCTTATTGGGAGTCGCTCAGTAAAGAAATATCATGTTGTAAATATTCACTTTTTATACCTCTTATAACGAACTTTAGCACATATATATACGCCTGAGTTAACCACCAAGGTTTTTTTCCTCGCGTGTTCGTGGTTGTTCATGAAAACTATAATTATTAAGGAATAGAAAGCGTTGACGCCAATGCATGTTATCAAATGTTTACAAATCTTTTCCTGTGTTAATGCAATTGATTTCATAATAGAATTTGTTGTGAAAAAATGACCGATTTCTGCATCAAATTATCCATATTTCACTAGTGATACATTCTGCTTTATCAGTCATAGTTAATCACTCTCTAAAGGTCAAAGTTTAACTTATAAACGCTTCCACTCACCAACATTAGCTGGTGCTTTATCCTTCAATATGTAGGCTTCTACGGCGTAAGCGATCCCGGTTAGAAACGCAAATATGACAGCGGCGATAAGTTCACTGTGCCATCTTGATCTGTGAGAGAGATGGATAAACGCAATGAGTCAATGTTGTATCCACTCAACGGAGTAGATTATTTTATACTTGTGAAAGTTGGATAAATAATAATTGTAAAAACAAAATTAAATTGACTGCAGTAATCAATGTCAGACTGTAAATTCATCCCTAATTTTTGAGGAATATTCGTATTGTCTGAATGAATGCAGGTACTTGCGGAAAAAGTAATATTCGCAGATGGGTGGCTACATGCACGTTGACCAAATTCATTGAACTCCTATTAAGTATGTCGTGGATATACCACTTAATCTATAATAATTTAATTTCTCCACCGTGAGCGCTGTTATGCATTGACACATTACTTTTCAATATATTCTCAGCAGCAGCAGTTTAATGATAGCCGGCATCCCACTTTCGAGTATGTATTGCCATTCACCTGGGAATTGGTAATACTATTCATAAACTCTAACAACTTACTGTGGGTGTACTCTGGGAAAAGCTAAAGCGAACGAAACAGCTGCAGCAAGGCACCATATGGTTGAGAACCACGACCACAAGAAATCGAAGCCATCGAACGTGCATGGCCCGCACGTGCTGATCTTTGATGCCAAACCTTTAAAATATGTAGTATGTTATGTAGTGAAAAATAATCATTTAATTAACTTATATTTAAAAATAACTGATAATAAGAAGTTCTAGGTGTAGCTGTGCTTCACCGGTCTGACTCTGGTCCTAAGCATTTTGATTCATCACCTTTGCAGAGCATTTACCAGGGCCTCTTTGATGTTACTTTGGCCTTATTATCGATTAGGATTTGTCAGTTTTCACATTTTCCAGGAGTTCAGATAAGCCCCCGAGTATCTAGAATTAGATGGTTTTTTGTCGGTGCGTCTCAACAAAGCTGCGTGCCGTACCATGGCAAATATATCTTTACTGTAAAAAGTAGTTTTACGGGTGTTTGATAATCAAATGTCGAACCCACTGCCCGCAAATTGTATGAATGTGGTTACACTTCCCTCCTGCCAAAGAAAATTGCATAGATCCTATTACAGATGCTTACTTTAACCTTTTGCCCCACAATTAATCTCTCCCATAGTTCGGAAGAGTGGAACACGAAACTTAGGATAATTGACAAATTTACCGCGCCCTAGCAGGTATCGATTATTCGCGAAATAAATGGAGTTTCTCAACTGGGATATGTTTAACATAACATTCTCACCCGTGATTCTGAAGATGTAGAAAAGAACGGAAATAGCGAATGAGATGATGAAAGCAGCAAACACCCATCGCATCCTTGTCCCGTTGGTATATCCAACATCAGCCAATAATGCAAATGTGACGCACCCGAATGCAATCACTATCAGTTTGATGATTCCTTCCTTTGAAATGGCATATTTCGGTCCGTCCTCCATTGTTACTGACTATTAGATTACGTTCTGTGAATTATAAAGTCATTCTCGTATATTAATTGATTCATTACAATTAACAAGATAAACGACAAATGATGACCGTAATATGACCTGCTTATATGGCGAAACATGGTACTGTGATAGGCCATGAGTTTATAATCCAACAAGTGTATAAAATAGACTAACAAGTGAACACGAGTCAGCGTAAATATTTTGTTTAGGTCTTAATTCCATATTGGTAATTACATCCATCACAGTAGCGTATCTAGAGCTTGGCAGCAAGAGCTCCTGCCATGAGTGCCGTTTGAAAAGGGCGGGAAGTTTGGATCGTAAAATGAATGAACCATTTCCAATTTGAAAATAATTTTAACTCGTATATTCACTTAAATAAGAACGAGTATCTCAATTCAACAATAGTCGGTAAAAATTCTATGAGTCAACGAGCAACAAGGCGCATTTTTAAATCTTGATATTGGCGTCATTTAACGTAGATACGCCACTGATTCAATAACAAGAAACCGCAATTTAATCAACCCGCCTGAAATTCTCAAGTTTAGTTGATGTGGGGAAACCCCTCTATAGCTAAAATTACGGTTGAGATAATATTCCTACACTCACGTCGCATCTATGTGTAATAGGTTTTATATTAAAATCGCCTGCTGTCAGGATCAGAATTTTCACTTCCAAACATCTTTATTTAAACTAATTCAGTAAATACATTACAATGAATAATGAAATTGGGTTTAAATATAAATAAAACATTTTTTGAAAGACTTATGTTTAATCAAGTCGATAGAAGTGGTTCCGGTACACAACTCAGCATTCTGCTCGGCCAGGGCATCTCTCACTATACAGCTATGAATTAGCTTAAACTCGAATGAATCACACTTCATATGACAAATCGACGAACCCGCTATAGGAAACGCGAAAATTATTCTCAGAAATGTTGAAGCAATTCATTAAATTATTGCACGCGTGAACCGAGATGGAAATTTCCCGGTAAAGGTCACAAAAACTATGGCATCAAAGTCGGAGCCTCTTTGTCAAGCTCGGGATTTTTAATCACATATCAGTGTGCATTGTCATCGAAAATGCTGTTAGATCGAAAAAATTTCCCACTTTTTCACACACATTATCTGGCGGGCTCAATATAATTGTTCTTGCTATAACGATTTTTGAATACACGTTATTAACAAAATATATTTACTTATAATAGTTGCAATGTAACTTGGGTTGCGAAAAAGTTTACAGTTCTATCATGGTATCATCTTAAATGAGACTTATTCGTTTTTAATTATAGAAACCTTATAGTGCTATGGTGGCGTGGTCAACTTCCTCCTTGACGCTCCTTGCCTCCGCTATTAATGGGAATGAGTGGGGGGTTACTGCTCTGATCCTAACAAAGAGTGCAGGTGCTACCAATACTCAAATCGCACTATGGTTGACAGGTGGTTCTGAACTTTAATCCTGTTTTGTGATATTGTGTCATGCATGTTCTCAGGCACGCGTCGGCTGCTGAGTGAATCGACTAAAGTTTAGTAACTAAACGAACATCCGTCGTTTTTTCTAACCGTTTGAAATGCATGATTTGATATTGACCAGAAGAAAAACGCACGACGAATTTTGAGTACTTGAAGGATAAAGACTTGCTTTCTACAGCAAAAAACTCGGCGTGTATAGTTGCATTTTGCTATAGTTTTAATAGTTGCGTTTTTGAATCTTTCAATTGATTCGCGCTTCACTAATATTTGGGTCATTTTGTTTTGGCAGTACATTATTATTTTAGTTTCAAAGTTTTTAACATTATTTTCGCCTTCCATCCAATACAAAATATTGAAAATTTGCCGTTCAAATATTTTTTTCACTTTTTTAAATGAAATGGAATTATCATTTTTACAATTTATTTCGAAAGGCACAAACACAAATTGACCTATTCAAATTTACCACCCGATTCTGTACTGGGTTGACAGATTTTGACAAACGGGCAAACCCAAAACTGTCAAATTTCTTACATGAGCGAACCGAATAACTAGCAATTCAGAACATGTTCTTTTAAGTTTGTTCATAACAGTTACAGTGAAACTCTGGCTACACAAAATTCAACGGTTATCTAAGCCAGGGGAGAAGGCCGATATCAAACTTCTAAAATATTAGCGAACTTCTCAATAGTCCTTGCGTACTACATCAACCCTTATTAGTTACCGATAAAAGAATGAATAAATCCACAGCCTTCCTCCGCATTAGCTATTCTAAATCTGAATTACCAGCATGTTTACACTTAACCTAAAACAACGCCCCATTTACTCCACTCATAAATATCTGAAGCAAACGAACTAGACAATCTGCCAAAGTTAGCGCCCTCAATAAGTTTCTCACTGTTACGCAGAATGCATTTCGCGTATTCCCTTGAGCCACAGCCGCATTCTTGGACCGCGCGCTAAATCTGTGTTTGTACCCGATAATATTTGTTGCGAAAATGACCAAACATCATAATTTGGTCAAGTTTTTCATTGAGGCGTTTTCTCTGTGCGAATCAGCGTATTACACTCAGTATTACCCAAAGTTACCCTAATATCCGCTGCATATATCGGGTCATGGATATTTTTTTGTCAAAAAAAGGAACAGTCAGATAAGCGTAAATTTATTAGATGGTGAGTGAAATAACCCGTTGGAATTTTTTTAATCTTCAATTTTTTTTTCGTAATTATTCTCTGTCAACGCAAAATTGGAATACTGCATATGGCTATGACATTGTGGTAACGAGTAATCGCGAAGAAAATAAAACCTCGATTGTTGCTTGGTAAAAAAAATTGAAAATTGTCAATAACCCCTCGTATGAGAATGAATTCGCTGTAAAATTGTTTTCGAATCTGGCTACAGACGTTTCGTGCTCAATGTGTCTTTCGATCCCTTGTCGGTTTCAAACAAGACTTATTAATATTACCGCAAATTATTAAAATTTTTGCATAGTTGCTGTGGCTGTTGATTCGGTAAACGAAAGTTGTGTGTTTGAACTGCAATTTTGCGTCTCTGAAATAGCGAACAAGTTTCGAAAAACGATTAACCACGTAGATTATTTTTGAATAGAAATGGAAAATTCTCTAATGTGTTGCACCATCACTCAGGATCGACCATGTGTATGCAGGGGTGAATGTTTAATCAGTACTGGTTAAATACTCGTTTAACTATGAAAAATTTGATTTAGCGTAAGATGAAAGTACCAATGTGACATTTCTCTTTCAGTAATGAAATTTAATATGACTCGGGCTCGATTTATTACTTGAAACAGCAACTTGACTTGACTCGTGAGCGCAATTACTTGACTCGACCAATCTGGGTCTCGAATTTTGAAATTAATTTCCCGGTTTAGAGTCAATAAATCTGAAATGTCTGGACCTGTTTCGAAATCATCTCATCCGGATGCGCTTTCCAGTTTTGAAAGTCTCAATTCGAAGAACGATGACATATGCTCTTCTGATGACTTAGTTGTAGATTAACTTCTTCGCCAATTTGGAAGGAAGAGAAACCTATTTGTCAGTCGAGTCGTATCAAAAAGGCTCTTGGTTGTTAGACATGGTCTCAAAGATGAATTGTTCTATTTCGCATTCATTGGGATTTTATATTGTATTTGCTGAGGAGAATGTGGTAATTTGCTTCTTAAAATTTAGAAACGCTTCATACGACCAAGGCATTAGAGCCTGCTAACGCATACTGTTCGTCCTTTAATAAATAGCATGATGTTCTGATTAGAAAGTCATTCTTTGATTTCTGCTGCTTTGAGACTCTTAGTTGACGTTGGGGCTAATAAAAGCCTAGTGTACGAAAATGGGTTCATCACAATTATTTTCTTCAGAGACTTCAAAGCGAATAGAACGTTTATTCGACACCGCGCCCTTCCAAAATTTCTATCTAAAAAGCCAATCCCATGAAGTTATGAACTTTATAGGTTAACTTGGTTTATCAGTTCATGTTCATTTATATCACTGTCAACTGTAACTCAGTTAAAAACAACGGTAAATAAATAAAGCAACCAATACACACGGAATGTAGGGAAAACAGAGTGATGAAAAAATAATGTAGAACATAAATCTTTGTCAGCATGATTGTGATGAAATAAAGGAAAGTTTGGACAGAAAGATTTGGTGTAATATTTAAAAAAACGAGTTTTCACAGCTTTTGAGTCTGGTTTCATTGCGCTAATTTTTTGGACAAATATAGAACATGAAAATAGATAAGTCAATTAAACCAAGAAGTTTATTTACTTATGTGAGTCGCTATGAAATTCGCTAAACAATTATAAAAGATTTGAACTTCAATCCATCGACATTTGCCAATCGAAAACTTTTTTGTGGGAAACTACACAAAACTCTAATTGCCAATCTTTTGCCAACTTTGAAGACTTTCTCCTATAATGATTTCAATGGTTAAATGAATGACGTCGATGGATAGAATAAATTGAAAAAAAAAGTATCGCGCGCTTGACGTGATCTGAGAACTGAATTTTCAACATCTGTAGGAAAGTCAAATTCATTAATATTTACCCAGTCATTACCAATCGATAAATATACATTTTGGTTAAATTTCCAACGACGAAAAACGATGGAATTTACGTGCTATAGAGGCACGAAGTCTGAGGTAGATCACAACAGTAAAAATGTAAATAAAAATAATGTAGTCATTTGAATTTTTCGGTCATACAACATTTGAATAACACAAGGGTAAAGTTCGAAGATACTTTTCAGTTGAATTACAAACGATTGTAAAAACACCAGATTATCCGAAATAGTTGTACATATTTCTTTTTTAATTAAATTTTGGCAAGAATTGAAGTTTTAGATTCGTTGACTAAAATAAGTCTATATTAAGTCATTCATGTGTTTTTAAAATATCTGTTTCAAATCCATAATAGACCTCAGGACTTTGTTCAATATCTGCTAACCATTGTACGATCCTTTGACCTACTTCCGGGTCCACGTAATTCATTACTGATTCTTGGTTACTCGTGATTGACCTTCTTTGTTTATTTATTGCATCATAATCTCCCAAGGAAATTGGATAAAACTTTGGTCCGACATGGTACTCGACTGAGTTTGTTTTGTCTTCTTTTGTCGATAACGACGTGTTCGGCATTATTCTAGAAATATGAAAAGTAAAATTAACGCAAGCAGTATTAAGTTGGCTTAAAGGTCTTATCCGAAATTAGTTGGTGGTCGTATTCAACCCAGGATTGGGCAGCTGATTGAGTTTTGTAAGAATTATGAACCAAACGGTTCAGGTCATTACGTGTGGGCACTGATGCAAATTGAATGTGCTACCAAAATTGAGACTTGTTATTAGACTAGAATCATTTAACTATCTATTGACTGGTTAAATTGCGAGATACACATAGATAAACAGAAATCACCGACAGGGGTACAGACAGGCTACGCAAATCTAGTAGTTCGCATCGTGATTTAAATAAAATTCTAACAAACACAAACATAATATGGTCGATATCTGGATTTTTTTTCTCATATCCATTTCCAGGGCAGTGTTTACTCGAAAGGTCACAAGCGTTATCAACCGCATTCTATTGATGCAACTCTCAGCTAATTAGTGGCATCTCGCAACTTTTTCTTCAGTACACCTTCAAGTTTCGGTTGGAGCTTAAAACTTCAGCCATCTATCCGACTCCCCATATCTTACCTTTGCATCAGTTTAGTTTCCGCATTTTCTATTAATTGTTGTCGCTGGTCTGTGGTCCCTTTCCGTTTCAAAGAATCTCTGGCTCGTTGAGAATTCTGAAACAAAATTGGACAATGAAAGCAGGAGATACAGTAATCATAAATGCTTCACCCTCTTGTAAATGCCACTTTTACAGTCTTTGCTTGAAAATATTGTTCCTAATCGAAACTAATCTGTAAACTAGAAAGTGAAGAATTGCGATACTATATGTATCGCCTGCTCCAGGCGATGCTACATAGAAACTTACCATAGCAGGTTGGGTCTTCGGCCGCTGTTGTGAGCTTGCTTTATGACGTAAAGGTAGGAGATGACAATAAGTTGCTGTATTGTGACGTAATATATGACTTTCTTCAGCTTCTGATTGTCGTTGGTTTGCTTTATTATGTTGATAATAAAGCACTGATCGGCCATCTTGTCCGGAAACCAATACTTTGGAACCATAACTCCTAGAGGCGTCTAATTTTGAGGTAGATGAAGGAAAATTATCGTTCCGCAAGTTCGGAGCCGACCTAGGAGGGGTTCCTACTGGGGTATTTGGATTGTTTGGTGTTTTTTCTATATTAACCGTTATGTCACGTGATGACGAATATGCCGAGTCATCATCTTTTGAGTCATTCTGCTGATTCATTATTGTGTCATTCAGGGACCATCGCCTTTGGTCTCTGGGATTGCCTGCGCTATTTGTTCTGGTGTTACTTAGGGGGGAGTGAGAAGTCCGTATTCGGTTGCGCCATCTAGCTTCACTTGGTCTTGCAGACGGGGGTCGAGGTAGGGTCATGCCTTCACTCTGACGATTCCCAGAAAGGTCGGTTTTATATCCAGCAGGGGAATTACCTCGACTTTCTCCTCCTCGGCCGTAACTAGATACCGATGGTCGTCTGAGGGGGAACTGAAAAAGATTCCAAAAGTTAAAGGTTTTCACGAGATAGAGGTTTTTATTAGGAATGACTTTGTTTCAAGAAAGATCTATTTGTTGTTGTTGTGCTCATTTGTTTATGTTGGCCGACATGGCCTTTAAAACAAATGAAAAAAGAGAAGGTGGCAAAAAAGAGAAACTCCCTCATTACTACAGATACAGGCTTCTTGTAATCTCTCTACTCGACAAAAGCTTGAAATATTCTAACATATTTCCAACATACAACCAAGTTCAAAACACTGCACACATTTTTAATTGAAAAAATACGATGGGCCATATTACACACCTTATTGACAGGTTTTCGCAGACCTCCAGAGCTTCTTTGTGAAGTTGTTGGTGAAGTGATTCGATCAGAATCCGATGAAGTCACACATTCTTGGTTTGGTGACGTGACGTTGACAACAACTTTTCGTTTCTCGGCTGAACGTTGGGGAAGTAAATCTTTGTAGGGATGATTCGGAGGCGTCTGGAAAAAATACAGAGATTCGAAAAAATCTTCGAAGAATACAATTACTATGAATAATTTTGTACACGACGTTCACACGCATTCCCCCCGAGGAAGGTATTGTACATGTGGTCATTGATATATAAGATGTTGCTATTTTTGGAAATATCTACTGGTTCCGCTCCGGCTATCTCGTTACAATTTGCATAAATACAGAAAATCCAAATTTTTTAGCACTGGTGTGTAGCTGCGCGTGTAAAGCGTAAGGCATTAGTTTAGAAGTAGGCTGTAACATAGTCAGGGCGGCTTATTACATAAACATATATGTTCCTAAACGTATGTTTCGCGTTCGTTGAACAGTATATTGAGAAGCTGATTGGAAATGTTATTGGTGTTAGCATAAGAACTGCTTCAACACTAGCACTGAAAAATTCTTAGCGCATGCAAGAAAATAAATACAAACCTGTACTGTTCTAGGCCTTTCTTGTGTTTTTGCTAAATTTCGTTTCTCATTGGCGGGAAAATTAGAACTGCGTGTTAGTTCTTCATTATTACGTCGACTATATTTCGCACTATTTTGCATCCAATGGCGACACAATTCTTCCTCGCCAGGAGTTGGGGCGCTTAGTCTCAAATTCAACCGATGTAGTCGGTTGCTCAGCAACGATGACGTTGGTGATGACATGGCCGTCCACGAATGGCGTCCTGAATATTCAGGTTTAATATGATATTAAAATAAAAAATCATTATTGAACATGATGTTTATAACGCCTTCGTTGCGAACAGCACATTGTGCGAGCAATCGCTTAGAAATTGGAAGATCCTAGGGGATGGTGGGGAAATGAGAAGACCAACAGAGTGCCTAAATATCGAATCAAAACATCGCATTGCACAAAGTCATTGCCGCCTGGACCACTGTCCTCAAGGACAATGCCAAATGTCGTGCAAACGTGTTCCCATGAACTCAAGTGGAATACAAAATTTGAGTGGGCGCTTCATAGAATTTAAGTTGTAAAAATTTGAAATCGAGCTGCGGAGAAAAGTGTTTTTACACCATAACAACAATTCCATCCACTCCGTGACCAAAAGGTAAAAATCGTACCTGGCATGCCGACCGGCAACAAGTTGTTCTGTTGGCCGTATTGAGGGGTCTGAGATCCTACTAGGGCTTTTGGACTTAGTAGGCGTCGCTGTGCAGATGGGGGTATGGGATAATGACTTGGTGGCGTCATTCCTGATGACGTAATCCTTTGGTGTTGTCGCATAACTTCAAGACTTGATGCCATATTATTTCATTTCTCATGAAATTAGAATTCTACACTATTTATGCTGGAAAGAAGATAAAAGTTTAAAACAAAAGTTTCTACACCAGTGATTTGATAAAAATTTGTACATGGACTGCCGAATGGACTTCGTATAAAAACCCTATGAAAACTTAAAACAGTAAACTTGCTAAATGGTGCGTTCTCCGGAACTAATCTCAGAATTATGAGAGGTTCGAAGTCAGTTTTTGTTTCTGATATACACTTATATTTTCCATTTTGTTATTATCGTTTGTAAGTGTAAACATACTTAAAACTTCATATTAAGCCCTGACATTGTTTTGAACGCGCTAATGTACAGCAACAGCGATTTGTCGTCAATGCTCTTAGACGGATAACAAAGAAAATAAGGCTATGATAATCGGCTTTGGTTGAATAGATGAACATTCTTTGACCGGATGACCACACCTTTTAAAATGACGTCTCTGGATCAATCCAAATTCAAAAAATGAGTTCGTAAACAGATAACATTATCAACAAGAGTAAACATTCACAGTTCAAAATATTCTGGGGACTGCCTTCTTGGCCTGGTAAAATTTAATTAAAACACAGCGATAGCAGTATTCAATTTCCCGGGCTGACATTAGCAATAATGTGAAGTAGGGATTTGACATTCTTGCTGGTCTAGGAATCTGCTTTCAAACTCAACGAAGTCGAGGTTGCATTTTAAGACTAGGTTAATTTTTGAACCGAAACCGAAATGGTTGGCGTACGTCAAAGTTTTCGTGTTCAAAATTAGACTATTATTGCATCCGAATTGATTAAAAATCTTCTATTTCTACTTTATCTAATCGCTATCCGGATTCAGAGTCCTTATGTATGTCAGAATCCGACTTGCAATCGCATGAAGTTTTATTCTTGGTCTTGGTAAATTAGGCAAGAGGTTGATAAAATACTTCAAGTACTTTTATTAATAACTACAAATTATATAAATATATAAAATATTTAAAGTAAGTTACTTGGCTCTTACCTGTTGTAATGACCTGACCCCAAGTACTGTAAAATACAACAAATTTATTACAAACCAGCATTTGTTATTATTGACACCATTAGTGGTTTTCCATGTTCGCGCACTAACGCCAGATCTGCTTGTAACGTCAATATTTAGTGGGAATATATGTTGACAAACAAACGACGGAAAACGTCACAAACAAATATCGAACCCGCCTGAGTAACCTTACATATATAATCTGAGTAAATTGAAAGTTTTTCAAGAAAATGATTTCATATTTTCATGGAAGGTACTCTAATTTTTTGTGTCTTGTTCTATTTGCATTGCTCATAAGAACTGAAACTCCGTCTAAACATTGAGATCTTTCGGATTTCGGCCACACAACCAATTTAAGTGCTACATTATCAGGAATACAATTCAATATCAGTGGATTCTACTGGGGGCAAGCTCGTCGAAAAACGGCGGCAAATGCCGAATATATCCTCTAACTCAAATTTATTTAAATGCTACCCTGATCTCTGACTACACTTTACGATAATTGATTGAATTTTAATTATCGGGTTCAGTTATATCTTATTGGTGATTATTCATCAAAACGAAAAGACACGAATAAGCGGGTGATAATAAAAAAAAAATTTCAAAGGTAGATTTTCAGCGGATCAAGTTTTCATGCCAGGTTTACTGGTCCCACAATGTATGTCTGCTACTTAGAAACAGATTGCCTTCATATTTGACTTTGAAAAACACTTTCTAATTCAATATTGACAATGCTATTCAACATGGGCGCGATTATTCATCAACACTGTATACGTGAATAAATAAAGTATCGCTCGGATTAGAACAATAATTCGTATTCGTACAAAAAGTGAAGTTGTGGACTGTTTGCTAAATTATTCTCGTTGGTGTTAGTTGTTTTGCTGTGTTAGTTCATTACAACACTTTTACACCCATTTTTTTTCGGACATTTGATTTTCGTGTCTATATATTCAAGTTTCTTGTACTTTGTTTTGCAAATAATTCTTATTTTAAATGAAACGAATCTTCACACCTCTTTTTATTTAGTAGAATTTCACTCAAACCGCGAGTCGAAGCTTTAATTTTGCAGACAAATGTTAAATTCGCTCCCTTATTAACAAATACTTTAATCTAGAATTGTTTGTAAATGCCTCCTTGAGTCCCCTAAACTACTGCTCTGTTTTGAGTCGTCTCGCATTAATAGTTTCCTGGTACACATATGTCCTATGGAACGTAAATCTCGTCACCAACTTGATAGCGGAAGAAAATTGAAACACCGTTTATAAACACAATATCCGCATTTACAACATCATTATCCGGTGCACCCTGTCTTTCACATGGTGCGTTTTGCCCGAACCAAAAGCGCGCTTGGATATATAGGTGGTAGGCATCAGACTGAATTTGATAATGGTTTGGATAAAAATAAAAATGCGAACAAATTGTTACGAACCACGTTAAGCTTTGCTGAATCTATTACAAGACATATCAGTTTGTCACAGGACACGGTCTAGGAAGGGCTGTTTACAACTACCATTCTCCAATTCTTAATTTCACTAATTTTCACACTTACCAGACTAAACTACAATATGGAAACACTCTTGAGCGCGTCGTTCAGGCCTCAATGAAAACCATTCGCTCAAAACGTACTTTAGCGTTACTGTGAAAAATTTAGAAGATTACAATGTAATTCAAACGTAGTTACGACTTTTTCAGCCCTTCGCTTTTAAATTAAGCGCGTTCTTGGCTTGAATTGCATCAAATGTCTCGCCATCCTATGCTCGACCCATATTAGACCATCAGAGTAATGCTGTTGAATTACCGCGAGTTTCCTGTGAATTTACCACATTTTTTCAACTATCACCGTTTTGTGATTTCGAGTGGACACGAGAGCCCTAGAGGTTACGGAAATGTATTTTGTGCCGAAAACAAACATAAAAAGATCCATCGCTAAAAGCATCAGATTGGATTAGAATTGATTCTTCCGTTTACCCCAAGCCCAGCCATTATGTACCATTCAACAAGATATTTACCAAATTCGCTTTTAAGAAGAACCAGAACAAGCGCGGTCACTGACTATCTCACTCTGGATTTAACTATCTTGAAAAGGCTGACATATTTTTATCTCATGCTGATGTCGGATTTCAAAATTTTGACTTAAACTTGCTCAAATTGATCGTTGAAACATAAAATATTTTTGGTATTCAAATAAATATTGTGTACTAAGTAGTCTAATATCGCGGAAGCATAGAAAAACGCCTTGCATTAATTGGGTACCGAATCACACTGCGTGATGATTGCAGCTTTACAATACATCAAGAAAGATCCAACTGCTTCGGAACACATCAATTTTTGATAGCATAATGCTCGAGACCCATTTTTTATTTGAATGTTTTTTTTTCGAAATGAGCGTTTTATTTCTCACCATGGCAATATGGAAACAAACCCAAATATTGGTTGAAAAATAGCGCATTCCAGGAAATAATTATAGTTATTACCCTCCTTATTGGGAAACATCATAAAAGGCATAAAAATAATTTGTATTTTGTTGTTCTGAACCTCAGAATGATGAGATGTACCCAACACATTTCAACTATGACCGATCAAAATACAATAATGCTAATTCCGGAACTAGGGATTATGACAAGAATGCTATGGTGACCTTTATCGTACGTCAGAAAATTTCAAATTCTCATTTAAAATTAAATATTGTTTACGAATATAATAAAACACTTTAGTAAAAAGCATAAATATATAGTAATAATTCTATATATATATATGAACGCATAAAATGTAGCGTGATAATGGAGCCCCTGTACCTTACTGATACCAAGGTTCTTTTATTATTAACTAATCCCCCTATCATTAGTAATGAATAGAGAATATCTTCAGCGATATCGGTTTTACTCGATATGTAATTTACCTCCGTTGCAAAACATCACGTCAAATATGGGCTCGAATAACATAACACGAAATCGAGTTTGTATCTGAAGTTGCATCGAGCCGGTAGCACAGCGAGTGAAAAGTTTCGCCCGAATCTGCACCATTTAATAAACAAGCTCCCAACATCTGATTCCAACATAAAGTTTAAAAAACTATCAATTTAAACAAACTCCCCAGTTTTATTAAGAAAACAAAATATTTAAAATGAAAACTGGAGAAGGTTGAACAATTTTCAACTCTCTGACACATGACACTAGGGAATTTTCATACAGTAAACGGAAACTATTTTCCCTCATACTTGAAACACACATTGTACATTAAGAATGTAGTAAATAGGGTATTTCGGGGTGGAGCAATAAACTATTACTGGTTATTTAGTAGCAACACCATTGAAGAAGTATATACCTGGATTATATTATGTGAACAAGCTGGGAATTTCATTTTGAAAAAAAATTGGGAAAATAAATACGTTTAAGCGACCTGATATTTCCAATATCGCCATTTTCTTACAAGAACACGTCTCCGACTACAATGCAATCGCCGAAGTCAGAATATACATCTATGCAATATAGAAAAATATTGAAGGTTTGTCTATATCCCGCCAACAATGTGAGGGACCATCGATTTGATTAAACAACAATTCCCTCCACTGAACCCAAAAATAGGGTCGCTAACTACAAGTCTGTTTTACTATAACGGCCATGTTCATGGGCAGAACGCGGCTATCTGTGAATGAATACCTATAAACACATCCCAATGATTCAACATGGAGATTTTTTCATAATTCTCACGGCTGTTGATATTCACTGGCGCCTGATGCACCATCATACAGTATATATATCATTTCAGCAACTCTTGGTATTCCACTGGTATCCCGGTAACTTTTCTCCGGAGTCTCTTTTACTTTTAGGGGGTCATTACCTTCCTCGAGAAAATTTGCGAAAAAATTAACGAAGTGAGATATCTTAGGCCTAAGCAGTATAAAATCCATGCTTAACTGGTTTGTTCGTCAATACAACGAACTCTCGCAAAATTCGCGTTCACTGAAGCGTAACGGACCATCATGTATAACTTTTACTTTTGAGTTGATTTTTCATGACCTTGCTTTGGGTGAACTCTCCTGAAAAAGTTGACAAAGTAGGAAAAATACCTTTAACACTATTCTCAAATCTATAAAATATACATTCCATGTTAAACTAGTTTATTCGTCAGTTCCTGAATACAACGAACCCTGTTCTGAGAGCTTCGGCAAATTCAACAAAAATCTCCTCAGCGATCCTCGATGACGCTTAAGTGGACTGTTCTGTGCTCAAGTAGACATCTGTTATCGGAGTAAAAATTGTCGCTACTGTTAAAAATTTCGTTCATTTTACTCGGAATCGACTTTTAGAACGAATTTGTTTGATACAGTGGGCTAATACATTGCCGCAAGAATGTAAAAACGCCTGATTCTAATCAAAACCTTCATTTTATTTGAATGTTATGATGGTTTGCTTCAACAAATGATACGAGTCGCCACCGTTGAATAGCGAAGTAACTCGCTCTAAAGCAAGGATATATGCAGACAATGAATGCAATCAAGAGATAGTATAAGTAGCTGAAAATTAAGCAAAAGTAATAATTTCCTACAAAGGAGTTTGCAAATAAATGCAATCAAACAAATTACTAATTCTATTACTATTCTGTAAAATTCTTTCTAGTTAAATAGGATTTTGGCGAAATAATTATCTCGCAATTTAAAACCTTGTTATATATTCGAGTACAAACATTTTCTAACTACAAGATAATATATGGTTTTGACTCAAATCTACCATCGAAAGTTCTGCACCATTTTCTTTTTCGAAATACTTTAGAAAAACACTCATGTCTGAAGTATCGCGCCCTTCAAGCAATTATTGCGAGTGAAAGTGTTCTTCACAAAATTAGAGACATTGTTATGACAGAATCGCATAAGTGTTACGACACAATTCAACGATGTTGGGTGTATTTAGTTAAGGCCAAGGTCATTCAAAGTCCTATTATATGGAACTTGCTTCCTGGCAATTTAATAAATAGATAAATTAATGAAAATCAAATAAAAACAGTCAATAGTAACTTCCTCAAACTCTACAAGCGATCAAATATAATATCCCGCCATTATAAACACGTTTGTTTCATTACACAAAACACTGTTCACCTAGTACACGATTCGCAAATTCTTGTCCCATTTGGGGTGATTTGTCGTGGATTCTTTTGACTCTTTAATGCAATCTCGAAGAATAAACGATGTCAGTTGGATAATTCGCCTAATGTAATCTCGAAAAATAAACGATTTAGTTCGTTAATTCGTACGGTTTTCACTGTATTCAGCCAGGGCCGAGGTCATAGTGTAACGATTTTTATTAAACATATTGCTTGACAATTTAATAATTAAAGAGAATAAAATAAAAACAGCCAACAGTCACTTCAATCAAAACTATACAAACAATCAAATAAACTCGGATGCCGCATCTCGGTTCTCTGGTTTTCCGCGGCTTCATTTCCCCAGTAAAACTGCAATTATCATTTTCTCAGAATACACGGTTGGTTACGCTTCAGTGAACATTTGGACTATTTACTTGTTTGCCCAAAATGATACATTAACACTGCAATAAATTGTAACGTTTTGTAGTTTCTCGCTAAATCTTGTTCCCACGTAATAAAATACAGCTTTTGTCGAACATCGGACTGAATTTTGAAAAATTACAACAATTTACCCCGCGAATAATCTCTTCTACTGGGGTCGAACGTTGTGAAAACTACTCGTTGTGGCTTAGACCAGAAATGACCTTTAACCTTTCAAGAAATCTTACGCGCCTAACGAATGGATTTTAAGAAGTACAAAAAGCTATATTTATTTTCAAAGCTCCAGACAAGCTTTCACTGTCAATCTATGCAGTGGTGGCATTCGTTTCCACCACAAAAGTCATATTTTTCAGCCGTTTCTGTTATAAAAAGTCATTGACAGTAACCAGTAATGCTAACCGGTTCGCTGATCTCATAAATTCCGTGAGACGGGTATATAGAACCGGTGCGAACCGGCTGAATCCCACCATTGAATCTATGTCCTAACCGTACTGCTTTCGGTTTAAATTCATTACACCCCATACAAACCTTTATACTAATTTCAACTACTTTCAAAACCTTTATACTAATCTAAGTAAAGTTGATGCTTTTTTGTGAACCTGGCAAATAACACAAATACCTTCTTTATACAACAGTTTTGGTTTGTTCTATATTTATGGACATTCCTATGGCATCTCGGATAGAAGCGATAAAAATCTACTCCACTCCGCCTAAAATTATTGAAATAGCGGATCTAGATTTATATACCTTGGCAATCACTCCTGTCTCCACGCTGTGGTAATGGCGGATTATCCTTCCGCCGAAAAAGCTTCGCTAACGGAGCCTGCCCAGAAGCAGCACAATTACAATACTTAATGTTTGATCATGTAAAACCCTGAGAACATTTTTCGGATGAGAAAGTTGCTTAGCAACGTTGTCAATATTGGGGAAATGCACGTTGGTGTTGTTATTAAGCGCTTTTTAATGAAAACTTGGAGTACTATTACAAAAACGCAGTATAATTACCCCAGTTCAGATAAAATTCTAAAATATTTTCTGAGCGGTGGCATGCCTTAAACGTGTAATACGCGTCAAGCATTAACAAACACAATTATTAATTTTTCCACCTTAACATTTGAGTCACCTACCTTGAAATTTCAGTTTATTTTACTTTACTTTCCTAACATCTTTGAATGATAATTCCATAAAGTGCTCTTATCTGGGCCAAAAACGAAATAAACAATAACACTTACGTTACGAACTAATTCAAAATAAACAATATCTAAGCGTCCCGCTGGAATTCAACAAAAATTGTCGGCCTGCCATGAAGTTAGATTGATTGATGTAACGTACACATAACTACGAGTTGCTTCTTCCGGCCGTGATAGTGGAGTGATTTCCAACCTTTTTCAATAAGTCCTCCCTTATTTTGGACTATAGATTCCTCCGTCACTACTTTTGTCATTTGTTTGTTTAATTTTTAGCTAGGGTTACGCGCAAGCCACCTGGCTTTTGCGCAGTTATGTATTTTAAAAACACCAAAAAATGGTTTGGACTAACTACTTGTCCTTCTTCTATGCTCTGTGCCGGTGGATCCGTATGCATATAATGCATGACCTTAGTAAGAGTAAAGATAACAATCCCATGTGATTCAAGTGTCTTGCTGCACACTATCACAAAGTCTGACCTTGGTCAGACGAAACGTATAACTACTGCTCCTTTCCATCTGCCTTAGTAGATTCGTTTATACTGACTGCAACGAACCGGTGGTAGCGAGTGCTTCATTGCCTTGGACTTCCACAATATTTTTACTGTACCGATTATAACGTCCATTCGAAGAAAAGCTACAAATTTATGAAAGTGTGATACAGATATGCCCTATTCTTGTTTGAGATTTCTCCTATGCGACTGTGGCCAAAGTATTTCAAATTTTTTTAGTTTTTACAGACAACAAAGTCGCGAGAGGCCTAAAACTCCCATTAGAAGGGTCCTACAGGGCCCGATACGAAACTTGGCGCATACCGCAAAAAGTAAACTCATGATATATTATTAGATAACCTAATCCTTCTCATCAAATAAGAGATACCGTTAGTACAGAGATTTGTTTGTAGCAGTGTAGAACACCTTTTGAACAAACAATCCTATCGAACTGGCAAACTGAAGTCCTATTCAAAATGTTGACTAAATAAGCGTTAACAGGCCTAAATACTCTGAATTACTAATTATAAGCCCCATCGCTACGAACTCTCCGTGGTTATGTCGCACGGACTTACTAACCGCTGACTGGTAACCTCTATTACGCTTCCATCGACACTATCGTTTGTAACTAAAATATGCCTATGACAACACAATTATTCCCATTGTAACAACGTCACAAACGCAAACAATGATTCGTGTGTTATGTCATAATTCATCATTTGGTCAATCGGTAAAATCAACAAAGTCGAAATAATCCATGGATATTGTATCCAGCGTTTGGTATAGTATTGATGTAAAAAGCGTAAAATGTATAGAATTTTAAGGTTAATCACTTTGGCATAAATGTCGTTATTTCGGGTGTTTATTCCATCAAAATTTACAAATCGACTAGCGAATATTTTGCCAATCTGACCGATTTAGAAAAATGAATCTTCTGATTCGCGGAAAATGTTCCTTGATTTCGCAAAAAGTGGAATTCCGTGGCAGCCCTTCAAATTTGCTAGCATGGGTGAAATATCACAAACAAAATCTACTGTTTCCCGCTCACCGAGTCCATGGAACTTCATTGATTGCGCTGACTAGCTGATATTTTTCTTCAATGGCCCACATTTGTTCAAGCAGAAAATATAGTAATCCTAAAATATTTTTCAAGTTACGAATGTATCTTGCATGATAGAACGTAAATGAACTAATCTTCCAAACGCAGCTGTCATCGACTCATCTTTTCACACGACGCTTATTTTCGTCTTTCCCTCCGAGTAAGGCTCTGTACAAGCAGCCTTGATGTGTAAGAACCTACTTCATATTGGGAAGGTTAAAACTTCCGGTATTCGGTGTGAAAGTGGAGTCTTATTTTCCCACGCCTTCCGAACTGATGCGGGACGGAACCTCGACTTCTGAATATAAACAGAGACACTTTTTCTTAATGATACATAGAAATTCCTTGAGGCTTAAAACGCTTTTTAGAGCCCACAGATTCCTGAAACCCGCGTTTACCGGACCCGCTAGCTGTTACGGTTTAGCTTGGCAATTCCTGGCTACGCTCCCGATTTTGAAATCAATTAAATAATTTTTGGCTGATTTGAGTCAATTTAACATGCCGTTCAAATCATCCTAAATGCGTAATTGTTTCTCGCAAACAAAAATTAAAATGCTGAATTTATTCACATGTAAAAAATCAAAAATATTTGCTCAATATATATTTAAAAGATAATTATAGAAAAGAAATAGAGATTGAACGATTTGAAGAACTCAGTATTTAACTAAACAGGAGCTATAGGCAAATATATGGAAACAAATAGCTGGTTGTTCTTTCAATAAGTGTAGCGATCGATACTGGATAGTCCTGATCCGAGCCCCGGGCTTGATGAAAAAATGGCGGACTAGCCTGGCGGAAGCCTGGTGGCGCACTATACACAAAACAAGCCAAATTTCGGGTGAAGAAATGAAAGTAGAGGTCTTCTAGCAAATTTTTCCGCATGTTGTCTCCGGTGATAGGTTCATTAGCTATGGAAAATGCAATTTTTACAACAACAAAAACTACAAGAACAAAACGGTCCATAAGTTCACTTCGTATCTAAAAACCTTCGATTTATATTAAGTCAGTTCACTGCAAGATATTACAGTGCATTGCAGTTCAATTTACAATCTCGTAGACTTGATTTGCTCCAAGTCCTCCTCGGCCATCTGCTTTGCAAAGATCCGATTTGCCGTACTTTGAATAATTCGTGTTGGCCGTACGACTCCCACCGCACCATCCACCGCTCTGTATCACAAACACTTTGAATCCATTGCGCTTCGCTACCCTTGCACATTTGCTTATGGCGTCTTTCCTGAAATAGTCGGATTACAACGTTTGCAATAGTTATTCTGAAATCAACTCTTTATAACCTCAGCCTTATTGTTTTTTCAAGCTCAGTTTATTCCATCGTTTTTATTTTAAATTAACTTTTCCCCTAATTTTTGAATTTCATTCTATCGTTTTAGCTATTTTTGTAAGTAATTTTCTCTCTGCATCAACGGCTAGGGAAGGACTAACTCTTCGATTGCCTTCTGATTGGCTTTATCAGTTGAAGACTTATTGAGCAACCATGAAGACGAAAGTTTTTATTTTTATTGAATCTTTACAATACATCGCATCTCACCTTGATTTGAAATTATCCATCAAATCTGCATCTGTTTGTTCCATCCCCGGTATCGCCCACGGCGCCTCGTCTTTCCAGCATCCAAGATTTCGAAGTTTTACTGAAAAGAATTTTTTGGTTATTTTTGATTCAATCATTTATCCAGCTTTGCTGAAAGTCTATAGCAGTGAGTAAGCTAGAAAATAGCAAAGTTCAGAAAATAGGAAGTTTCAAGCCTTGTTTAATACACTTAAATAAAGTTACAGATAATCAAGGGAGGTGGATGAAAGTAACCAAATATCAGAGATTCATCTCAAGGTATATGGTAGACAGTGGCATATTACGCGTGTATTGTATTGATGTGTGATAAGAGATGTACTTTGTGCAGCGTTGGACTTCAAACAGAGATCTCTAAAATCAGCATTGATATGCAAGAATTACCTAAATTTGAAAGTCCTAAATCGTTCCGATTAGGTAATGCTTTGGCGAGGATGCGTAAAATATATTTTGAAAATTATTTTACTGTAACTAACTCTCTATTCATCAGTGGCGTACACGTACCCAAAGCCTTGTTCGGAGTGAAACTACACTTGTATACACAATTCTACTGTACTCACTCTTTGAGTTAGAAATAATCTCATAAACTTCATTCTCGGCAAATCCACCTTTTCCATCCCTAGAACATGAGTTTGAAACACCGCCTGTTGAGTAGACAGTATGCGCCTTCTCGCTACCCATGCATTTCCCACCATCTTGAAGTGCAAACGCTGGGAAGCCTCTGTCAAAGAAGATTACTGTCAAGCAATCACGAAAACTGAAACTTTTTTTCATCTCCGAATATGCGAAGAGACATAGGGAGAGATTTATTAACACAAAAACACAGTCTACACTATTATAAACATCATCTAATAAAGAAAATATTTTAACAATTGATAATTGTTTTGTTTGGGTCAGTGTGCTAGACTCATGAAGGTCATCTAGGGCTCTAGGCTCCCGACCCTTGCGTATATGCCGTATATGAGCTCATCATGGCACAGTACTGTACCATAAGTCATACTTCTGCTTCGCGGTTACCATCAATTGTATGGTTCGGAGTTCGAAGTTTGTTCAAAATAAAACCCTCCATTTTTATTCTAAATGCAACGAAAACCGAAAAGATTGCATAAACCATAAGCATATAAATGGGAGTATGGTTACCAATCCAGTTTAGTCTAGTGTTGCATTAGAATCGTGGAGTCAACATTACCAGTAGGGAATTTCAGATTATATAGATAATAATCATGAGTCAATATTTCGGACGGAAAGGAAGCATCAAGTTGACCAAGTGGCGACGAGAGAAAGCTCGCGTGCGCCAATGTTTTGCGTCTAATTTTGCTTTCCTCCGGGACTGGGGTATACAATCAGGAGCCGGAGTCAAAATTTTGTCAAACAGCAGTTCAAAGTTTTGGGACGTGGGATTTGCATATCGATTTTTCACGGGTCCACAGATCTGGTTAATTAATTTGAAAGTTTGAAAATATCTTTATTAAAAAAGAAACTCAAAAACTCGATATGTAGAATATATTTCCTCACCTCATAGCAGCTACTTGAGCGCATTTTCTGATCGAATCTTTCCGGAGATAATACGGCCCGTCAAGTATTGCTATAGTGCCTTCTAGCGACGATATCGTATTCACTGAAGAAAAACACCCAAGTCCACTGATTTTGACTGAGAAACAAGTCGGAGGGTTTAGTTAAAAAATGCACGAGAATATGATCAAATTTTGTACAAATGCAAAAGTCATATATTAAGTGCGAGGTTAATTATTACACTTATTCAATAGGGGCCAACTTAGACCAAGGTCTTCTGTGATTTATATCATTTTATGTCATCATGGAAAGCCACATTAATCACTTAGGACGCGTCAATTGAAGTTGCTTGCAGTGACCGGTTCTGTCAAATGATGCATATGCACCGTCTAAGATCCACCCTATGATCAAAGCCCAAATAAATATAACTCACCCTCCCAAACGATTCCCGCTTCATAAACTTGATTCACCCAGGATCCGCCTTTGCCATCACTCCTGCAATGTTCAGATTGTCCCAGTTTTGCAAACCTTCGCCGTGCATCTCTTGACGATACACACCTTCCGCCATCTTGGATTGCAAAAATGTCGTACCTGAAAAATTCAAACTGCAATAACAACAAATACGGACTGCCAGCTAGTGTAAATCAAAGTCTACTACAACAGAGGTCGACAACCTTCTCATAACCGCTGGTCGGTTGTCCATGCATTTGAAAACAAAAAATTTGCTAACTAATGTCATATCCGACATGGACTGGTAACCGGACGAGAGGCCGTGGTTCGCCATATAATTAAGCCGTCTTATCGAATTTCTTCTCCCTCGGGATGACTATGTAAATCTTATCATATTTAGAGGAAGCAAAAGTCGCATTACCCATCAAGTGTTGGTAAATCGTTTATACTTGTCACATGTCACTATTTATTTCAAAAGTTCTTTTTGCAACCCACCCTTGTCTCATCGCAACCTTCGCACACTTTTCCACCGCATTAGATCTCTGGCTATAATGTCCGTCCAACACAGATGAGCTCCCTTCTAACGTTGGAATGCTGTCATTCCAGGCGTAAATCCAACATCCCAGGTCGGTCATGTGAAGATATTCTGCAAAAGTATAAGAATTAGTGAGTAGGTGAAATATTATTAAGAAAACTTAGTGAGTATGCCAAACGTATCAGTGGACGTCATGAATATATTGTGCGAACAAATACAAGTTGTGGGCAGTGGCGTAGCCAGGGGGGTGGTTTTGCGGGTCGAAACCCCTCCCCCCCCCCCCTTTTGAAATGTAAAAAAAATAAAATCCTTTTTCTGTATCATAGATGGTAACTTTCCGTAGCTTGAAATGCTTTTTAGACCCCAAGACTACTAAAAACACGCCTATTCTAGCGTTCGATCGGGCCCGCTAGCAGCTTCGATCTAACTTGTCAAAAAAAAAAATTCAGAACAACCCTTCTTTGAAAACTTCTGGCTACGACCCTGGTTGTGAGTGAATTAATATTATGAGAGGAACCAAGTTCTTCAAAAACGTGTAGGTGGGAGCCATAGCTTAGTAGTAAGTAGTACGCTCACTGGACCATGTCAACTATATGGAAAATTTGATTTTGGTTGTAATGAATTGAATACTAAATTGTAACGATTCTAGCTCCTAAAAAGTAACTATGTGCATATGAGCGACCACTCGTCCGATGTTTGGGGAGAAATTGTTACATTATTCAATGAAAAAAATTGGACTTTGAAGACTTTTCACAATTGGTTATGTTCGAATTATAAAAGTTTATAAATGCTATATGACTGCACTCACTTCTTGTTTTGAAACAACATAATAATGCTAGGAAATGTTAGTATTTCCAAACCTTTTGTCTTCTCTGCTATTGTGCGAGTCCTCGATGCCCAAGCCAGAGTCCGGCTCGGAGGTGTAGTGTATCTGATATATCTTGATGTAGGACGAGGTGTTGGGATTGGCAGGATTGTGCGCCTGGAAATGAATCAAGTCGTTACAACTTGAAAGTGTGAGCTATAGCAACACGTTGGGAGTAACTGTGTAGCGATCATATTTCAAAGAATTGAAGTTTTGTTTTGGCTTGTTCGAAAACCCAGGCCTAACACCTAGATTTAATAACCGTGAAGTAATAAATAAAACAGTAGTTCTTTACATATTCTTAGATATCGGTGGGTAATTGTATATGCTATAGGGCCTTGTTCAAAGCGGAAGACGTAAATAATAAGCATTGAATGCTTTCATATGAATGGTTACCTGTGCAATATTTACAGAGAATTGCAAAATTCGTCTTACAACGGAATTAAATAACTTATCTGAAAGTTTGAAATCATTGCGCAAAATTTTATCAACAAATCAATTCTCGTTTTCATTACTGTTATAAGGTATTCAATTTCAGTTTTATTTTTCAATTGAAATGTATGTTCACCTGGTTGATATAGTTGGTCTGTACCACTCTGTAATTGTGGGGGCGACGAATGTGCGGGTGACCCGCCTGTATGGGATTGTGTATGTTGGCAGTGGGGTAGTGGTTGTTGTTGAGCTTGTTGAGAGAGGAGAAGGAGCTTCCCCTGAAATGTTGAAAATATATAATATCAAATTAATAGAAACACTTGTAAGTCATGGTAGATGCATGTAAGGTTGACTCCCACCCTTCTTCCCAAAACTATCAATTTTTAACAAAGAAATATCAATGCAAGATTGACTCTCACTTTTCTTTACAAAATGCAAGATTGACTCTCACTTTTTTTTTCCCAAAATTATCGATTTTTAACAAAGAAATATCAATGCAAGATTGACTCTCACTTTTTTTCTCGAAACTATCAATTTTTAACAGAGAAAGATCAATGCAAGATTGACTCTCACTTTTTTTCTCGAAACTATCAATTTTTAACAGAGAAAGATCAATGCAAGATTGACTCTCACTTTTTTTCTCGAAACTATCAATTTTTAACAGAGAAAGATCAATGCAAGATTGATCCTCACTCTTCTTCCCAAAATTATCAATTTTTAACAGAAAAAGATCAATGCAAGATTGACCCGGATTTTGCTTCATAAAACAATCAATTTTTAATAGATAATGCTCCAATCAAACTTCGATGTGGCAGCAATTTTCCATTCGAATTGTAAATTGCAAAGTGTGATATAATGTTAATTAACCAGAGCTTAGAAATTACTTTGGCATTGTAAAACATTTTTTCCTTTCTGAAAAGTATTAAAATTAAAAATCCACCATATAATAATCAGGCGACTTACTCGTTTTTGAATATCTAATCTCATAGACCTGAATAGACGACCGACTTCCTTTTCCGGTGTAACTGCAGACTTTCCGCCGGGTATTGTGACGAACAATTGCTTGTACATCGGTCACAGATAGACATTTCCCGCCATCATGAAGCGCAAATATCTGGAGACTGGAATGAATAGAAGACAAAGAATTAATGAAAAAATAGGAATAACATAGGCTGTCTCCACACATCAGCAAGTATATTTATAAGCTTTCGTTAGACCTACCTCATAGCCTTACTTCTCCATACAAAACAATATAATCAAAGGTAAAGATCACGGAAAGAGAATATGTTATTCTTATTTATCACTTTAGCATCCTTTTGGCAACGAGCACATACAAATCCAAAATAGGAAGTAAACTCCCATAATTCAGTGCGCAATATCGTAGTACCCTCGATAAATTTAAAGTCACAGTACAACTTTATTGTGAAATTTCGTTTCCAATACGTAAAACGTCGTACCCAACTATATTGGTGTCACTGGTACAGAGCCCATACTTATTTATTGCTCATTAAGTAAAACAAACATCTCTTTCTAACTAAAAACAATTTATTGCACTTTCATAGTGAAAATACCTGAAATTTTACTGGTATTCTAAGACCATGCTAAAGAATAATCGGTACCTTGTTAACAAATGTCCGCATTGCCGCAAAACGATACCGTTGCTGGTAAATATTTCGAAGCAAGAATAAATTTGTCTCACCCAATGCTGGCCACGGCTTTAGCGCATTTTTGTACGGCCATCATTCTGTATCTGTAGTGCCCGTCCAGTGAACCGATGTGTTTTCCTTCCATGGAATCGATTCCGCTGGGTGGCAGTGCCCAGCAACCAAAATCATTCAAGATGAAATCTGAAAACGAATTGTTGTCCTATTTCTAAATCGAAGAAACGAGAATGGCTACATGGTTACATGGTCATAGTCCTACTACGGTAGTGCGGTAATTCAAGTTTCGACACTGAAACAACTGTCTTAGGTATAATCGGCGACCATATCCCATTTCCCAAACTAAAGGAAATAGTGATATTGGGGGAGAGAGGGTAAGAGAAATGAAACTGGTATTAGTCGCAAATCGCAATTAAAAAATATATAAACCATATAGTTCGAGCGTAATTTATGATGAGGTAAAGGAAGGCACGATGTCCATTGCACCTGAAAGGAGAAACGAATAAAAATCGATGGAAAAAAGTACTTCAATCGTGTGTACTTCAGGGTCAAACCCAAGAGCAACAAAACCTAACCGTGTGATGACGTCATTGCCTTCTCTCTCCGGTTAACCGTGCTGATACCGGTTCCTCGTCGTCGATTGATGTCACCGAACACGTACCCTGGCTGCACAATTCTGGAACTGCTGGTGCGGCCTGAATTTTCTGAAAAAGTAGAATTGATTGTGAGTTGACGAACTTGGAAAATTAGAATTGTCAAAAGTGTGATTGAGAATCCGACATTATTGGCGTGATCTCACGATCGAATGTTTACATAGACATGGAGTCAAATTACAATCGCAACATCAGCGAAATTCCAGGTCTCACACATGGATTGGAAAAATCAGCAAAATTTTGTGTAGAATATCGGGTCTCGTTGGAATCAAAAACAATCTCAAAAAAGAGTAAAGGCTGCTTAGCGGATTTAACCCTGTTTAATTATTAAATATTTGATATCCATTGTCCAATTAGCAGCAATTTAATAATTCCATCTATATCTACCATCTATCTATATACATGTTTTTTTCAGCGGCGAGGAAAGGTAACTACAGTACTACAGATAAGGTTTCGAATCGGGTGGGATGACGCAGAGAAGCAGTTTATGAAACCTCACTCACATTCATTGAATTTTCATCTATTATGGTAGATGTTCTATTTTTACTTCAATGGGACCAAAAGGGTGAATATTTGGAATATTTTGTACAATTATACAATGAATGGTAAAATCAATTATAAAAATTAAGGACATAAAATTATTAATAATTAATCAATTTCATCTGGTCATTTCTCACACAACATTTGTTTTTTATTTCTCTCACCTATGACTGTTGAAACGATCTCGTACACTTGATTTGCTCTGAAACCTCCCTCGCCATCTTTTCCGCATCCCGTTGATCTGCCGAGTTTAAAATATTTCCGTTTTGCGTCGAACGATGCACCGCACCATCCGCTGTCTTGTATCACAAACACGCGATATCCTGAAGAATGATTATCAATATTGGTTACAGCATTCGTCGCCTTGCACAAACAATTTTGTATACTTCACCCTCACCCGATGCAATACCAAGGAAAACACCTTGCAAACAAATTATTCCTTGGTAATTGAAATTATATAGTATGGAAGGGAGTAGTCGCAAGCACGTTCTAAAGGCTATACGCATGATGAAAAATGTGTGAAGTAGTAGAGATTGTACATATGGTTAGCAAAAAGCTACCATATTTCATTAATTAATTAATCAATAAAGAATTTGGGGCAGGTGGGAGGTTTTTTGTCTCACTTTGGGTAGTAGCAGGCACTGGCAATATCATAAGCGATGGATTTTACACGCTAACATCAGGAAAAAAGTTTCATATTCGCATACAGTAATACCAAGTCGGGTAAATCTCGACTGATTGCTGTTTTATATTCCAGTGATCCCTTCCGTATTTGCAAGGTTCAAAACAATAAACTTTGACCTCGTCAGGCTCGAATGATTGGAATATTTTTACCTTTAGACAGAGCGGCCCTTGCGCATTTCTGTATTGCATCACCGCGAGCCTTGTAGTGTGCGTTCAAAATATCAGATCTTCCTTCGAGGCTCTTGATGATCTTTGATCGGTGATCCCGCCAACAACCGAGGTTCTTCAAAGTGGCGTCTGTGGGTTATAAAGGAATGATTCTATTGTAAGAGAATTCCATGCTTAACCCTGAACAAGGCTTTACAGCAGTGGTTCTCACACGATGGGGTGAGTCCCACAAAGGTGGCGTAGACAATTTTGAGAGAGCGTGAAGTTAATTAAAAATGAAAATATTTGCTAGAATTGATCTTGCCCGCCTTGTTGTGGATATTTACATTTCTTCATTTTGAATATTTACGTTCCATTCACTTATTTTCTAAGGGGTTATTGAATAAAACATACTTTTGCCATACTATCTGTTATTTGTAGTCGATTGTTAGTTAGTTATTTTTTGAGTTGGGGTGCGAGACTTCTAAAAAGGGGCGCGACTTTTAAAAAATCGAATCGGCTACTATTTTTGAATAAAAAACGGTCTCTTTCCGATTCCGCATTGCCGACTCAATTTATTATAACCCGGGAAGTATCGTAATCTACGTGGCACAACATACACAAAGATCTGGGAGTATAATCTTGATTGTAAGATTACAATGGAAATAAAATATATGCCAATCCTAACTACGCCGGGCCCTCAGAGAAAAAAAATTGTAACGATTAGGAGCAGAACTATTACACTACATGTCTGAACTGCAGCGAATTATTTGAATCAAATACTCACAGTTTCCTGCACTTTGACTCTCAATGTTGACGACGTAAAGTAAAAGAACAACAGCAGTTGTCAGCTTAATCCTATTCATTATGTCATATGTCCTGTAACAGAGTTGAAAATAAAATATATTGGACTGTAACGCCTAACAGGTTGAGGAAATGTGGAGGACTGAAGGCCTAAAAGCGTTCCAAGCTACGAAAATTGCTACGTATGATACAGGAAAATGTATTTCTCACATTTCCCCCAAAACGACACACAACCAGGACACGCCAGTGGCGTAGCCAGGGGGTGGTTTCGCGGGTCGACCCCCCCCCCCCCCCTTTTTTGAAATGTAAAATAAAAATTCTGTATCATAGATGGCAATTTTCCGTAACTTGAAATGCTTTTTAGACCCACAAGACTAATAAAAACACGCGTATTCCAGCGTTCGGACTCGCTAGCTGCTCTGATCTACATTGCCAAATAAAAATTTCAGAAACCCCCCCCTTGGAAAATTTCTGGCTACGCCCCTGCACGCCACTGACCCATAACTTTGTTTTCATAGGAGTCTCCTGCACTCTTGGAAGGGCCCCCGTAATCTTTAAGTAGTTTTTTAGAGCTTGAGCAAGATAAACTACATCTTATGCTACTAAATAATTTTGAATGTTTGGCTGTAAATTATATATACTATTAGACATTTGTTTTCACTTTTGCGCTCAGTCCATCTTTAACATTAATTTCGTTATCCGGCACCTGGAAACCTTGCTCCTCAGAAAAGCTCTTAGGTGAAGGACCTGCTCAGCTGACAAAACTTTCTCATACACTATATGTGAGCATCAACTATTGGTGACACCGTGGAAACGGACAAACTATAAGTTCGAGAAATCCTTCACAATGCAGGACAATTCGAATTGTTCGACAACTGTCACTTGCGGGAGGTTAGTTTGAATAAGGAACTACGGCTCTGGCATTTCTGAAAGGTCTGTAATTCCCACTTAGAGCAATTTGAAAACAAGACACCGATCCGGTGGCCAATGTCAGTAAAATCTGTCTGCTATGGTTCTATATTTCGATTAATATGAAATATTAAACTAGAAACCTCGTAATTTCATCTTATCTAATTCGCATAATCCAAAATATTCTATATTATTTGCTAACAGTTCTATGTTAAATATAAACCAAAATCTTTTGGGCACAGATACCCATTGTACCACATTATTTTCCCCGCCGCGATAACTGATGTGTTTTTTCATCTTCACTTAGGAAAGGTCGCGTGCGTTCGATCAAAATCCGTGAAACCGCATGACTGTGCACAATCAATCATTTAATTAGTAAATCTGTAATCACCTAGAAATGCCATCAATTTGCTCATTTTGTACACTGCATTTGATGAATACTTTCAATAGACACCATCGGTCAAATGGTTAATGCTTTTTCATGTGTTTGCCTTAAATTTGAAAATTAGTAAATTCACTGTTTTTTTGGGTAAATCCAGAATGCTACGACATAAATACATGCATAGCTTTTGTACATAAGTACATTTGTCTAAAACACTATCAGTTTTCTTTCCAATTTCAGTTAAAGGCTCAACTCTTTGCTTTGACTGGAATGCTAGAGGTCTTTTTCAAGCGTATGGCAATACTCCTTCCATTCATAGTTGAGGATCCATGCGTGATCTGATTACGCTTTTTATCAAACAGCTTAGGGCAATTGCTCAAATTCCATTTGATTTTGCTGCGTTTTGGTAATAGTGCCCTACATCAGTGGCCCAAATATAATCCGCTAGTCATCAGATAGCAAAGCTTTCTAACATGATGTAATGAGCGGAAACGTGGATTGGGAATACGTTCAATGCGGCGTGGATTAGTATGCTCTTCCACTCTTTCAAAGTATATCAATGAAATAAATTTAATGAATCGGCCACACTTTTGCATTTCTCACGATTCATTGCATGCAACCGTCATAAACCCCACATTGAACCGCATACCGTTAAACCAACTACTTCTGTACTTTTGTGCTGGTGGATTCGTATGCGTAGGTCTATAATGCAAGAGTGCTGTACAAGAGCGAAGATAATTATTCTACGTGATTCAAGAGTCTTGCTGCACAAAGTTATTTCTGTAATTTTCGCCGTCACAGTGTTTGTGTGCAGCTTGGGAGCTCCAGAAGTATGTGTACCAATATGGAGGTAACTAAATTTATTCGCCTATTTTACATCAAATTGTGTAAAGGGACTGATGCCTATGGACAGGGGGTATATTCACTTGGCTAACACAGAGAGTCCCCGAACTCCAAATAGCACTAAAATAAGGAAAATCGAAATAAAATTATGGCCTAACCCTAACCCGGTACACATACTTCGGAAGTACCGACTCTTGAATCACATAGAATTCAATTGTATGCTTTGTTCTGCATAGCCAACTGACTTTCACGTATTAATAATACTGACTCTCAACTCAACATTACAAAAAATCGATTCCAGGTATTCATGGTTAGAAGGTAAGATCTAACAAAACTCAACTTGTGTATTCCAATAGTCGGAACAATTCATAGAAAATTTGAAACTAGAGTCGATTTCTGAATTTCGTATTATTATACTAACTGTTATATTATCCTCCTCATCTCTGGTTCTATAATTGTGATATTGACTGTCTTTGCTTCCAAAAATGCTAAAATTAATTATATACAATTTTCACTCATATAACCAGGAAGATAAGTTTAACATTCCGCAATGCTACTCCATATATACGCTTGATTAACCAATCCCTGGATACAAAATAAAAGTCCACACAAAACAAGCTAATATTCATCACAAGCTTATTGCACTGATCTATAGCTTCCATGCGTAAATCTCATATTTTATTGCTACATACAAATTTCGATCAATTTTCCGCTTTACTATTTTTAAAACACTTTATTCCCCCTCACCATGTCTTAATACTATGTGTCTATTTTCCAATCTAAATTAGAATGTGACACGCGCAACTCGCACTTGCCTGAATAGTTTACAATGCGTGCATGAATATCATACTATACCTAATATAAAGTAAAATCCTTTTCCCTAAAAAACAAAAAAAATCTTCCTAGAGACGGAATTCCTCCCATACCGCAAAAACGCTGACATAGTGTAGGGATGCCCTGACCAGTGACTCGGCTTCCTGCCAAACACCGCTATAATTTTGGCGCGTGTCACCGAATACTTCCGATTACGAAGCGTGAGAATTATGGGCTTTATCGCGCTTGTAGTAGACGATCTATCTCGGCCCAAACTTAAGCAACGCAGGCACTTGCATTTACTCGGAAATACATGATTGCCAACGATGTTTTTCACAGTATTCAGGACAGATTTAGAAATGACTGAAGTTTCTAAAAATAATTTAATCTTTGATAAACTCGAGACCAAGTTTATTGAGCCTGGTTAATTCGAACCCGATTTTACCTTAACCTCACCTTTGCAACTCCTCTATCAGTATTTTTCTACTCTCAGCTAAGATCTCAGGATCAATATATAAATATTATTTTCACTTTTTATTGGCGGTTCGAGACTTTCTTCTGGCAAACTTCATGAAAATGAACATAGATTTTTTTTAGATCGAATTAGCTCAATATCCCCATGTAGGATGTTGTGGTATTATACTGAAAAAAAAAAATTTCCAGCATATGATAAAGATTCTTATAATTTTCCGCTTCCTACGTGAGCAACTTGAAAATTCTGTCCTATCCATTCTAAAAATTCGTACCAACATCTCCTACAATTACGAACTGCTATTAAACAGTTCAACAAAATTTCTTCTTTTCTAATTTTGACCAACACGAAGATCTGGCTATCGCTGATAACACAACAATCCATCAAATATTGACTTTACGCTTTCAGATATTTCCGGTGAAATTCCAGTGATAAGCTGGCTATACTTTCGTATTTGATTGTAATGTTTGCAAAGCTGCACAGACGTTAGTTATCGATTCTAAAACTTGTTGATTCCGCTGGTATAAATTTTCATAATACAGAAAGCCACTAAAATCACCCCCGATGCATCGCTCGCTAAATACCAGCAAAAATAGCGTCCATGAAGTCTTGCAATTTTTTAAAATTGCGAAGAGAAGTTATTAATACCATATATTGTTTTGGCCCTCCAGATGTATATATTATATGAAGTAAAAATATTTGAATAATTACTGATTAAAAAACAACAATCGTGTACAAAGTACAAAGCACATCGTGGTGCTGGTGATTTGTGATATACGTACGGCACGATATGTTTTACCTTTCTTCTAGAACACTTATCAACATATTTTTAGAACTATTCTTGTTGATATTGCACTGAATGCAACACTGCCTGTTTGGGATTGTCAATGAAATTGCAACGTATGAGACCGCTGCAATCCGCCAAAGAAGCAACTGAATTGAAGAAGAGAATGGAATATCGACTGAAACAGCAAATTCTGCCACTTTGATGCTAATTACTTTCTCAGTCGGATTAGTAATCGGTATTTTATTTTCCCACCATACTGAAAATAAACTTTGTATGAAGAAGAAAAACATAAATGATTACTGTGTCTAACAATAATTAAAATGGGAAATAAATTTAAACATTATATCACTAAAAAAAGTTTACAGCGAAAACAAATCTCGTACGACTCCAGGCACTGTCAAATAAGTTAACCACAGTTTGTTTTTACGAGAAGAAATTTTGTGCGACAGTGTTTCGTCGTGATCTTCTATGCTTTATATCTATCATTACCAAACTTCATCGAATGCTATTTTAACTGAGCTCGCTCAAGTTATTTACTCATATTCCGTGCCCCAATGCAAGATTTTCCATAAAGTACTTCTCAGGTTTCAAACCTGATTTGAAGTTTTTGTAACTTTTCTGAACTCCATTCTGCGTGTATGTCTTGTTTTGCCTTACCATGGCGAAGTTTAAAATATCTTACTTAGCTACATGACATATATATGTTTGAAACTTCTGAGTCTCTGAAAAATTCCTCGCAAAGATTAGCCCCAACCAGTGATTGAACTCAATATATAGGACTGGTTCTTTTTTGTATTGAAATCACTAATAATATGTTTTCTAATTTCCGAACCGAATTTATCGCTCTAAAAACAAGATTAGGTTTGCTGATGATCACCACATTCAAATCTAACTTGACATGGACTGGTAACCAACAGGGCAAGAGGCCGTGGATCGTTAAGTAGTTCTACTGGCTTTCCTTTCTCCCACAATAAATATGTAAATCCTATCCAAGAACAGGTTAGCGGCCGCGAACCTACCAGTTTCATCTTTACAAGATGACCTTGTCCTAGCCTAGAAAGGATAATGAATGAAGCTTTTCTGCGTCGAAATATAATTCACGTCATGTGCAAGCGGATTCCGATCGGTAACAATAATGATGTACAGAATTTCTTGCCATTGTCGTGACGTCACTTTCACGTAAGAAAAATTCTGAACTATTTTGTTGTTTGTTTTAGCTTAAAAGAGCATCTCTTTTACTTTGTGAAGTCAGAATCAATCTTAATCAAACGTATTATTATGTCATAAATGGGCCACTTTGTCATACGAGTCCCCGACAACTTAATCGCAAATGATTGGTCAAATGCATTCAAGCGTATCAACCGATACAAAAGAATTTAAGCGAGCTCACGCCAATCGAGAGGGGTCACGTAAATTAGCTGATATGAACGCAACTTATCTGATTTATACCAGAGAAGGGAAAGTGGATAAGATAGCCTTTTCATATAATGAAGTCTCGTCTTTATTCTCTCTTCAATTGTTATCAGTAAACGATTAACACAAGCAAAATAGCAACACCCAAATATACGGAAGAAAAATTTGAATGACATGTAAAAATGTTCCCAAGTATTAGAATAAAGTAGCCACATGTTGGGTGAAATATCGGGGGCCTCATCCATCGTTTGTAACTGAAAATTGTGAGTTGATTGGTTTATTAGTTACGAATTGAAGTGATTTTGTTTTAGCAACAACCCTAACAATTTAGCAAAACAATGTACTTCTCATGTCCATAAACGCGGGATGCGTGGCACTGCCTTCCATGCTGGCAAATCATTGTATTGGCACAATGGGATTAGCAAGGCATTCGTGACTAGCTGTTATTTTCATCGACTGATCTGCTCATCCATCTCTGCCATTTTAGCAAACTTGAAGATGGATGTTGACAAGTAATGAAAAACGATGACTATTCGGGGGTTCACGGCAGCTTGACCTTGAACAGACATTCCAGGGGTCCTTCAAAATAAGCCCGGAACATTTGTTGATTCACACAATCGTATCGAAAAAACATCATTGCCACCCGGTACATTCATGTTAGAGAGAGAGGAACGCAACCGGACGCAATATATCTTTTTTCAATTAACCCAACAAATCGCACTCCACGTTCTTACTTTCAATCATTTGCGTCACAACGATATCTAAACTCAGAACAGTGGACAAGTGGGATACAACATTTATGAGACACTGCCCAATCCTTGAGTATCGAATGGGGAAAGGATTCTGGATCACTGGACTAAACTGACCACAAAAAAGTTGGGTGACTCAAAGGTCAAAACAAAAAAAAACTTTTACGAAATATAAAAATATTGAAAGGTGAAGGTGTTTCCGGATTTGATCCCACAAAACAAACGAAGAAATTTACATTTCATTCATATAATTTAAACAATACCAAATATATAATCACGAGATAAAAAGCTGAACTAACAAAGGTGGAATATGCTGACATTTCAGCGTCAAGGATAAATCCAAAAGTTCACATTTCCGCTCAACTAGGAAGCCAGAGATGAGATTGTTTTGAAATTACTTCTCGACAGGGTCGGCTTTAAGGAAACTACAATGTAGGGGCACCGCGCCAATTCCACATGTAAACTATTGAGTTCAACTATTCGGCGTGTTCATGAGGTTTATAATCGTAATTTTTGTACTTTGGTTACAAGGTAATAAAATGTATTAACCAAATTTGCAGTTATCCTCTTCTCAGGCAGAGTCAATCCATTTTGTAGGGAACTCCATTTTGCAATTTAGGAATATTTATGATTGGAAATATAGTTCACACTGCAGCACATTTCATACATATTTTTTAAGCTTAAATTAGTCTAGGTCAAATATAATAAAGAAGTGTGAAATGACGAAACTTTAAAAAGTCCCAAGTTGCAAATCTATCCTGTAGCTGTTACAGCAATTGCTTCACTGGTTGAACAGAAGTCTAAGACAGTTCGAATCCTGTTCCACTTTGCAAACAATAAATTAACTTTGATTTCAAAGTTTCCGAGTCGTGATATTCCGGAAGTTTCAGCAAATTAAGACAAGTAGACGCCGTAGGCAGACGATCCTCTGAACCTCCTCGCTGAATGCAGAACGGAGGTTGAAGTTCCTGTGTGTTAGAGAAGATATTTGTAGCAAAAGGTTTCGACCCTTCAACCCGAACAAAGTTCTAGACCAGGGTTTACCAATCAAAGTGAAATTCAATTTTTTTTTGAGGTTGGAGATTTCACTTCATATTTGGGTGTAGTATTACAAATATTCCACTTATTCAACAGTATAATTTACAAATGTACAAAACCACAGTGTGCAGGACAAATATCTATGAGCGTTATTACCGGGGGAATAAGTTTTCAAAAAAGCCGAAGTATTGAAAAGTCTCCAACCACTGATATGGCCACCTACTATAAAATTGCCGTAGCTGGTTTCTATGTTTTGTGAATCCAAAATATTGACTGCCCATATTATAATGTATCAATTATATCATTAAGTTTTGTTTTTAGTGGTTATAAGAATATCGAATATCACGCACACATCCGAGCAACGTTTTGATGGAAAAAATGAGAATCCTAAACATTGACTACTAAAGGCCTAGATGACATTAGACGTCCAAAAACTTTTAACAAACCTTGAATCCAAGCAAAGGTGGCCGAGAACAACTGGTAACGAATAGTAAAAACAAGCTGAGTTGATTGTTGGTGAGTTCCTTCAGGGCTTCCCAGAATGATTCAACAGTAGGGTGATCAGCTGAGTAACCTCCTGTTTGTGGTGAAAAAATTACTATGCGCTAGAAATGGTTATTATCGTCATTATTTTACTGTTAATTCTCTGAGATTTTAAGATTGAGCCTTTTCAAAACATACATTTAAGAACAAGTAGGAGTGGCTTCTGACATTTCCTTCGTTGCCCATAACTTTTCTCAAAGACGAGTCTTCTTTACTTTTGATTGAACGTGCCTGGCCTCGCTTTACGCAGATTTTATTTCATAAAAGGCAAGGGCTGAGCATGCTAATTGTGAATCAGGGATTCGCATCGCAAATCAAAGTTCAGTTCGATTTCACTCATTTGTTAATTTCGTAAACCCTCCAGTCCAGTTGCCAGACCCTATTTAAACATCCGATATCTATATGACCTTATCATGCGCCATCATAAGCTATCCCATGATAGTGAGGAGTCTGGCCTTCAATTGGGATTAATTACAACCCAAAGATTTTGGAACTCACCTGAATAGGTAGTATATCGCTTAAGGTCCTCAATATCTATCGGAACTTCTGCGCCTGAGACCAGAGTTTGAAACTCAACGTGGTCAAACATCTGTAACCAATCAACCGTGACTACGCTCTCTAGACCACGACGAAAGCTTTGACAAGGGCTTCTCATTTGTATGTTTAGTTTGAAGTTTGCCATTAGATGCATGTACCTGGAATGAATAGAAAGAAATGGTTTTCTAAAAAGTTCAATGTTGTTTTCAATTGTGGAATTGAAGTGAGGTTTCATTGATATCGAAGTTGAAGACATCCTCTTATTTTTAGACTCTTGTGAGTTGAAGAGGAAAAAAAATTTCATTTAGTTTCACCCACTCTGAACTGGCCTATAATATAACTTCACATAAGTCAGCAATTGTTTGACCTGAAAGAATACATATTGATGTACAAACTTAGCAGTTATCTGAGTGATTGCTTGTCTGCAGTCTTGCTTGAAGCAAACATTTCATATAAGAGCACTCAGCTTAGGCAATGAGAAATGTTAAGAACTCACAAAACTTTGTTTGAATTCGTCAAAGGCGTATTTATTCCATCCGGCATTAATTCGTTCACTTTAGTGACACCTAGTGTTTCGTCAACAACAGTAAAATTGAGAGCGAGGTCTGAAACATCTCCATCATAGTCATGCAGGTACATGAGGTTTCTACAAACAAAAAAGAAATTCAGAATAAAGGGAAACCCCTTGCAAGGACCAGAATTATTTGTCCTGCTATTAAACTGATTCTAACGAGATTCAGCAAAGTGTATGCTGTTTTTGCGTTTTATATTTGGGAAATATTATTGCATGCAGGCTTCGCCAGCTCATTTTTGTGCTCATGTAAGGTTCCCCCATAGATATTGCGAGCAAAATTGGGTCATTCAATATATCACTACTTCATTTCACGTCAGCTTACTTGGGGATTCGCGCTGATTGCTACATGAATGTGGGTACCTGACAGGAAAAAAGGCTTAGAACCCTAGTTTTAGTTTCCAACCTTTTGGTGGAGCAGAACCTCAATGAATCAGTCCAGAGACTAGCAGAACCCTCGTGCAATAATATATTAATATATACTGTATGAAAAATTAAATAAATGGTAAATATCTGCAAAAATAAAGCTAGAAATGGCAAATCAATATCTAAAGCAGTGGTTCTCAACCTTTTATGACTCGTGGCCCCCTTTCGGAGGCATTTAGCACTCATGGCCCCACTTTAATATTCCAGAGGTATTAATAGGGTTATTTTCATTGATAGATTCCAAATCCCATTATGTTAAAACAATTTGCACAAAAGAGAGCGAAAACACCCTGCGAAATAACCTTGTTGAGCAGCAAACTAGGAAAAACTGAGATTTCTTTTAAAGTGAAAAGTAAATTCAGATTTCAGCTCATCTTTGTGGCCCCCCTCCAACTCCTCTGTGGCCCCCTTAGGGGGCCGAGGGCCCCCGGTTGAGAACCGCTGATCTAAAGTGTAGAGAATTTAATAAAAACAACATATTTGATTATACTTGAATCGTATAGCCTACATATAATAATTTACACTTTCGGATTTTAATGTTAATTTGTGGAACCCATGTACTGTACTGAAGGAACCCTGGTTGAAAACCACTGGCGTGAGGTGATGAGCCTGACATACCTGTAAAAGTCTGGATCCAGTGATTGCAGATGGTTGATGTCAACATCAGTGTTTTTCCGCTGAAGGATTTTGCAGAGAAAGAACGAAGCGAAGGGAAGTTCAACCTGCATTCCTTCATAGAGAACCTGATAAGGGAGAAGAATTGATCAAGCTAGGTTTTTTGTGTTCATCCTGGGGAAGAGGGAAGCTGATACAGAGGCCCTAATCATAGGATATGCTTTCCATATCTAAGACAGGGAAGAGGAAAGCTGTTAGCTGATTAACCCTTTCCATGCGATTTTTATTTTTTATTAAATAATCGTATTTGCTATGCCGATTTTATGCATTTGTACCCCCACAACTAATCAATCGACTAACGAAAAACTAATGATCCTCTGCTGCCCACTGACAGGTCGTTGGAAAGCTTATTTAAAGAGCTTGCAATTGGCGATTAAAAAAAAATTTTTTTTAAAAGTGGTGGTCTGAGTCACAAACCGGATAGAAAAAAGGCATTTTTTCTTCTTGGGGGTTGAAACTTCAAACCGTGATAAAAATAGAAATATTCGCTAAATCCTTTACTGTTACCGCTTCGTGGTTGGCAAACAATAGCATAATATTGCTGTAGCAATTTCGTAATCTAACTCAAAATACTTTGGTAGATGGAAGGGATAATATGTCTCCTATTACCACCCAAAAAACACCGAAATTTGCATAAATTTCAAAAACACTCCCACGTTCCGCCGCAAATAAAATTCCCGTCGTAAACGAAAGCGAAATTGAGCGTCGCTTATGTTAATCTCGAAGAAGACTTCTTTTCAATAAACTAAAACCCAGAAAAACTAGACCAACAGTTTGCGACCGATTGCTAAATAAAACAGTGGAGTACATCAACGTACCCGCCGCAATCTAGTGACTTTTGTCGTTGGTACGTATACGTGCCCACCGCACGGAAGGGTTAAGCATAGGATTTTAAAATTTATAGACGAAAGACGATACGATGACTCAATCATACTATAGAGTCTTCATGTTTATCCCAGGAAAGAAAAGCCAATAAAACGACTTAATCATAGGACAGGATTTTCATATTCATCCCAAAGGGAAGGAAAGAATTATCTTGATGCTCTGATAATTAATTATATCCTGCTCAATACTCAGCCACCTCTACCATTCAGTCATTTGAGTGAATTTAAAACCAAAAACAGGAAGACTTTGTAATGAAGGGCCTTTTGTCGATTGTATTTACTTTCAAAAACAGACACATTAAAGTTGGCAAAGTAAGTGCTTTGAAATTTTTTTTTTAATGTTGTGTTATAACTTTTATGTTTTTGGAGCATCCCTAGCTGAAAAAGTTCAAGAACCTATGATCTTCAATACCTCCTAGTTGTGAGTGCAATGCCTTTCTGGATGAAGCATTAGACTTGGCACGACTGACATTGCTAATCATATAACTGTGGTAAAATCCCACAATATCTCCTAACAATCTCAGGTATCAGAAACTGCTTGTATTGGAAGCTTTTTAAGCGAAACGTGTGAATTGGCATCACACAAAAAAGACCTACCTTTCCCAACATTCGACCCAGAAAATGGAAATGAGAGTTTGCATTCGGTGTGATTGCTGATGCATGTGGGTTCGGATAAAGCCTTCCTTGAGCTGTCGTTTTGAAAAATCCTCTCGTTGGATCGAACCCTGTTTTCACAACTTGCTGCAAAAACTCTCGTGTAACTCCTGCACCGTATCCGGCCTCGTCAAGCCCAGCAGAATTGACAAAAGTTACTCGAAGTCTTTTACGCAAATCTGGTGCTGCAAGAGAAATGATGATATAAATGTGAAAACGCCTTTGTTTGAATTAGAAAATAAGGATTCATTAAAAAGAAAAGATTTTATGTTTTAGATGTGGAAAATGTGATTACAATTGGGAACATGTCTGTTTTATGAATAATTACTCAAATATAGAAGAGACTAAGTAATAAGTAAGTTAGGGCATTTAGCGACTAAAAATGGCTCGCTGCCACTAGGTAAGACTGTGACGATTATTAAAGACAGTTGGCAATTAGATTGGCTTTTTGGCAGGTAAGTTAGGAGTTAGTGATATATGGAAGACCTACATGTAAGTATAATGGTGTATTGAGCACCAGAAAACACAGATTGGCACATGGATCCATTCAAATTCAGATCAAAACCAGAAAAACGACAGAAAAGTAGTGAATTCCACACAAATTCAAAAAACTTTTCATTGTTCGTTTGGAACAATCATTCAGAATCTGATCAACTCACCGTTTTCCTCCGATAGATCATTGAAAGCGTCTTCATAGATGAATTCTCGTCGGACCGTGACTTCATTTGTCATGCTTGAATGCCCAAACCCCGCCTCTTCCATGATACGATCCCGGTGAGTTTCACGACTCTCCCGATCCTTGTGTAGCATTGTCTGTGTGGGAGAAAAAATTTGTGAACTCATAATACCATTCAGTAACTGTGGAAAGCACCGTTAGTACAATAATGTCATGTGTGACACGTAGCCTACATGGTTACATCTCGATTTCCTAATAAACCGAATGTAAAAAATAACCGGCCCTAATTTGCCAGATGTTAAAAATTCTTTCATGTAACAAAACTATATTCTTCTTTCATTTCTGATTGATCGAAAACTAACGTAAGTTATTGCAGTCTGGTGACATGAATCTAATTCTCATTCATTTGATAGGGACTCTGTAACTTCACACCAAAATTCGTAACCGGCCAGTGATTATGTGAAACACCTACGGCGGCGAGGAGCCTAGCAATCTTTATTACTCATAATTACCTCCCATGATAATTAGCTCCCTAATGCTCAGCACGATGCAAGAACCACCAAACATACTCACTGTGAATATAGAAACTCTTGTGTCAAATGGGATGACGAAAGGAATATTCATCAGGACAGCAAGTTGTCTGGCTTCAGTTACTGATAGTATGATGTCTTCATCTGAGGTATCTAAAAGTAGGGACAATTATAACAGCTTCTTTACGTATTTCGCTTTAACAAGCTTTCACTGATATTCAATGTAAGTGAGGAACTTTTAGACAGGAGGGAACCGATGAATTATCTATTTCTTCATTCAACGCATATTCACAACTTTTGCTCTGAACAAAGTGCTGTACACGTCTCTGATATGTAAGGGGCTACTGTTATATGGTTCGGCATTGCATACCCAACCTAATAAACCCTGGATATTGGATTCGAATCTCAGATTTTAACCAGTTCAGTCCGGCGATAAAATCTTTAAGGCCAGCAGTTCCTAACCTGGATCCTCGGCTCTCAAGGGAGCCGCAATGCTAGGCACAACACTGATTTTACTTTCACTTCACAAGAAAATTCCCCATTCTTCCTAGTTAAATGCTCCATAAGGGTTTTTCACAGTGTGCTTCCGCTTTTCTATGCCTGAATTGTTTGAATATGATGGGATTTGGAATCTTCCAATCAAAATGACACTATAAATACCACTGTAATAATAAACAAGGGTACCATGAGTGCTAAAAGCCTCCAAAAAGGGGTCGGAGCCATAAAGGGCAGAAAACCACTGCACGTCGCTTACTTACTTGCCAAATGTGCTGCAACTGTGCTGTTTGCTCCAGATCTCCGATACCAACGTTGAGCAAAATCATTCGATTGATCATTCTTGACATAGATTAGGTTTGAAAGCCAATGTCTGTTTGGAATGAAAGATCGACGTGAATCCCGCGTGTGCAACTGCTTCACCAGTCTTCTGCAGACCTGGGTTGTTTGGAAAGAAATATTTGAGCAAGATTGCAATTACGATGTTTTCCTAAGTTTTCTAATCATAATTTGAGATTGCAATTAAATTTAGTTTTGGCACGAGGCTTATTGTTTTCCAACTTTGCTTTGCAACACTGTAAATATTGCTTATAAAATGTAACTTTTTACGTCACACTTACATGGCCCGCCAGACAAGATGGGCAAAATTTTTGGCCCCTGATTCAAAAACCTTGCCCACCCCTGTTCTATATCAATCTAATCTGTCGCAAAATAATTGTATCAACGAACATCGCTTCGAACATGGAAACCAATACCATTACCACCACGTTTGAAGTTATTGAGTTTGCAATAAACAGCCAAACCATACTCACTGTGAATAAAAACACTGTGTCGTTGATCTCACTCAACCCAATCTCAACATCTTTGCTCCCGGAAAATTTCTCTGGTCTGATCGTTTGTCCGAATGATAATGCATGCAGAACATTTCTGCCAAATAGAAATGCTATAAATTACTGACAAGCGACTGATGGGCCACGGTTCAGTGCGTTATAGTCAGGTGGAATACTTTAAAAAACATTTCTGTTGCTTTGGACATAGCTATTGCAGAGGATGTATGAGAAGATGCTAGATTTGTTGCCGCTAATTCATGCCTTCACTGGTTGAGATATAGGAGACAGAAATATGGAAAGATTCGATGATGCAGCATGAGGTAACAAACCATACTATACAACTTTGTGGGCTGTACGATCTAGTGGTTAAAGCATTAGACATGTCTTGGCAGAATGTTAAAAATATTAGATTGAAATCTGACGCCAACACCTCACCCATGGTGTGATAATTTCGTTGGGCAATGTTGGACCGGAAAGATTCCAGTTCTTCTAAATACAGTGCTTCATCAGTTACCAGTGCCTGATTGTACAGTCTTGCTCAGAGTGTGAACATCATATAAAAAAATCAACATCTATTTTTCAGAACTAGTGCTTACTTTGCATTAAAGTTTCCAAATCTTGATCTGGTTTCAGGAAGAGCTTGTTTGATCAATGCCAGACAGACGTCGCGTATCGTAAGTGCAATTGAAACCAACTCTGCCACGGTAAACGCCATATGTCGACTTGATCCTTGTGTTACTGTGATGATAAAATTGATGGTAAATAGATTGATACATGTTCTATGTAACGAGATTATATCATTTTAATTTATAACTTTACTATCTCATTCAAATATCCTCATGGCAACGACTACATACATATCCAAAGTAGAAAGCAAACAAAGAGAAAGGACTTGAATACACAATAATATCCTAGTACCCTCACTCTCCCTAGCACTCACTCAGAAATATAGAAGGCTCAGCTTTGAACCAATGTAATGGTGGCCATTGAAATGCCAAAAGCTACCGACATTTTATAGATTCAAGGTGGTGCTATACACACAAGTATAAACCGAATAACAGGAACCTAACCAGGAAGTCAGTAAGTAGCTATTTTCATGACATTTACTTGCTCTGATTCAGTCTTAAAGTGAATAACTCAGCTGAATCCTGTAGCTGAAACAAGAATCACTAATTATTGAGAATGGAATTTCAAACTTACTGTTGTAAAAGTCCGTGTCATGAACAGAAAGTAGATTGTGACAAAACAATGAGCAGAAAACAACAAGTTTTGATCGAATTGCGATCGATTTTGATTCTGAGATTTGGCTTCCTTCGAATAAGAGTTGGACGACAGGTATACTGGAAAATAAATATAATAATATTGCATTTGAGAGGGAAAATCAATTCATATCTAACACAAAAAAAAAACATTTTTAGCGCGTCTGGAAAATGGTGTGTCCAACAGCCATCCCTTATGCTAATGATTGAAGTTTAAACCATGGTTTCACAAGCTACTTTGAGGCATTTCGCAAATCAGATATTGAAATTGGTCACCATGGCAATCTTGGCCTTACTCAGGCTACTCTGGGTCGTAAATTTGTTTCTCGACTGGCGACAAACAGGCAGGGCTAAGTTTTTAATTATCGCGTTAATTTTTAATTCTACTATCCGCTAAATTTTTCAGGAACCACCCATCACATTTATTTTCAAATTTCTATGTGTTGCGCTAGGCAAGATGTATGTGTTCCTGGGCAAGTTTGAGAAATGCTGTTTTAAACAAATACAGTAGTTTTTCCTGCATAGTGAGAGAGGTATGAATAGTTTCACACTAGATGGAGGGGGAATTCAAAAAGAAAAAGTTGGGGCCACTGCTTTAAACATTAAAGTAAAAACCTACCTTTTCCCTGTTACTTTACTTGTTGACGTCAGAGAAACTGTTGATTGCCATAACTTACGAAGGAAGGAAGATGAGAATGCAAGAGTGTACAGGAGCCTGAAAAATTTTTATGATAGCAAATCGTCTTAAACTATGTGTGATATAGTATCTATTGAGTTGATGGGAATTTTCACATTTATAAAGTAGTGAGGAAAGAAATATGATGTCACATTTTCAAGTTGTTACCATTTTCTTATTTATCCCATGGAGAGGAAATTTAATAATCCTTAATATTGGTGTGAAGAAAGACAATAAGATTGTCAATTAGTCAACATATAAATGATTTTGATTTTTCCTCTGATTACAGGTTAAACATAGTAATAGCTAGATAGACAAATAACTGGTTGCTCCACATGCATGGATCTGTTTTCAACAGCGAGTCAACATGGGTGAGCCAAAACTGTATGTGATTAATTTCCATTAGACAATATAAACATGTTTTCCAACCGAATTTTGTCGTTCGTGGGAAGGAATTTGGCTTTATATTTGCTGTAGTATTGATACTATTCTGCAGTTTTTTTATTTAGTATAATACCTGTTTATGCACTGCACACATTACAAACTACTTAAACTGTACAAAAACAGGAGTGTGACTTGCAAAAAACACTAGGATTCATCAATAATTGAATAAATAAATATTTGTTAAAGAAGAAATATATAACCTACCTGTTCTTCTGCACAGAAACTTTCGTAACAACGATCAAATGATGACAGATCGCACAGATCGAATCCAAACTCTCCGTTCCTGATTGTTCGTGGATTCTACGTCCTACACAGGCATCGGTGAATTGTCGAGATGTGAGAGCTGAATGGCAATCCGATACTAGGTCAGCTAACGGAATGACATCGCCCTGAAAACATAGTTTAAAGTATTTGCAGACATGTAAAAATATTAGAACCAAATCTCATCAAGGTATAAAATAATGTCTGTTCAAATTAATAAAAAAATGTGAATTTACCTGAAATTTATTGGTTGATGTTTCCATTCTATTTTCTGCGGAGTCAGCATCAAGTTCCTGATCAGAGTCTGATGAGTCATAGTCATTCTCTTCATCGTCATGACAACGTATTCTTGGAAGATGAGTTAAGAGACACTGGAGGCAGTAGAGATACCCAGAAAACGTTCTTTCAGGCACAGATTCTGGAAAAAACATCAAAGGTTGAAAATAACATGGCCGAGACTGCACTCACATTATGGTTGGCTATCGACTTTTTAGGAAACATATTATTTTAATCAAATTGGAACTGTTGGTAATTATCGCACTCACGAAATGGATGTTTTAAGCGGCTTTTCTTTTGCTAGAAATTTGTTTTTATATAAATCCTATCAACTACCCAATATAAAATGCTCTTACCTAACTTAGGATGAACAAATTTCACCAAAGCTGGCAACAATCCTGGTGATTTTAAATCCAAATCTGGCAACATAGTTCTGACAGTTTCCAATATTTTGAAAGTAGGAAAATCATCGATTACAGCAAACGCAGGGAAGACGTAATGGTACATCTGAGAAGTTGGGTGTTTGCATAAAACTTCTGATATAAATGTTCGGAGTATGACGGCTTGTAGTTCTGTGATAGGGTCCGAGTAGTCCATAGTGTCTTGGGATGGCTGAGAATCTGGAAAATAGGAATTTCGCATAATTTGAAAGTTTACTCTGGAAATACTGAACAGTGGTGAAATGGAAAGTGAGGAACAACGAAACAGGACAATGCGATCGCATAGGTTTGGTCAATAACAAAAGCAATATTGAAAATTGACGGTCAAGTTCCTGAACAAGCATACACTCAGTATGTGAGACGCTTTATTCTGAAAAGAATAAAAATTCTTCATTGGCATTGGATATTGCCTAATTTATTATGCCATGAGTTCGATACGTGGGCACAAAAGTCACATGTCAAATAAAAAATTTTCATATAACATATAAAAGTTAAAGAAAAATTTTGGATGAATTACCGAGTAACATAGAACTCAGAGTTATTTGAAAATAAAGTGAGTAGAGTTAGGCTTCTAATACCTTCAACTATCTCCAAGTACTGAAAACTTAATATAGATTGGTTCATTAGTTACGGACAAACACAATTCTCACAACAACAACAACTAGCAGAAGGATTCATTTTACATGCTCAACAATTCATTTCACTCCAATACTCAGTTTTATTTCACCAACCTGAAGTTTGTCCGGCTACGATTATAGGTCTCGTCAGCAGATTCAGTAATGTACCAGCAAGGTGTGTGGGAGGATGTATTGGGGAATCCCCTTCTGGTGGTATATCCGATGGAACACGTATCGTCAACAAATGTTGAATACAGGAAAAATATCCTAAAAAAAAATAAATGTGTTTGATATAAAGTATTATTTTGAAAATATGTAATTTTAAGAATATCCCGAAGACTAATCATGAAAAACCTGTTTGCTACTTGCAAAAAGTCTGGCTTATAGATGGTGAGTTTCGTAATTTTTAACAAACACAAAGCCAATACATGAACATAGTAAGCAATAGAAAAGCAGTTACTGCATTGATAAAAATCTTTGTCGAAAGGTCCAACAACTCTCATTCAAATAACAAGAGAAAGCGTGCCTATCCAAATAGATTTTGGCTCTTGGAAAAATGTAGGCTAGCTCCCTGCATGTTGGTGACTGTTGGTTTAAAGACTTGTTGAGAATAAAATATAAAAAATTGCATACAAATACAATACTTACCGTTTCTAACAAGAGCGTTCCATAACTTCAGCAAACATATCTCTGTTTCATGATTCTCCAGCTTTCGACTTGATCCCACTAAACCATTCGAAGTGAATGTTTCTAAGACTCTCATCGGGATGGCGATTGCAGTTGTGGAATCAATGGAAGACAAGCATCTGTAGAAATGTCCAGATTTTGTATTTCATTATGTAGTGAGTGTTGTATAGATAGTTTCTAAGTATGTAAATGTCTCATGCCCGCCACATCACTAAGAGCTTAATATATGGTCATCTAGAGCGGAACAATGTCCGCCACCATAAAATTTCATACTATAAGAGCGAATGGGAAAAGTAATAGGTTCTCATTATAGCCCTTTGTAGAAAATATTTCAACCCTTGCAAAATCTGCCTATCACCGGACTCCCACCTGCAACAGAGCTTTAAAACTCCTGCTGTTTGAAACAAACTTGAGTCGTCATTCTTCAGCCAGTCTTCTTTGTTGCGAAGTAAAAGTTGACCCAGCCAGGTCTGATGGTGGAAATGTATAAAGATAAGTTTGGGAAAAAATACAATAAGTTTGTGAACAAAATATGACTGGTACTTTGATAAACTGAGGAAAAATCAATGCAAGATTACAGAAAATAATAGAAGCTATCAGCGACTACTGAGTTGTTAAAAAAGTTGTTACAAATTGAAATCATAAAACTGACGCATATTGGTGCTAAACAGCCAGTCTCTCCTTTTTAAAAGAAATACAGCCCCTAGCAGTATTTGCTTGTAACTTTCTTATCAGTGATCTTTTCAGATGCGAAGACAGAATGATCAGACAAAGATTGAAGAATGTGCATTCTCTGGCCTAATTAATCCCAAATTACTATGTTCAGTTCAATTTTTTCTCGCAGTTAAAGAAAGCAAGCAATTCTTGAAACTATCGCTTCACAACTTATATTGAAGTCACAAAAAATTGGCACCTGAGCAGAATTTGATTTGAATCATGTTTTAACTACAACATCCTAAACAGCATTTAGCAAAGAATAGATATAAATTCATGCGAGATTTGGTGAAATAAATTTCAAGTCCTCACCAATCTATCATGATCAATGCTTGGTTCGTAAAAAAATTTTAACCAACGAGACGTCGCCACCAGCTCATTGATATTTCCTATCTTGTTGGTCACTCGATGTCGCTCTTGATCAAACTGTATTCGTAAATCATTTTTCAATCTTTGACGTACGAGATATGAACGAACACATGATTGTAGAACAAGGGCGCTTTGTAATCTCCGACGAATCTCCTGAAAAGATGAAAAATATTTCATTCAATGTGGAATTAAGTAATTCACGTTAATTAATTAAGCAATTATTGTGATGGAATTGCCCAGCAGATGTACCATACATGCAAAATCTAAATAATTTCTGTCTTTACCTGTTTGCTCTAAGTCTTGTTAAATGCGGGGCTTCCAAAATATTTCGCAGACTAGCATGAGTGAATACCCAACCAAAGGTTCTTATTTCGTTACAAGTCAACGTCTGTTTTGAGACAAAAAGTCAAGCTATTACTGTATTAATCCTGAATACAGATTTTTCAGGCTAAACTTAAATCCAAAAACTGCTGGCATTGTTTCAGATATAAACCAGGGTTTCTCAAAATTTTTGGGCTGCGGAACCGCTATTTGTGAATCTTGGTTTTGACGGACACCCATCCTATGCCGTATCAATTTCTGTGTCTAACCAACGAGGAAGGATAATGTTTCATTTACAACACAACGACAATAATGTAATGCATTAGGTTGCTTTCACTTCACAATCTATCGATTCTCAAAGCAATTTGTGACAAGCAAACTCGCAGATCCAACTCTACGGCAAGTCTTGACCTGTATTTTGTCATCATATCGGAGCGAGCTGAAAATGCTGCCTCGCACATTTAGGTTGTTCAAAAGGCAATAAAATTATAATTGCTTTTGATGACAGCAATGGATACTTGTCCACAACGCTCATCCAAATAAATGCAATGGCTTTTGGATTAAAATCGATCATTAAAGATCGATGGGACTTCCTTCATATCATTGCGGACCCCCTGTGCAGTCATCGCAGATCCCAGTTTGGGAAAACCTGATATAGACGTTTTTCTATGATAAAACGAGAATTATAAAATAAACAAACCTCTCGTTTTTGTCTTTCTTTTTGAGCTTTTTGCAGAAGTCTTTCCTTGTTCAATTTATCCTGAAAAATTCATCATTTGGTAAGTTGAAGAAAATAGATATAAAATTACCTCTGAGAAAACGGGTGAAAAATTCAGTAGAATCATTACCGGTAAGTATAAATAATTTCGGGGCATTGTGTGCAGAGCAATCTGCCAAAACCGTACATTATATACAGAGAAGATTCGCATTCCTCTCGCACATAACTAACTATCCTTGCATAGGATTTGAACCTGTGCAGAATAATCAGAGGTGCAATGACGAGCGTATTCCTAACGCTTAGCACAATGAGCCGCACCGCCGCACTGACAGACTGAGCACTGTCTGACTGTAGAATTCAGAATTATTGCCGGTTTCTGTGGGAAGGTGGGCGAAGGTTTCTGTTCACCCTGAACAGGACACAAATAAAATTAATTATCAATTAGAATCCATTAAAATACCGTATAACAAGTACCGACCGCCGCCGCGCGCGGACGTGCCTACCTCGAGCCGAAGATATGCATTCGAGAAGTGAATCCCAGACTTAGTGACATCAATAAACAGAAATAGCAGATTTTTTAATGATTGACTGAAAATGTGCAACATGGGCGCAAAATGGAAGATTTTGTGATGGACGAAATTATGCTCTGCTCAAATATGGAGAAGACCGGATATACAAATGTTAAACCGTAAATATATACTACTACGGTTAAACTGCACGGACTGATATTTGAAAATTCGATTTTTACGATCGATTTTTACATTGGTGTGTTAACGTTTTAGTAGATTTTACTAGATATATGTTTGAGCATGGAACGGAAACATGCATTCGCACCTCCTACTAGGATTTTTCGGACTGTTTGTTTACATGCCGCATCACACGCACAGCGGATATTGAATTCACTTTTTTGTTTTTGAAAAGATTGCATCAACCTGATTACCAAGTGAAACGCCTGAGTAATGACTGCCGTCAATATTCATGTTTATTTGTTTGTGTTTGTGACTCGTTTCTTTCTTCTTTGGTAAGTGAACGCGTTTAATACGTTTTAAACCTATTTTATTAGGTTTTGTTCACTTTCCAGATTCTTCGCCTTAATCTTTGGTGTATATACAGATATATGTTTATTTTGTTTTTGCGAATGAATCGAAATAAAATCTTATCTTATCTAACCACACGCCGTACGGCTTCCTCCACCACCAAGTCCATGCTTCCGAAAACAAACAATATAACTAATCCCATACCGGTGGTACCCGACTTGGATTATTATTATTATTAATACGGTACCGGTACAGTCAGACCGTACCGTACGGTACGGTACTCACCTCTTTGCTTTTACCACCTAAAGATACATTTGGCGTCGTTCGAAATTTTCCTTCAAAACTGTACATACTTCCTGCAGTCCTGTATTCACTGGCAATAAAGATTCCTGTTAATTTCCCATTTCAAAAGGCCCAAAACATCTGGTGAATTCTGAAGCGTAGGACTTCCAGCAAGTTCCGTTTGTGGGTTTATTTGTGTCGGAATGCTTAGTCATATACGTCATAGTGAATATTATGTCGATTCATATGACGACACCACTGGCGGTATTATAAAAACGTTTGTGACGACGAAATTAGTATTATGTCGTTCAGAAGTGAATTTAACGTGATTGGTTGATGTTTCACAGGTGGCCATTAGTCCACGCTTCTGCTATTATAAAGTTGGTTCATGTTTGGCAGCGTTGGAATATTTTTAAAGCTCCACGAAACCGTCTTATTTGCGTGAGATGTAGATAAATGAAACTTGGTAGCTGCGGTATTATGTTGAGAATTATATAGGTTTACGGTACGGAATGGAATACGGATACTCGGGAACTCGGGAGCATATTTAGAAGCCTCCTCTCGACTTTGACAAGTAGCCTAATTTATCCAGTTATTGCTTTTGGACGTGACTTCAACGAATTGGAGCTCAGTTTGGATCACTCGACTGAGCGCGTCATGGCCCAGTTTATTAACTCTATTATTGGCTAAGATTCCGTTGGGACTGTAACATCTGAAGATAATTTCTTCTGTCGCGGGATCGTTTGTTCACAGATACTGCTACAGTAAAAAATTGCGTACCCGTATTACTTCGTTGTGGCTTTCGTGTCTATAAATTATAGCAATTGTCTTGATTTATACAAATAAAGTAGGTGGAGAAAATAAAAATTTGAATCTCCCGGGTTTTGATAATTTTAGAGTGGAATTATCGTGGTTGTGAAAACGCCAAAAATAAAATGATTCGAGGGAGCGATAAATCCAGTTGAATTATTGCCACCGACATCATAGTACAGGCCTGGGCAAGTTGCGGCCCGCGGGCCACGTCCGGCCCGCGGCAACGTTTCATCCGGCCCGCGAGCAGGTTTCTAGATGTGGACATTTTCTTTTTAATTTCATATAAAATATACTTTAACTGTGAACAAAATTTTGTTTAGAAAAATGAAAAAGTCGGCAATACCATTCGACAAATTTTTTTTTAAATGACCGATTGTTTTCGCCAGCTCGAGATGTTATTTAGAGTTTAGACCATAAACACCTTTACGTCGGTGATTATAATCACAAATTTCCTTCAACCTCCATATATATATATATATATGCCTTGCATACGGAACTGTGAAACCATTGAGAAAAACGAGTCATTATATAATAATGCTAAAGATAAAGAAGTGCATCTGCAAGCAACCTAAATCGGGATTTCAGAGCGGCAATATAAAATACTAAAAACTGGACACATACAAGATTGATGTAGAAGGCTTGCGACAGATTAAAAACGCTGTTGTAGAAATTGGAAACTGAAAAATTTCTGGTGCCCATGGCACAAAGTAAAGTAAATTCAACCGATTTTCACGGTACTAAATTGAATTTAACTCGGTGTGGTTTTATTGCAGACGTAGGGATTTTTCTATTGGTGAAATCTGTAAAATAGAGACAAGTCATTGTTGCAAGAACAAATCACATTTGTTGATTTCACGAAATCGCAAAACACGAATAAAAGTAATCTGGCACTTTATCTCACATTTTTAGATCCGCGGCATGGGGTGGTATTTAAGAGTAGTAATGATTATATTTTGCCAAAGCAATCGCGGGTTAAGTTTAAAACAACAAAGCAAGACATTTAAATGTGCCCATATCAATGCATTTTAAATATACCCGTATCGCAAAAATAGGTATCAAAATTAAGTATATTCCGGCACTTTATTTCACATTTTTATATACGCAGATAGACGTTGTATTTTAGAGCAGTGCATTCCATACTTTTAAACTCGCAACGCCTTTCAATGCGTTACAATTTTCCACGACCCCTGTTTACGTTAAAAATGCTATGGTGACAACAGAGTTATATGAATCACGAATGTTTGGCCATCGAAGGCATGGTCTTAATTCCGCATAGTTACTCACTCTTTAGCATTAATGATAAAATTCAGCATTGTTTTGCAAGCGTGACGTTTCTCCGATCATATGTATTGTCTCGAAATCGCGATATTTATGTTTTAAACTAGTTTTCATAACTGTGTTTTAAACAAAAATAACGGAGTACAATAGTACTTTGTTTTATTTAAATGTGTACTGAAATGCATTAAAAACGCACAATTGGCTTTACTTAGTCCGGCCCGCCACTGCATTTGGAATATTCAATGTGGCCCGATAGCAAAAATAATTGCCCAGCCCTGTCATAGTACTTAGGGTACGCCTGGAGTATGCGTACTAAGATGGCGGGCACCGGGATGTTGGCCTAATCCCAACCTGGTACACCGCCATCTTGGTACGCATACTCCAGGAGTACCGTAATTAGCATCCAATTTCATAATAAATTCCATCAAAATTAGCTGTCTGCCAATATGTTATGCGTGTGTGAATCTCGGCCATCGCTTTTCTAATGACAAATCGATTGTGCGTAAATCAGTGGTTTACGATGAATGTTGGCTTCTATGGATGTCGTTTTTCACTGAGCAAAACGATAAGATATCCATGACTTGTGACGTAAGCCTGTATGTTCAGGTTACAACGTGTATTCTTTCGCAGCCGCAAGAGGGGGATAGAGATTCGTGAATTTTCCAAAATGAAATATTTTTGCGTCGGATGTGGGTTACTTTATCACCCGTTAATGTTGCTGGATATCGTGCTTATAAGAAGCGTCAGTCAATAGAAAATAATTGTTTTGCTGCGATATTTTAATGCAGCTACTTTATGTTATCTTATAGATTCAGATGCCTCATGGGTTATACCGCTATGTAACACGGGACTAAACGGCAGCGGAATATATTATTCTTTAATTAATATGATTTCATTCCGCTGGTTTAATTTTTTCTGTTTCTTTTTATATATTGTGATATGGTTGTGTTTTCACTTTGATGTTAATTTGCTTTCGTTGCTTTTCCATTTTTTTTTATTCATGATCACTGTACATGGTATACTTATTGAAAATAATGCTAAGTTAGCAGTTGGACTCGGTTATGTAACCTAGCTTCGTAGGTAGTCGAGTAAGTATTCTATCCAAACAACCGATTTATTTCGTAGTGTAGTAGTATCGTTTTGAATATTGTACTTTGAGGTGATTCCAGATTTCTAATTATTGGAAACTATGTTATACATCTTTGTATCCTTGGTTGTACGTTAATTCTCAATTCGAAAGATATTTATTTATCCTATATATCTTCGATTTTATATTCTTATATTAGCAATAAATAATTCGCATAATACACCCTAACACCCACCCATACACCCATATTTGTGGATTTTTTTGCTTGTGCCATAACCTATTCACGAATTCTTTGCAGGAGCGAAATGTTTTATAGTAGCCTATTCTAATTTTTATCTGCGAGCAGGTGTAAATAATTTATGTGCGCACTTCTTACCTTGCCGTAGTTAAATCAGCACATACTCTTCAACCCATAATTATTCTGCCCGAATGTTACGGGATCAAAATTGATGTGCCAGAGGTGAAATTGCTCAAAATTGATTGAATGTACTTTGCAATAATTATCTTTTATTTTCCCATAATCAGGGATAAATTCGTATGCGGATCCGCGTGTAATTTTAACAAGGCTAATTTGTAATATATAAAAGGTTGTTAAATTAACTTCAATATGTACAGTATTTGTATTGACGGCAATCGAGAGTATTTTGGAATCGTTTGTAGAAAGCAAAATTGGTGCAAAATTTAGGGTATTTTACCCTTTTCTCTCAGTGTGTATGACATCGTTTCAATTTGTAAATGTGCATAATGCGCCCAAACATGATGAATTTTACCATCAAACAAATAATTATATTTGCCAAGTCGAATATTGCGCCTCAATATCTTCATCAGAAGTCAGAAGATTAATAGACTTGATTCGGCGGCCTCCCGGACAAATGTATCTCACGTATGCTATATTCATTCCAAAAATAGTCAAACAGGATCGACTAAATGGGTTAGCCTTGTTGTAAATTTAACGGGTAAATGGTAGCCGCAGAGTTGTTTATCGACTTTCTGCTAACTTTTCTGTGATTGAATAAAGATTTCATTAAATACTGACTTAGCGCAAAGGTCTAATAATATTGTGAAAATCGAATTTCGTCGACAAATATTTGCTTACTGTTAACGTGCTGGTAAATGCAGTGAAGGTGAAAATGGCGCAGGTACTGAATCACAAAAATCCAATTACATAGTCGTTAACGATAATTGTTAATTTAGGAGCAGAGGAATGGGATATCACAGCCCACATGAAATATAAAAAAGCATCTAATTAACGAATTCAGACCACCCATTTATGTTTTTAACCTTCTTTTACTGCCAGCTGGAAAATTAGGAACTCCGTCTCGTTGCTGATGATTACCGTACATAAAAAAAATTCGCGTATTTCTGACGGAAGGTGCAATTCAGCAGAAAAAAATTGATGTCCAACTGGCTTAACACAAAACCAATCAGCATTTATAACAATATTAGTTGTGTTAAAATCGCGGCCTTGTGAGCCATTTTTTGTGTTTTAAAAAGGACTCCCCTCTAGGGTTGACCAGTGGCTCCACAGCTCCCCTAAAATGTTTTTTTTCGCCTAACCGCTTGGTTGCGGACGTTGCTTTAGGGAATTTGCCTTCTGTTTCGGAAAAGCTGATGTTCATTCATGTGTTATGTAATTCAACTGAAAAGTATCTTTGAAGAACCTTAACTGGAGTTACCGAAGTATGTGTACCAGGCACACAACCTGAACATAATATGTGTACCAGATTAAGGTTCAGGTTGTGCGTCATCTTGGTATACATACTTCCGGAGCGCTCTTTAACCTTGTGTTATTCAAACTCTGTACCTTATTGCAAAAAAATTTAAATGTAATTTAATTCAATGTGATTAAACTTCCGTCTGATTTCGCTTTGTATGTTTGTCCAAATATTAACACAATAAGACCAGAGAATGAAAAGTGCATTTGTATCTTTGGCGCCAACCTCGTGTTACTCAGTGAGACTGCTTTTCTTATTAGGATGCTATTTAAATAAATGGAAGTAAACTGATGGATCAATAAACCTAATATGTACACATTTGGCCTCTCTTGTTAGGTTTCGATTTTTAAATAGAAGTGTTTGTTGAAAGGACGCGTAGTCGTAGAAAAGTCATTTCCGTTATGAAGGATTTTAAAAAATATGGCTCACCGGAAATATGTGTACCAAGATGACGCACAACCTGAACCCTAACCTGATACACATAAATGTCAGGTTGTGCGCCATCTTGGTACACATACTTCGGGAGCACCAAAAATATAACTTTGGATCTCGTTGTACAACTGGTATCACGATATTTTGCGGGTTCAAATTCGGTGAATTCTTTCAGAATAAATCTTATAAAGGTTTCAAACCTAAGATTATGAAGCGGAGTGGGGGTTGTTGGAGGGGGTAACGGATGTAAATGTATATATGTTATACTTTGATTCCTAACAAAGGCGCATGAATACGTTTATATTTCGCAAAATGAATTGATGTGTAGGTGAGCACTATTTTCAGCGTGAGTATTTAGTCAACATATCAGCTAATTCGCACTGTGGAATCTCCAACGTCATCATATTTGCTCAATCTCCTGTCTGGGTCGATCAGTCAGTTAGTTAATCATTTATTTGTAATCTCAAGAAAATAGGGCACAGTAATTGATTTCTTTTTATTATTTGGAAAATAAATATAAAATTAACGTTATCTGTGACAAGAGTCCGCGAGATCTTAACGAAGCGACAAATATGACGTTGTTGGGGGGTAGGGGGCGGAGTGGGGGTTGTTGGAGGGGGAAGCGGATGAATACACACATAATAGATAATACGCCAGAATACCAGGTGACGAACAAAGAAACTCGGTTGGGCTGGGTGCGGTAAAAATCTCGAGTTAGTGACTGGACGGTATATGGATACCGTACTGCAAATCAGGATTTGGTTGAAAGTATCATTTCTACGATCACGGTTTGTGCAACTCTAGTATAATATGTATAGTATAAGTTACTTATGCTTGCAGGCTGCACCGTCAATTTGCCTAATTTCGGACAGAAAATTCAAACGGCAATATCTTGACAAAAAATCGACGTATAACCCCAATTTTAATTATTGTTGATAACGCTGTTATTTGTACATCAATTCTCAACTTTTTTAGGGTTGCATATTTAATTCTTTTTTCAAAAAGGCCGGAAGTTTGCCGAAAAATGATTGCCCGCTATTCGGTCGATGGCGTTGACAATATATATAATTTATTAGTGATCGCAAGATGTCGTACGAGATTTCAATAAAACCTAAAATTCAGATTTATAAGTTCCGTAAAAATATTGCTGTATTGAGATTTCAAGCTGCTTCACCTGATGTACGTAGATCATTTTTGCTCACTTCCAAGTCCAACGATGTCAAACCGCGTTGCGGAAGTCTTTAGATGAGGGCGCCGAGTTACCATGTTTTTTTATCACTATTTGGTCTATCCACTGAATGAAAAGCGCATTTGTATCTTTGGCGCCAACCTGGTGTTACTCAGCGAGACTGCTTTTCTTATTAGGATGCTATTTAAATAAATGGAAGTAAACTGATGGATCAATAAACCTAATATGTACACATTTGGCCTCTCTTGTTAGGTTTCGATTTTTAAATAGAAGTGTTTGTTGAAAGGGCGCGTAGTCGTAGAAAAGTCATTTCCGTTATGAAGGATTTTAAAAAATATGGCTCACCGGAAATATGTGTACCAAGATGACGCACAACCTGAACCCTAACCTGATACACATAAATGTTCAGGTTGTGCGCCATCTTGGTACACATACTTCGGGAGCACCAAAAATATAACTTTGGATCTCGTTGTACAACTGGTATCACGATATTTTGCCGTTTCAAATTCGGTGAATTCTTCCAGAATAAATTTTATAAAGGTTTCAATCCTAAGATTATGAAGCTCAAGGTTAAATATTTTAAACTATGCGAATGGGTTGCCTCTTAGATACATTAGGATTAGTAAAAAATGTATGTTTTTAAATAGTATATAGTTTTTTGTAATGTTATACTTTGATTTCTAGCAAAAGCGCATGAATACGTTTATATTTCGCAAAATGAATTGATGTGTAGCTGAGCGCTATTTTCAGCGTGAGTATTTAGTCAACATATCAGCTAATTCGCACTGTGGAATCTCCAACGTCATCATATTTGCTTAATCTCTTGTCTGGGTCGATCAGTCAGTTAGTTAATCATTTATTTGTAATCTCAAGAAAATAGGGCACAGTAATTGATTTCTTTTTATTATTTGGAAAATAAATATACAATTAACGTTATCTGTGACAAGAGTCCGCGAGATCTCAACGAAGCGACAAATATGACGTTGTTGGGGGGTAGGGGGCGGAGTGGGGGTTGTTGGAGGGGGAAGCGGATGAATACACACATAATAGATAATACGCCAGAATACCAGGTGACGAACAAAGAAACTCGGTTGGGCTGGGTGCGGTAAAAATCTCGAGTTAGTGACTGGACGGTATATGGATGCCGTACTGCAAATCAGGATTTGGTTGAAAGTATCATTTCTACGATCACGGTTTGTGCAACTCTAGTATAATATGTATAGTATAAGTTACTTATGCTTGCAGGCTGCACCGTCAATTTGCCTAATTTCGGACAGAAAATTCAAACGGCAATATCTTGACAAAAAATCGACGTATAACCCCAATTTTAATTATTGTTGATAACGCTGTTATTTGTACATCAATTCTCAACTTTTTTAGGGTTGCATATTTAATTCTTTTTTCAAAAAGGCCGGAAGTTTGCCGAAAAATGATTGCCCGCTATTCGGTCGATGGCGTTGACAATATATATAATTCATTAGTGATCGCAAGATGTCGTACGAGATTTCAATAAAACCTAAAATTCAGATTTATAAGTTCCGTAAAAATATTGCTGTATTGAGATTTCAAGCTGCTTCACCTGATGTACGTAGATCATTTTTGCTCACTTCCAAGTCCAACGATGTCAAACCGCGTTGCGGAAGTCTTTAGATGAGGGCGCCGAGTTACCATGTTTTTTTATCACTATTTGGTCTATCCACTGAATGAAAAGCGCATTTGTATCTTTGGCGCCAACCTCGTGTTACTCAGCGAGACTGCTTTTCTTATTAGGATGCTATTTAAATAAATGGAAGTAAACTGATGGATCAATAAACCTAATATGTACACATTTGGCCTCTCTTGTTAGGTTTCGATTTTTAAATAGAAGTGTTTGTTGAAAGGGCGCGTAGTCGTAGAAAAGTCATTTCCGTTATGAAGGATTTTAAAAAATATGGCTCACCGGAAATATGTGTACCAAGATGACGCACAACCTGAACCCTAACCTGATACACATAAATGTTCAGGTTGTGCGCCATCTTGGTACACATACTTCGGGAGCACCAAAAATATAACTTTGGATCTCGTTGTACAACTGGTATCACGATATTTTGCCGGTTCAAATTCGGTGAATTCTTCCAGAATAAATTTTATAAAGGTTTCAATCCTAAGATTATGAAGCTCAAGGTTAAATATTTTAAACTATGCGAATGGGTTGCCTCTTAGATACATTAGGATTAGTAAAAAATGTATGTTTTTAAATATTATATAGTTTTTTGTAATGTTATACTTTGATTTCTAGCAAAAGCGCATGAATACGTTTATATTTCGCAAAATGAATTGATGTGTAGCTGAGCGCTATTTTCAGCGTGAGTATTTAGTCAACATATCAGCTAATTCGCACTGTGGAATCTCCAACGTCATCATATTTGCTTAATCTCTTGTCTGGGTCGATCAGTCAGTTAGTTAATCATTTATTTGTAATCTCAAGAAAATAGGGCACAGGAATTGATTTCTTTTTATTATTTGGAAAATAAATATACAATTAACGTTATCTGTGACAAGAGTCCGCGAGATCCTAACGAAGCGACAAATATGACGTCTGTACGGGGTCGGAGTGGGGGTTGTTGGAGGGAGGGGGGGGGGGGGCGGATGAATACATAATAGATAATACGCCGGAATACCAGGTGACGAATAAAGAAACTCGGTTGGGCTGGGTGCGGTATAAATCTCGAGTTAGTGACTGGACGGTATATGGATGCCGTACTGCAAATCAGGATTTGGTTGAGAGTATCATTTCTACGATCACGGTTTGTGCAACTCTAGTATAATATGTATAGTATAAGTTACTTATGCTTGCAGGCTGCACCGTCAAATTGCCTAATTTCGGACAGAAAATTCAAACGGCAATATCTTGACAAAAAAGCGTCGTATATCCCCAATTTTAATTATTGTTGATAACGCTGTTATATGTACATCGATTCTCAACTTTTTTAGGGTTGCATAATTAATTCTTTTTCTAAAAAGACCGGCAGTTTGCCGAAAAATGATTGCCCACTATTCGGTCGATGGCTTTGACAATATATATAATTTATTAGTGATCGCAAGATGTCGTACGAGATTTCAATAAAACCTAAAATTCAGATTTATAAGTTATAAAAATATTGCTGTATTGAGATTTCAAGCTGCTTAACCTGATGTACGTAGATCATTTTGCTCACTTCCAACGATGTCAAACTGCGTCGCGGAAGTCTTTAGATCAGGGGTTCTCAACCTGGGGTTCGCGAACCCCCTGGGGTTCACGAGAAGATTTCCAGGGGTACTTGGATGACAGTCGAGCTTTCGTGTGTTGCTTCTTTTTAATATCCCTTAATAAAGAAAGTAACTAAAAAAGGAAAAAAAGTTCCAATTGAAACTCAGCGTACATTTTGCCTGATATTGCGTTGTTGTAATTGTGACGCAACAATGTGAACTGCACGGCTTGGCAGTCGTTACAGCAAATAGTTAGTCAATATATCACAATTTAGTTTGGTGTCTGATTACTGCTTACTGGGGGTTCGCGTTGATTGTTTGGTGACTCGGTGGGTACTTAACAGAGAAAAGGTTGAGAACCCCTGCTTAGATTAGGACGCCAAGTTCGTGTGTAATATTTTCGTCATATTTGTAAGAAAATTACCATGTTTTATTATTACTATTAGGCCTATCCACTGACTGACTGATATGCAAGGCCTGGCATATTTTTTTAACCATCTCTGCATGTTTCCTCGATTAATATTTGTGCTTGAATCCCTAGAATCATAATAATAAAGATTTACATGTATTTCAATAACCTAGATTGACTTGTAACCACAATTTTTTTGTAATCTAGGCCTGGCTATAGATAATGGAACATTAGGTTAATATGATTGAAAAAATAGAAACAGTTGTCAACAGTATGTTCACATTGTTTTGATATAACTGTTCAATGAAGGATTAGAGGGATACTGGAATAATACTCTTATTTATTGGAAGATAAGGTAAGATTAATCACAATAATCTGTATGTGTCTCAAAATGCTTAATGGGTAATACCACAAGTATTTCTGGGAAGCTTGACTTTTTGTTCTCAAAGCAGAATGAAACATATAGAGCTTAATAATTACATCAAGATTTCAAAACCTCATTTGAACAATGTGAATATAAGTTATAACCATCTGTAAATACCTAACAAAATATAGGTATGTTACTGCTGCATTTCCCGACTAGTGGGTCAACCGACAAAAAAAAATAACAGAAGTATTTTCACTACACGACGCAAGTACTTCTATTTGGCATGACACAACCATTTTTGCTTATGTTATTCCTAACCCCCACCTGGCTCTGTCATCCAAAGATTACGTCTTTACAACCTAACAATCATGTCAAAAAACTTAGCAAAGTAAAGACACGAAAAGGCATAAGCATCGAAGATAATGAACTCACTAATGCCAGCCATCTCTCTCTAATGGGAAGCGATACGGCTAGAAAGCATGAGAAATAACTTGCTCAATTTCAGGTGATTGTCTGTGCGTATAGTTTGGACGGCCTCATTATGTTACTGTGGCATCGTAGTGACGTAATTTTTGAATGGCATAGTCAGGTGGGGGCTAGGAATAGCATATGCTAAAATGGTTGTGCTACGCCAACTAGAAGTACTTACGGTACGTTGTGTTGTGAACATTGTCCAGTATTTTTTTAACCCTTCAATATAACTGGACAATAAAATTCTTTTTGGTCAGTCAAGCACCAATGTGCCTCATAATGTTCATATTCTGAAGAATAAAGCTGTAATTTAGCATTAATAAAAAGATAGCAGCAATCATTTTGAACGACCCATTAACTGGAACGTTGATATAATCTTTGAATGGTGTGTTTAGTGAATCGGGCCCATAAAAGCAACTCAATAGCCAGAAAATTCGATATGTTGTTCTATTGTTTCTATTGATTCTATTGTTTTTTCATCAGGTGGTTTCTTTAATCTCAAGAATGGCAGATCAAGGTCAACAGCAAGAGGGAGCTAATATTGTGAACATCCAGGGTGAGATTTCATTCAAGTTATTACTTATCGATCTTAAGATCGGTAAGTATATTGATAGGTATTTGTCTGTATGTATGTCTGTCTGTTAGATGCACGCGATATCTCACGAAAGCGAGATTGAATCTGCTCCAGATTTTGCATGTGCATTCATCTTATCTCGGACCAGAAGCCTATTGATTTTGGGCGAATTATGTCGTATAATTAGCGAGTTATCAATCAATTATTGATATAGTGATCTAGATTTTTGTAAACCCGCCGAGTGTGTGTGTGCGATGCGCAGTGCGCAAGTTACAAGAGCGGATGAATCGAAACTGCAGTTTCTGTTTTGGGGATCCCCTAACTATCGATCGATAAGTCTTCGGTTTCCAACCGATATTCTCGTTTTAGTATTATTCGGTGTCTACAAATTTGAAAAAAAAAAATGATATTGTGAAGAACTTTGCAACTTGTGCATGATTATTATTGGCAATTATTGGATAGCAGTGACAGATGCTGAATGCCTTGAAGTCCGATTAAAATTCACTAAATTCATTGTGCTCTGCAGGAACTTTATTGAAATAAAATTTCAGTTTCATTGAAAATTATATTTTGAATCAGGAATGTTCACATAAAATATGGGTACTCCTGAAGTGTGCGTACCAAGATGGCGGACACCGGAACATAGTATGTGTACCAGGTTAGGGTTAGGCCATAATTTTAGGTTCAAATAGTACGAGAGTCACTTGGCTAGTACCCGAACTTGTAATAGAACTAAAATTAAAATAATGAAAAGAATAAAACTATGGCCCAACTCTAACCTGGTACACATACTACGTTCCGGTGTTCGCCATCTTGTTTTACATACTTCAGGAGTACCAAGATATATTTCTGGCAGGAAACCCGATTTCATAATATATAAGTGGATATTTAGGATTCAAACTATAATTTTCAATGAAACAGAGATTATAGTTATTTTCCTGTGAATGAAGATTGATTTGAACTTTTTTCAGGCTCGATTATTAATGAAGTTCATGGCGAAGTGATTCAAGTCGATAACATTCAGCAAGCTCAGGCAGAAGTAATTCACGCAGGCAATATTCAGCACCTCCATCTGCATTATGACAATAATGGTATGTTTATTTTACTTTCTCGGGCAATTTACTAACAACTGTTTCATTTTGAAGGTAATTTGTTTGACTTCGTGACATGGATAAAAGGAATAAATGTTTGGTTAACATCTTCCTATTTTAGATTTCACAGTTTCAAAGCGAATGAAATCCTTATTAGAAGTTTTACGCCTTCCTTTAAAACTTACCAACTAATTATTTCTAGCTGCTCCACCTCCAGTCGCACAACAACCTCAAGTACAAGCTGATGCAGGGTCTGCTGGGAATATGCAAGAGGAAATGCCGTCAACATCAGGTGAGAGTCAAGGACGATATTAAGTATTTTTATATGAATAAATAAATTACAAGCATTCATCCAGAATTCATACAAACAGCAATTCATTTGGGCATTAGCTGTGTAAAAACGGCTCCTGAAACTCAGATTAAATCGCCATGCTTGTCTTATTAAAGGTCTTTATGAAAAGTCAAATATATTTTTATCCTTTATACACGCCTTATGACCATAATAAATATGTTATGACCCCCTTAGCAATTTTGAAAATACCTGGAGCTTTGGACAGTTGTGTATGGTGTTTCTTTCATCGGGACAATGTGAAACTTTGTTTTAGCACTTCTTTTATTCTTGATCGGCCACCCTTTTTTGACATCTATACGTAGTTTCTGACGGTTTTGAATTAGCTTACTTCGATTCGAACATTTCCAAGTGTAAAAGGGGTTACACGGTAAAAACTTTGCGATTAGTTAGCCTGGTTAAAAAGTTATCTACTTCCTGGACCTACTATACATAACTCTCACTAAATATGTCATGTTCTCTTAAACAGGCTTTATACCTTTTTAACAAATATCGAGGTTTTTCCCCTCTAAACAACCCCCACAATATTCAGCCACATGTTTTCTAACAGTGTTTCAAAGTGCTTTGCCGTTCACATCACCCATACATGAATATTCCACTGTTACCAGCCAATGATAAATCACAGAACAGAAATAGAAACTGAGTTTTTTTTCAAAATAATGAATGCAACCCCAATTCGAGGACTTCCTTTACTTTTAAACCTGCTTATGAGTCATTATTCAATAACAAAGCCTCCTTCTCAAACATTTACTGTTCAAAACTACAGTAAAATAGCCTGGTATCGACTCAATCAATCAAATCGTAAACTAAGAATGACCTATTTTCAGTTGCTGCCACCTAGTGGCAGTGCTCTCTTTTCTTGTTTTGAGTGCTCTTGTAAAAGAGAATTGAAAAGAAACACTTTACTAAGCATTTGTGTTATATATAGAATTTCCAATCTCAAGTTTACCACTTTAACTATCGCACGCACCCATTATCGTATCCCCTCGTCTCTCACAGGATAGGTTTAGTCGGTTGAAAGGTGTGAGTGAATGTGATAGCTAAAATAAATTTAAATGTGAGGTAAATTAGCAGAAAGATAATACGACAACTGTGTGACATCATAATCCTAAGCCAAGATATCAAATTAGGAGTTCACTTTTCAACTGTTCTTTTTAGATATTGTAGACGAAGTAAATTTTGAAAAAAATTGCCTGGAGTTTGAAACTTTGGCTACCTTTGATATAGGCAACGTATTCTACAATATGTTTCTGTGCGATGATTATATGTCTTGCAACAAAGTATTTTCATTTTAATTCAGGTTCTGCATCTCGTTTACAAAGCAGAGAACGACGCAACATTGACTTAGGATACAGCAATCAAGATTTACTTGTGGCAGGTGAGTGTATTTATAATCTGTCCTGATATATTCATTGATTCCCATTTGTTTGAAGTCTCAAATGTTTTTATACGACGCTTACTCGTGTCTTTTGCTCCGAACACAGTCAATGTACAAGTAGCGGTACTACCGTAGTATGTGTACCAGGTTAGGCCATAATTTACTCAGATTTTTCCTTATATTTGTTCTATTTCGAGTTCGGGGTCTGTCTGTGTTAGCCAACTGAATACCCCCTGCCTAGAGGCTTCCGTCCCTTTACACAACTTGATGTAAAGTAGGCGAACAAAATTAGTTACCTCCATATCGGTACACATACTACTGGGGCGACCAAGCAGCCATTGATATGTTATTTTTGTAAGGACTGGAATATTTTTGGTTCTGCATTTCCCGCCCAATTTATTACACCCTGGTTTAGGTGAGGGCATGGGGCTTCAATCGCTAAACCAGGAATGCGCAACCTGCGGCCCACAAGAACAAATTGTGCGACCCGCAGGGGAATCCCAATTTTGAATGGCGTGCGGTCCGCAAAACAAGTTTTTACTGCAGTTCAATCTGGTAATTCCAGTCACTTTGTGTTGCCAAGACTATACCTGAGTCCAATTTGGTATCTATGCCTATGACAATACATTGCCCTAACAGCTAGCTTGTACGAAGTGAAAAAATATGTCATAAGATCCATATCTAAAGCTTGGTACTCCCGTAGTATGTGAACCAAGATGGCGTACACCGGAATGTAGTATGTGTACCAGGTTAGGGTTAAGCCATAATTTTATTCCAATTTTACTTATTTTAGTTCTATTACGAATTTGGGGACTAGCTAAGTGACACTCATAGTATTTGTACCTAAAACTATGGCCTAACCCTAACCTTTTACACATACTAGGTTCCGGCGTCTGCCATCTTGGTTTACATACTACGGGAGTTCCCCAAAATTTTTGTGCCTGCAACTACTAGAAAGCTTATGTTAAATGAAAGTGCAGCCCGCAGTTTCACCCACTTATTTGTATCTGGTCCTCCTGTATTGAAGGTTGCACACTCCTGCGCCAAGCCATTGCGTCGCCCAATTGCAACGTGTAGTCACTGCGAAGGCAAATACCTAAACTGTATCGCATCTTCTTAGATTGATTTTTACTTTACTACAACTTTTGATTGTAATGTTTGTTTTTGGTATAATCCTTCAACTTAGAGCAGAAGATATTTGATAGATTATAACTATCTAGTCTGCCTATCGTTCAATATGAGTTACTATCAATAAATTTTTACTTATGTGTACAAAATCGTTACTTATGTGTACATCTCTCTTCTATTAAGGTTCTGCATCATTATTACAAACAGAGAAACCTACGAATGTAGAAATTAAAGACTCAAACATTAACATTATTGGAGGTAAAAGCTTGAAATTTAAGTCTGATTGTGCTAAATTGTGTTGTAACCTGAGTTTAAATTCATTACTTAGCAAGCAAATGCATGAGTTCCACAAATACTTGGCTTTAATTCACTTAAATGTTAGCAGCATCTCAAAGCAGTTCACAAATTATGAAGCACCAACAAGACATGACTCAGGTAAAAGCATGCCATGTATGACTCCGCAGAAAATTGTCGATGGCAGTAAAACATATGCAACAAAGTTTGAATACCAAATACAATAAAAATTACCACAAATGGTAGCTTTGTCATTTCAGTTTTATACTATCATTAGGCTCATTTAAATTTCTAAGTCATTTTTACTTACTTGCTTTCTAAAGTCGATGTATAGCAGCATTGTTACATCTCGCTTAGTCTGACCAGATAATCACTGTCAATTAGTGGAATTTTTAGTTTGTTATGCTGAGGGAGACTCTTGTTTATATTGTAGGTGGAGGAATGATAACTAAGGGAGAAGGAGCAACGACAATTATTCGTGACAGCGTCATTAACATCGGGGAAAGATCACGTGATGGTAAATAAACATTTGATTTGAACAAATTGAATGACCGTCAAGATTTTGAAATATAATATGATGCATTTAGAATCGTAATAAAATTGGTTTTGACTCCTGGTTGACAAATATGTTACCTCCGTATTGGTAAATTTTTACTCTGACGCTAGCTCCAATTATTGGGAACCAATGTCCCGGTGGCAAAAACTTTCTGTTAGTGTCTTCTGAAAATGCAAGCCAGTGCTTTTCGAGTTTCCCTCAGAAATAATGACTTCAATTAATATCGTTTGAGTACTGACAGGTTCGACTCAACTCCAAGACTAAGACAGTCTGACTATATTTCTCATGTAGCCAAATGAATGCTGCGCTCTTCTCGACAAAATTTCTGGAGATCCTACTCATTTGTCAGTCATAATGTATTTTTGTAATCATATGTCATGAAAGTACAAGAAGAGTTTAAATAAATAACGGATTGTTAACAAACGATAATTAATAAACGTACACCTAATTTCAACAGATAATTGAAGAGTCTTGAAACTTTTTATCTGAAGGTGAATGAACTCGTTTGCGAGGCCTCGCTCGCGTGCCGAATAAATTGGCTCGCGTGCCGAATAAATTGGCTCGCGTGTCAGGCGTTGCCCACCCCTGCCCTAGGATGAGGTTTGGCCGTCCCAGGCATGTTATGGTCCTAAGGCTAATCCTAAACTGGTTATGCCACTCTTAAACGATCTGTATGCCTTGGGTTTTGTTCCTACTAATCATACCATGCCCTAGGAAAAATGTTTGGCTGCCATAGGCTATGGTCTTAGGGCCCATTCTAAACTGGGTCCTAGCTCCTTTAAACGAACTGTATGCCTTAAAAGGCTTTATTCCTACTGAACCCCAAGAAAAAGGTTATACTGGGCCAGTCATAGTCATCTTACTAAACTGGCTATGCCCCAATAAAATATGTTGTGCCCATCTCAGCCAAGCGATAGTCCTTCGAAAATATTAAGGTCATACCTAAGCTGAGTGTGCCAGTTATTATTGAAGATTTATATTTATGATTTCAGGTACAACAACAGCACAAAGAAAAAATGAATTTGCTGATGCCAGACTTGCTTCAAATGAATTACCTTGTCCAGTCTATGAGGTGACGCCTCCTCCATTAGGTGTGTATATTGATAATTATCGGATGTGTACTGGGCCTATAAGTCTCAACTGTTGTTGTAACGAAATTGAAAAATAATGGGAATTCTGGAATATGACATTCGACTTTTGTGTTTCTTATATTCGAGCAATGCTATTTTTTTCATCAACGTTCCCCCGTTTATTTTTCTGATTACTAGAGTCACCTCCCATACAAAATTTGATTGAAATGTTGTTGATGTCATAATTATCAAAAATGGTATTTATATTTTGAACAAAAAGTCATATGAGCTCAAAAAAAATATTACTGTTGAAAACCATACGTGGTAAATAGTATACCTGTTGATTTTAAGCTACGATCTATAACACGAAAAGACTTCTCCCAATACGATACTTGCGGTACCCTTCATACTGGTGAATACAAACTTTCATTTCATTAAAAATATTTGCTATATTCTTTCTAGGTGACCTACAACCTGCACAGAGATCCACTCACAGAGGTAAAGCATTTTTGATGAGTTTGATACTGGGTTGTTTGTAACTCTCATGTGATAATTATTAGTTCCTAAAATACCAATCCAACATATCCTTCTGGAAACTTCATATTTTACTTGTAATCTGAATGTGACCATTCGTAAACCTAATGAAAACTTTCAGATTCATGTGTTGTGCTTCAAAGTTTTTTCATTTAAATTCAGGTTCTGCATCTCCTTTACAAAGCAGAGAACGACGCAACGTTGACTTAGAATACAGCAATCGAGATTTACTTGTGGCAGGTGAGTGTATTTATAATCTGTCCTGATATAATCATAAATTTCCATTTATTTGAAGTGTCGAATTTTTTTATACGACAAAATTTTGCATTTTGCTGTAATCACCTTTTGTTTTTGCCAGCATCAAATGTCATTTAGCCCGTAAACACCTTCATGTCGGTTTTTGCTCTCCCTAAATCACAAATTTCCTTCAACATAGTACTCTTGTGCCACGCAATTATTTTTTGGCACTCGCAAAGAATTGTGAATCCAAAATCAGAAATTCCAACTTTGAAGCAGTCAGCGCTATTGCTTGGTATCTCATTGAAAGAGCCATCTTTTTTGCGTATAATGGCTTTTCTGGCGCGTAAAATATTCAATCCATGACAACTTCGAGATTCTAAAATGTCCTTCTATATAAATTTAATGGTGCTCCCAGAAGTATGTGCACCAATATGGCGGACACCGTGACGTAGTATGTGTACCTGGTTAGGGTTACGCCATAATTTTATTCCAATTTTCCTTATTTTACTCATATTACGGGATCGAGACTAGCTAATTGACTCCCACAGTATTTGTACCTGAAATTATGGCCCAACCCCAAACTGCTACATATACTACGTTCCGGTATCCACCACCTTGGTGCACATACTTCTGGAGTACCAATTTAATTGTGTCTAACGTAACTCATGGTTGCGTCTTCTTGTGCCAAAATAAGAATTTTACTACGGTAGGCGATCTGTGGACATAAAAATAAGATATAAACTGCCTAATGTATTTAGTTTTCATTCAGATTTTTGCAATCCTGCCAACTCATTATCGCTGTTAGAAAAATCTTAAGATTTGATGAAAAATCTTGTGGAGTAGCCTAAAATTTTATTTCCTCTTGTTAAAAATAAGGACTTTTTAAATGAATAATGAATTTTCTGTAATTCTGTAAGTAATCCATTACCGATACGAGCATGTTTAAAATGTCTCGCTATAATAATTTAATGGTCTTCAATAGGGCCCGACCGATACTGCCTTTTTAAACCGATATCGATAGTTTTCTAAAACTAGGCCGAAGATCTGATAGCGATGTTTTCTCACATAAAAAGATGGCTACAAGTAACAAGCAACACTCTGATAATTTTCTTTGCAAAAGAAATGAAATCTATACCAGAATGTTCAACTCGTGCAATGACGACAAAAAATTGCATAAAAAAATTAGAAGTTTTTAAAATTGGGTTTCGAAAACTGTTGAGTGTTGACAGTTGAAAATTGCACATACTCTCAATACTTCATTTACTCAATTCCTATGAATTCAGTTTTAATAAAGCATGCAAAGCCTGTAGGTGCTAATTAATTCCATTATCATTAGTCTTAACTCTGGAGGTTTTTTGTGTAATTTTCAGAAAAATGATTAACAACCATTAATAAGATTAAACTGTTGCCCAAGAACTTTTAAATTGCATTTAAGAAGGTATCGAATTCGGAGCTAGGGATGACATTTTTATTTGGTGATCGTATTGTTACTGTTGCCATCAAAATGCAAGAGTACAATTATTTGTCATAGCAATAGATCAGTGCTCTTCAACCTTTTTGTTATTGTGAAACCCCTAATATAATTTTTCGTTTTTAATTAACAGAATTAAAAGAAAACACGAAATACTCGTAACACAAAAAGCTGAACAACAACTTTGTTTTGTAGTATATATATACTCTCTCTAGCCTCGAGCAATATCTACATACTTTGAACATCATGTAACTATGGTGCAACAATAGCGTTCTTGTTAGTTGCATAACAATGACTAAAGTGACGGAACAACCGAAAATATTTCTGTTTTGTCTATTAACTGCACTGTGACTAAACCTCCTGTTTAACGAACTAGCCTACTTGGAGTTTGAATAAAACACGGTGGTCTAAGAATATTTAAAAAGACACATCAACATGCTGAAGAAAGAAATAATTTCTCCTGAAAATTTCTCCTGGGTAAAAAACGCAGAACCTCGAAAGAACCCTATAAACTAACGGAACCCCACTGCATGTATTGCGGAACCCTAGGGTTCCGCGGAACCCCTGTTGAAGAGCACTGTAATAGACGTATAATACGAAGTATTGCCATCATAGGAAAATACAAATTCCATTGAAAGCATATATTGCCATCATGAGGATTCCCCACAGCTCAACAGCTTCGAATATATTCTATTTATAGAACTAGCATTTTCAGCCAAAACAAATTGCCTTTTTCCCCTTATGTACTCTTTGAAAAACGTCATTATCGGTAATAACCTTCTAGTTATGGTCATACATGGAATGGATAATTACACGCCAACTGCTTTCCTGACGTAATTTTGTCACTTTAGCAGTCACATGATTGGCCGATAACTATAGGTAAAATTAGCTGTTACCGATAGTTCAAAATTTGTGAAAAATAAGGCCGATATATTGGACGGGCCCTAGTCTTCAATTTAACCTTCAGTTGCGTCGACAAAATAAAAATAATAGGCGGTTAGCAAAATGCAAGTTTTTCTAAAATTTCAAAATGGGAAGTTTCCACCCTGATCCCCCCATGGCTGCACCACAGGGCGGCGAAATGCTAAATACAAATAAAGAGTGAATCCGTGACACAAATTTTTTAATTGAAAAGTGGCCGGATATAATACTAGAAATAAAAACCGAAATAATTTAAGTTTTGTTGTAGTGAACAATCCTATTTCATAAAACACAGGTTCACAGAATTCAAACATGTGCAATCCTATGACTATTGACTATATACTATATATCTCTGTATTTTATGATAATTTATTTTCGACAGCATTATTCAACTTGTAATTTATTGAATTCAAACCTTTTTCAGGGAACCATGCAAGAAAATTCATCAATTACTTCAACAACAGGACCTGGGAGCAAACCGAAGTTAACATCACAGAAAATTACAAAGAAGCAAAACTGAATGAACCAGACTTTGAGGTGAATCCTCAAATAAGAAAAGTACCAGACTTCTACCGTGGAGAAATGGCCCCCAAAGTTACGGAATATAAAATAGAGATGGAATTTACCGTTATAAAAAGTGACATTGGTGAACCTATTTCTCTGGATGTGCTTGTGGGACATTTGAGCAACAAAGAATACAGATACATCGCCATACTGGGTCAGGCGGGCAGTGGGAAGTCGACAATCATGAAACGTCTTGCTCGAAGTCTTCTAGTTGCCAACAAATTAGTCGAACAAGCTCAAATAAGTGAAGGATTAAGAATTCGGCTATTCGGTAGTACAGGACGTCGCTTCAAGTTTATTCATCACTTGAATATCAAAGATATCCCGTTTTTACAAGGAAACAAAGCAGAAGAAGCCATAAGTCCGTGCGAATTACTTTTTGGGAAAACAGCTTTTGGACTCGCAACACAAGATGTGGGAGAAGGTTACGAATGGCTGCAAGAAAATCAATCAATGTGTATTCTTTTCCTTGACGGCCTGGATCAGGCAACTTGGAATCTCCTTGGAAAGTACAATAAGATGAAGTATACCGATAAATCGAGCACAGCAACAATCATGTGGAATCTCATAACAGGCAATCTCTTTCCCAGACTGACGATCGTGATTTCTTCCCGTGAGCACAGAATAGCACCCCTTCCTTTAGAATTGAGGCCTCAATTCATAACTGCCCTTGCTGGTTTCACTAGAGACGAAATCGAGAGGTTGTTCATTGCAGTTGTCGGGGACGACGGTGAAAAAGCTTGGGAAAAATTAACAAGGCAGTCACCCGCACTCATTCCATTATCATCTGTTCCACTTTTTCTAATATTCAATGCAATCGTTTGTAAGTTCAACCCAGAGAAACTACCAGGTACTATGACAGAGGTAATGCTACGAATCCTTCACATCTTCATGCGATCCGATCACACACATGAAAGGAAACGGATTGAAGAAATACTTCCAAACTTGATGGAAATGTCCTTCGAAGGCACAAAAAAGAAACGAGTCATTTTCACGACTAAGGATCTCACAAAATTTCAACTTCAATCCAATGAGGTTCGTGACATTATCATCAAGGTACCTGGGAAAAACATGTTCAACCAACATCTCATGGAGGGAGACCATTTGATGTTCTTCAGCCATCAAGTCCTTCAAGAAGTTTTATCCGCTCTCTATATTTCAAACATGGATTCTACTACGTTTCGCAAATTTATCGAAACTGAGTTCCAAGATGATCATTGGGCAGTTGTTCGCCATCTATTGGGTGGAATTATTCTGAATCCTGATATTGAAAGTAGTCTCATAACAAACTTTTCTCCTGGTAAGTTAAATGTATTGTTATGTCCAGTGGCGCAGCCAGGGGGTCGAAACCCCCCCCTTTTGGATTTTTTTGAAAACAGAAAAAGTCGCCGATAACGCGTGCAATTGCTTTCTGCTAAAATCGCCGTATGTTTTCATCAAGGCGGCGTGTTATTTAGGCCGTAATCGCCTTCTCGTTGGTATTTATTCTCTCTAAATCACAAATTTGTGCCACGGGAACAATTATAATTATTTTATTTTTGTACTCGCACGGAATTGTGAAAACTGAAAAAGCAGGCAATTGCCTTCTGCTAAAATCGCCGATTGTTTTCATCAGTGTGTTATTTAGGCCGTAAACGCCTTTACGTTGGTATTTATTCTCTCTAAATCGCAAATTTGTGCCACGATAAACATGATGATTATTTTTTTTTTGTACTTTGCAAGGAATTGTGAATTCGGTGAGAGTTATTATGCGTTCATCGGCGGCGAGGTTCTAAACACAAATGAAGGAGTAAACCCGCGATCTAAATTTGACTGAAAATCGACAATACAAAATACTGATAACAAAACCGTAAACAATAGGCTATAAGATTAGTTGAGTCCCGCGACAGTCTAAAAACGCTTTTCTAGTCTAAAAACGCTTTTTAAAATTCGCAAAATTTCGTGTGCCCACGGCACACATTATGTTTCCTCGCTGTTTAGGAACATACGGCCATTAAAATCGAAACACGGGTAATTGTGGGTGGGATCCATTACTTTACAATTGTCGTCGAAAATTTTGGCGTTATCATTAAACAAGGTCGAAAACGCGATTTTTTCCGTTAGTGATGATATATAAGATAATTAATCTGAAGTATATCCATCAATTTTTATTCTACTGAAATAAATTTTACTCCATGAGAATTTACAATAGATTTACGTATTTTTCGAAAGCTTTTATCTTTGAAAATAATCGGAATGGCAGCATTGCGATTGAACGGAGTCAATGTTACAAGCTCAAATTTGTCGAATTTGCAAAATAGAAAAAATACAGATCAAAACAATATATAATAGGGCAGTTTACCACACATTTTTATGCGGAATTCCGTGGTGTTTTAGAGTGGCTCTTGTTTTGTCGGCGCTACCGCAGGATAAATTGAAGAAATTAAATTAATAAATCAGGACATTTTAAATATGCACTTATCGGTCATGGATAGGTTACCTTGCGCAAGAGAAAAATCATTTTTCGTTAGAAAAGTCGGCTCTTCTAACAAGTGACGTAATCGCGGCGACTGTTCGGCGTGGATTTCGAGGCGGTGAGTTTGTATTTTTTATTTACTGTTATACTTTATATTTATTTAGTATTTTCATTGTATGAAGTAAAATTGTACTAAACGTGATTTTATATCAGATATCGAGATTTTACTAACGGCGATAACGAGGTCACAAGATTGCAAAAATACGTATCAAAATTAAATATATCAGGCAGCTTATCTCATTGTTTTATGTCCACGGCAGTAATGTTTTTATTTTGACGTAGAAAGTCGAGACCGCGAGTTGCGTTGGGGACAATAAAATTAATATATACGTAAGGACATTTTAGAATCTCGTAGTTGTTATGAATTGAATATTTTACGCGACAGAAGCTGAAAAGGCGGCTCTATTAACGAGCGCGTGATCGCGGTGACTGTTACAGACGGCATTAGTAATTTCCGATTTTGAACCCCCCTCCCCTTTTAAAAATCCTGGCTGCGCGCCTGGTTATGTCCTTCATACCATGTTTGAATTTGTTCGACATCTAGACTTTCATGGCTTTGAAAAAAGTAGACAAGACTGGTTTATTGGATAATCCCAAAGCATGTGAATCAAGATGGCGGACAACGGAACGTAGTATGTGTACCAAGTTAGGGCTAGGCCATAATTAAATTTCAATTTTACTTATTTTAGTTCTATTACGAGTTCGGGGACTAGCCAAGTGACTTCACTAGTATTTGTACCTGAAATTATGGCCTAACCCTAACCTGGTACACATACTACGTTCCAGTGTCTGCCATCTTGGTTCACATACTTTGGGGATACCAATTATTGTGTATTGAACTGCCGGAGAATCAGACCTGTAGTTATGCTATTTGTACTGCTCTACAACTATGGCCAACTTAGTATTCCGTTTGCCCCAAATAAGTCCCACAGTATTGAAACTCCCATCTTTTACATCAGCTTAAAGATCATGTTAGCCTTTCTCAAACTAAAAATATTTTTTTACTTAACAGATGCCAGACAAGATGAGAAGAAAAAAATTCTGAGAGAATTTCTATCATCTCAGTCACATGAAGAAATGGAAACATATCAGAAGTTGGAGCTGTATGGAACATTATATGAAGCTAACGACACCGATCTTATTCAATCCTGCATCAGGGAGATTTATTTATGTGACGAATCCTTCACTACAGCAGGAATGCATGTAATGTCATCAGATATACGACGCTGCAACCACCTAACTCGGGTTTGTCTAATCAAATGCAATCTCAATGCTGAACTGGTTCATATCCTGAAGTCAAATTTAGAAGGTTCCTGTTTGAAGGTAAACTTAATATTGGAAATTGATGAAAGTATTTCTATTCAAGATAACTAATTGTTCCAACTCGTATCATAGAAATTAGTCCAGCTCAGGTGGTTCTATGTTCTACCTCAGTGGTTCCCAATCTTTTCTTGAGTACCTCCCTTCGTCCATTTTGAAACTCTTCATTCCTCCCTGCCTATGTATAAAAACTACTTTATTTATTCAATCTTCGATGGATCCTCTTATAGTGTCATGTCCTATAGCGTTCATCCGTTTCGTGGCCCATTAACTTTCAGTTTTGTGGCTCATTAACTTTCAGTTTTGTGGCTCATTAACTTTCAGTTTTGTAGCCCATTAACTTTCCGTTTTGTGGCCCATTAACTTTCAGTTTTGTGGGGGAATTGGCTCTGTTCATTCAGCGATTGCAGTATGCACGAGTCACATTTCAAAACCACATCTGCACCCTGACCAAGTTCACTTTGTTTTCCATCGCCACCCTGGTACCAGTGTTAACTCTGAGCGAATTATGAATGCGAAAGTGCTTCGCAGTCGAAAATAAAAGTGCGAAAGTGCATTTTAAAAGTAAGGTGCCCTAGCTTTTATTTTAACTTCTTTAAAACAACATAGATACTCGAAGGAGCGCTCTTTCTGTTAATATTGCAAATTAAATAGGAGTCTTTCCGTTAACAGATTTTTGTTTAAATCCTTGTTTAAAACGAGCAAATTCATCAGTAACAAAATGACACCTGCTAATCACGCCTGTCGCGAACTAAACTTTCGTGCAATCAATGGGTGCTAATTCGCGTGAACAGCAAAGGTTATCTTTCACATTTGTGTTACTCCTTCCATCTAATAGACAACGATTGATACACGCAAGCTGGAATCCATATTAGTTACGGGGTAGATCATTTGTACAAAGCCAGTGCAAAATAACATCCCCCACCAACACCCAATTAAAAATAGTAATTATCCAATTAGGGTTAGAAATGCAGATTGCGCTGATTATTCAACTTTTTAATTTATCCCTGACCCTAATCGAATAAATATTAATTTGTCACTTTGAAAGTCGCCACCCGCTGTTCTAAGACAGTGTTTTTCAACTTTTTTCGAGCCAAGGCACACATTTTTCATTGAGAGAATACTGTGGCACACCACCAGCTGAAAATGTGGGGAAAAGACCTGATGTTCACAATATAAGTGTTAAATTCTTAATATGAGCTTTCTTGAAGAAACATTGAAGAAAGATGTTGAATTGGACATCTTGAATAGTAATCAAATAAAAACAATCATAGGGGCAAATCGCCACCTGCTGCTGTCACCTTCTGGTATAGAACAGTACTACATGATTACTCTGCCGGGCGCTACATCGCATGAACATACAAATTGGAAAATTTCCCACAGCACCCCTGACGATAGTTTACGACACACCGGTTGAAAAACACTGTTCTAAGAGATATGTTGACTTACATGGCCTCCGATTGGAAAATCCTCCCCTGTTTCATGAGCTAGCTTCACCTATTTTCTCATTTATATTCAAATATCTCAGAGCTTATGCAAAGACATGTCATTTTTAAATGTGGGCTTGCCTTAGTTCAAATCGGTTAGAAAATATCATTTAGTGCAGTGGTTCTCAACCTTTTTCAGTTCGTGGACCGGTAAAATTTCAAAACAAATTTCCCGGACCGGCGGACCTTCAAAATTAACCAAAAATATCATGAACACAAAACATAATCAAAAGAATGCAATTACAGCAAAAGTAGGCGGTGCAACAAAATTCAATTTAATGAGAAATTTGCTGCTGTTTTTTTGATATTATTTTTTTCGTTGGCTTTGCGGGTTTCATTGCGTCGTTTGAGAGAATTTTAGCGCAGACTTGGCACATGGGAAGAGGTACTTTTTCGCTGCTGGGAGTTGAAGTAGCAGTCTCTTCATCTGTCCTGTCAACACCACTAACTTGGTTTTCACCGCTGGGTTTCTTTTGAAAGAACGGGATAACACTTTGTTGATTTTTTGTCTCCATTTTACTATCAAACCTCTCTGAATTATAGGTAATTATTACTGTAAATTACGGAACGTGCGAACTGCGAGGTTCTCAATTAGGTACCGTACTGTGTGCAGGGATTCGTTCAAAAAGAATTGTTTTAAAAGTAGTATGTAAACCAAGATGGTGGACAATGGACGTAGTATGTGTATCAGGTTAGGGTTAGGCCATAATTTTATTCCAATTTCCCGTATTTTTGTTCTATTATGAGTTCGGGGACTAGCCAAGTGACTCCGGTAGTATTTGTACCTGAAATTATAGCCTAACCCTAACCTGGTGGACATACCACGTTCTGGTGTCCGCCATCTTGGTTCTCATACTTCGGAAGTTCCGATATTTTTTGTATTAATTAATTAAATAGGTTAAAGAAAAATGGATGCAAAAACATGCCAAGCGCTTCTTATTCGCAATAAATCCTTCGAAACGCCACAAATATCGATGAAGGCCCATACACGCCTACTCAAGCTTTAGTTCAATGCGTCCGCAAAAGTAGTTGGTGTAGGAAAATGCAACCGATAAGCCATTACGTGACTGACTCTTCGGCAAGAACCACCCTGCGAAAATTGAAATACGACCGAATAAATGAGTTTGTATAACTTTGAAAAACTCCATCACTTTAACATTAAGAACAAAGTATGCTAAGTATACATTAAAAATTAACCGAATAGTTTTAACCGTAATAATGCCTTTATTTTATGAGAAAAATGTCAATACAGAAACTCAAATCCCTATTATGGGTTGATAACAGATTAGTTTTGACATCATTGCATCAGAGGGGTCTTACAATTAGCATAGCCTGTTTATCGTTTAAATCAGGTTGCCGCCGATGTAACTAAATTCTTCATTATCGTACCGCACCTTGTTTTGTCGAAGGCTGCCCTTGATTGAATAAGTTTCATGATCAAAACGTCTCTCTGGTATTTCGGATATATATTCATGTTAAAATCGTATGGCTTTGGTATCGATCCAAACTTGGCAATATATGTACGCAATAGAAGTGAAAGTTAAAGCAAGAATTTTGACTTACATTTTTGAAATATAATTTTGGCAACTTATGCGTCTGCCAGAACGCAACGTTGTGGAGTAGTTTCACGAGGATGCAAAGGGTATTTCAATAAAAAATACAGAAAAAACACGGTAAAACGAAACACTGTGTTTACGGCGAAAAGTGGCTCCCATTCGAAATTATTCGAAAATCAGCCGAAAAGGTATTCGGATACTTTGCTATTCGAATTAACCCTGGGTAGAGGACTTCTCACCAAGTCCGGTTGTTAGACGAATACCGATACTACGAATCAATAAGAGTTAAAAAAAATCATAAAGCTAACGGACATGCCATCAATACTTTGTAATTTGCAATTCGCTTATAATATATACATTAATATTGGAAAAATATTTGGCGGACCGGCAGCAAGGTTGCCGCGGACCGGTGGACCGGCGGTTGAGAACCACTGATGTAGTGACAAATTTTTTAGTAATGAATACCAGGTACTTTCAGCATTTATAAATAGCACTCTCTCTAATGCTGCAAACCTAGTATAAAATATTTGCATCTCATGGCCGAGTGCGACCTTTTCCATATATTACAATTACGCTAATAGGAACACATGTAAACCAAACACAACGAGGATGATTATCGAAAAACATGAATATAAAAAGTAAATTATGATATGATAGTGGTTCCCAAATAATTTGGAATGTGTCGCGAAATATCGATCCATTTGATAAATAATTTTTGTTCGACCTCATGAAGCGTTGAAATCCTTAAAATTAACGTCGAACGAGAAGCGCATAAATAGCGCATTATACCCTTTGATACTAAGTTGTGAAATACAAAAAAAAGCTATAAAAAAACATTAAATTATCATTAATGTGAGAGCGCCAAAAACACACAGTCCATACTGAGGCAACTGCAATTTATGTGGCCGCACTTGGTAGGGCGCGTTGATTAATGGTGTAAAATAAATTTAACAATCATCAATTATAATCAAGCATTTCAGCATGTTTATTTTCTGCAGGCAAGACTCGTAAAATAACACTTTCAGACAAATTCATTTTTGCTGCAAAATCTTAATTTTCAGTTATTATCGTTATACAAACCACGTGTGGCAACTTTTCAATTCATCGTCGACCAAAATATTGCCAGACACTCGGCTGAACGTGTGTGAAGCTTGAACGATAGGAACGGTTTCATCTGCGACTTGAATTCTGGAAAATGAGTATTTTATTGGGAGTGCAAATTGCGAAATAAGTGTAACAAAACGCATTTTTTTTTTGTGATATAACTTTGTATTTTCAGAAACGGGTTCTCGTAAAAAGTAAAATTTCATCTAAATTAATCGCGAAATTGTTTTATTTTAAGCCAAGTCGGAAAAAGTATTAGCACCCAACTTATTTGTCAGTTTCATATTCGCACGAAAATATTGTCAAATATTGTCATTGAACAAGGGTCACATCCAGCAATTGCAGTATAAACGAGTCCATCGGTTGAATCATGACCTGCTGGGGACTCGAATGGACTTGGTTTCAATGCTTTAATTGGTGAACCTGGCACATTTGAAATTTGATTCCAATTGCTTTCATTGAAGACTCGACTTGAAGGTTTGTGTATTGGTACCTACTAGAGATGTATCGGTATCTGCAATATCGGCCATTTTATCGGTATCAGCAAAATGAGGGCTAATATTCTCTCTTTGATCTGATCCAGAATGTTTGAAAGAATTAATTAGTATGAGGCAGGGGTGCACAACCTTTTTGCTATTGGCGGCCACATAGCATTGATTTGTATTCAAAACGGCCTTCAGGGGGTTGATGAGCGCACCTAAGGCACGCAATTTTTCTCCTTCGGTGGACCTATTCTTGAGCAGATATATTGCAGCAAGTTGCATAATGGTTGCACAATTTGGAAAAAAATCAAAAGTCGGGGAGGGGGAGGGGCAGTCACCCCCATTTTCTTGTCCCCAAAAGTATAATAAAATGTCAATATTTTAATGAATTTATTCTATAAAATTTTGCAAAGCATTGTAGCAATTTAATGACGACATGAAGTAATGTTTAAAAGTTGTAGGCAGTTTAATATAGGCTAGCGCTGTAATAAACAAAATCTGGTTGCTAACAGCAAGCTTAATTAGACCTCATTTGAAATGGTATTCTTCTCTGATAAGTTGGCCATCGACAGATTCACTATCAGGCTTGTCATACAAATCAGAGTAATATTCAAATAAAACTGCTACAATTTCCTCGGCTGTAAGCTGCGGATGCCTTGCTAGGCTAGCTTGTTACGTTACTAGGCTGCCGAAACCGTGAAGGGAAATCCCCAACAGCAACTACACCATCCAGATTGTGACGCATCAGTTTGTCTGACTTTTTTGTGGTGATTCTGTTTTGCTTCAATATACGCCAGCATAGCCGCCAAATCCTATATTTTGAACTTTTTTATTTTTGTTTATAGGGTTTTGTATGTGGATGGCCGCATTATTTTTTCACAACGGCCGAGGGGTGTGCACCGTTGGTATGAGGGGTTGAAACTTTTTTTTGCTTGGTGGGAAAATGTTTGCGGTACATGCCTTGTTAACTATGAGCCATGACCGCCCCATAGCTAGTGTTGCAGAAAACCAACTAGGTAATCATCGCATAGGGATTGGTTCAGCTTAAAACAGGACTATAAAATGAATTCTTATTGGAGAATCTCTGGCAGTAAAGCAATTTCTTCTTTATTGAAGTCATTTGAGCACTGCGAGTTTTATCTTCCTGCTTTAGTGTCGGTGGATATCTATTTAGATCACTTCATTCATTTCCTCCCACAGCTGTTCTGCTTGAGATTTTTTATTACTGGTTAATCAATTGCTTTTTTGACATTCCTACAATGTTAAATATTCTTAAAGTTCTTATTTATTTCAGTTGGATGAACTAGATGTCAGTGGCAATAAGAAACTTGGACCTGCTTGTTGGGGTGAAGTTGGATTAGTTGTTACACAATGTCAGGTGAAGGTGTTCAAGGCTGAGTTTTGCAATCTGACAGCAGAAGAAATGAAAGCATTCAAGGAAAACACTGGCAATGCAAAGGTGAGTTGAAATCTTTGAGAGTAAAAAGTAACCAGTAATTTTCTATCTAATAGACAACGATTGAAAGACGCAAGCTGGAATCCATATTTGTTACGGGGTAGATCATTTGTACAAAGCCAGTGCAAAATAACATCCCCCACCAACACCCAAATAAAAATAGTACCGGTAATTATCCAATTAGGGTTAGGAATGCAGATTGCGCTGATTATTCAACTTTTTAATTTATCCCTGACTTTAATCGGATAATTATTAATTTGTCACCTTAAATCACTTTGAAAGTCGCCACCCGTTGTTCTAAGACAGTGTTTTTTCAACTTTTTTCAAGCCAAGGCACACTTTTTTCATTGAGAAAATACTGCGGCACACCACCAGCTGAAAATGTGGGGAAAAGACCTGATGTTCACAATATAAGTGTTAAATTGTTAATATGAGCTTTCTTGAAGAAACATTGAAAAAAGATGTTGAATTGGACATCTTGAATAGTAATCAAATAAAAACAAACATAGCGGCAAATCGCCACCTGCTGCTGTCACCTTCTGGTATAGAACAGTACTACATGATTACTCTGATGGGCGCAACACCGCATGAACATACAAATTGGAAAATTTCCCACGGCACCCCTGACGATAGTTTGCGGCACACCGGTTGAAAAACACTGTTCTAAGAGATATGTTGACTTACATGGCCTCCGAAATATTATGCAAGATCCCTTGGAAAATCCCCCCTGTTTCATGAGCTAGCTTCACCTATTTTCTTATTTACATTCAAATATCTCAGAGCTTATGCAAAGACATGTCATTTTTAAATGTGGGCTTGCCTTGGTTCATATTGGTTAGAAAATATCATATAGTGCAGTGGTTCTCAACCTTTTTCAGTTCGCGGACCGGTAAAATTTCAAAACAAATTTCGCGGACCGGCGGACCTTCAAAATTAACCAAAAAGTCATGAACACAAAACATAATCAAAAGAATGCAATTACGGCAAAAGTAGGCGGTGCAAAAAATTCAATTTAATGAGAAATTTGCTGCTGTCTTTTTGATATTATTTTTTTCATTGGCTTTGCGGGTTTCATTGCGTCGTTTCCGTTTGGAAGAATTTTAGCGCAGACTTGGCACATGGGAAGAGGTACTTTTTCGCTGCTGGGAGTTGAAGTAGCAGTCTCTTCATCTGTCCTGTCAACACCACTAACTTGGTTTTCATCGCTGGGTTTCTTTTGAAAGAACGGGATAACACTTTGTTGATTTTTTGTCTCCATTTTACTATCTAACCTCTCTGAATTATAGGTAATTATTACTGTAAATTACGGAACATGCGAACTGCGAGGTTCTCAATTAGGTACCGTACTGTGTGCAGGGATTCGTTCAAAAAGAATTGTTTTAAAAGTAGTATGTGAACCAAGATGGTGGACAATGGACGTAGTATGTGTATCAGGTTAGGGTTGGGCCATAATTTTATTCCAATTTCCCCTATTTTTGTTCTATTATGAGTTCGGGGACTAGCCAAGTGACTCCGGTAGTATTTGTACCTGAAATTATAGCCTAACCCTAACCTGGTGGACATACCACGTTCTTGTGTCCGCCATCTTGGTTCTCATACTTCGGAAGTTCCGATATTTTTTGTATTAATTAATTAAATAGGTTAAAGAAAAATGGATGCAAAAACATGCCAAGCGCTTCTTATTTGCAATAAATCCTTCGAAACGCCACAAATATCGATGAAAGCCCATACACGACTTCTCAAGCTTTAGTTCAATGCGTCCGCAAATTTGGTTGGCGCAGGGAGATGCAACCGATAAGCCATTACGTGAACGACTCTACGACAAGAACCACCCTGCGAAAATTGAAATACGACCGAATAAATGAGTTTGTATAACTTTGAAAAACTCCATCACTTTAACATTAAGAACAAAGTATGCTAAGTATACATTAAGATTAACCGAATATTTTTAACCGTAATAATGCCCTTATTTTATGAGAAAAATGTCAATACAGAAACTCAAATCCCCATTATGGGGTGATAACAGATTAGTTTTGACATCATTGCATCAGAGGGGTCTTACAATTAGCATAGCCTGTTTATCGTTTAAATCAGGTTGCCGCCGATGTAACTATATTCTTCATTATCGTATCGCACCTTGTTTTGCCGAAGGCTTCCCTTGATTGAATTGATTAAATAAGTTTCTGGTATTTCGGATATATATTCATGTTAAAATCGTATGGCTTTGGTATCGATCCAAACTTGGCAATATATGTACGCAATAGAAGTGAAAGTTAAAGCAAGAATTTTGACTTACAGTTTTGAAAATATAATTTCGGCAACTTATGCGTCTGCCAGAACGCAACGTTCTGGAGGAGTTTCACGAGGATGCAAATGGTATTTCAATAAAAAATACAGAAAAAAAAACAAATGATTAAAACAAGCCCTTGTTTTAAAACAGGATGTTTTTTTAGAATTGATAAAAAACAAAACCCTAACTGTGTTCTATCAAACTTCTCCGTTATGACGTTAGCCGCCGTTATAAGGTCATAGACTTTACGAACATCCAGCCGTTCAGGATTCGAAATGGGTTGAGGCAGGGATGGCCAATACCGAATAGTTCACTATTTCGAATATTTCAAAAATAAAATCAAGTAATAGAAGCCTATACAAGTGTATGAAGGAATTTCCATACAATAAACAATGGAATAGCTGCTATCTATAACCTGGCTATATAACCAGGCATTTCATGTTTGGAGATTATTGCGATGTATATATTTCATATACTATAAGTTGTGTTAACAGAATTAAATTAATACGGCAAGGGATTTTAAACAGTGGTATCGGTGATGGATTTGAATATTTTCGCAACACAAAATCATCCTAGTAAAACGCCCATACTTTTAAATACCAACCATTACCCAAATAATTTGCCAAAAAGCGGGATAAAGTATGAGGTATTTTTCCGACTTGTGACAACTTTTTTCGTGAGTACAAAAATACGAATCAAAAATTGCATATATTCGAGAACTTTACCACACATTTTAAGTCCTCAGATCACCTTTGTATATTTGAGTAAAAATACTTTTATTATTTTATAAATACGAAAATAGGAATCAAAAACTAATTATAATCGGGTAGTTTATTACACATTCTAAGTCCACATATCGCCGTTGTATTTTGTAAATAAGAAAATAGGAATCAAAAATTATTATTAATCGCGAGTTTGCCACACAATTTATGTCCACAGATTGCCGTGATATTGTGCCCGAATATAATTAATTTTTTATTTTTATTTTCGGACTCACGGAAAAAATGTTACAAGTCGGAAAATAATTTATACTTCATCCTGCTTTTTGGAAAATATTTTTGATAATGGTTGCCATTTGTTTGTATTTAAAAGTAAGGAGTTTTTACTAGGATGATTTTGTGCTGCGCAAAATATTCGAATCCATGGCCGACACCACTATTTAAAATGCCCTAACATGTTAATTTAATTCTATTAACGTAACTCAAATGTTGGTAAATCGGGCAGTTTACCACACATTTTGTGTCCACAAATTCTCGTAGTGTGTTTATTTTAGTATTATTATTTTATTATTTAGTGAATACGAATAAAAAATTAATAATATCGGCAATTTACCACACAATATAAGTTCACAGATCGCTGTTGTATTTTAGAGTTATAATAGTTTTATTATTTTGTAGATACGAATCCGAGATTAATTATTATTGGGCAGTTTACCACACATTTCATGTCCACAAATACCTGTGGCATTTGGTATTAATACTTTCATTATTTTATAAATATGAGAATAGGAATCAATAATTAATAATATCGGTCAGTTTACCGCACATTTTATGTCCATAGATTGTCGATACAACCATGAGTTACGTTGAACAAAATTAAATTAATACGGTATGACATTTTAAATGCTAGTATCGGTCACGGATTGAATTATTTTGCGCAACAAAAAATCATCCTGGTACGATACTTTCAACTATCGCTATCAAAATTATTTGCCAGAAAGCGGGTAAAAGTATTTTTCCTAATAAATCGTCTTGTTTTTTCGACTTGCAATTGCAATTATTCATTTGACATCGTAACAATTACAACCATAAATAATTGTCAAATTTTTGACGTAATGGAAATGAATGTGTAAATAAAAGCCTCGTACACGAATGTCGGCAATGTCCACTCACGCAATCGTGCAAATGTGTCGCAACACGCACGGTCGTACAGAATATAAACAATCAAAGTGCCGATTCTATTTCATCGTCATTACAATACGTGAGAAAGCATAAAGTGTTGTTTGAAGATTCCGGTAAAACGAAACACCGTGTTTACGGCGAAAAGTGGCTACCATTCGAAAATCAGCCGAAAAGGTATTCGGATACTTTGCTATTCGAATAAATTCGAATATTCGATTCGTTTTGAACAACCCTGGAGAGGACTTCTCACCAAGTCCGGTTGTTAGACGAACACCAGTACTACGAATCAATAAGAGTTAAAAAAAAATCATGAAACTAACGGACATGCCGTCAATACTTCGTATTTTGCAATTCGCTTATAATATATATATTAATATTGGAAAAATATTTGGCGGACCGGCAGCAAGGTTGCCGCGGACCGGCGGTTGAGAACCACTGATATAGTGACAAATTTTTTAGTAATGAATACCATGTACTTTCAGCATTTATAAATAGCACTCTCTCTAATGCTGCAAACCTAGTATAAAATATTTGCATCTCATGGCCGAGTGCGACCTTTTCCATATATTACAATTACGCTAATAGGAACACATGTAAACCAAACACAACGAGGATGATCATCGAAAAACATGAATATAAAAAGTAAATGATGATATGATAGTGGTTCCCAAATAATTTGGAATGTGTCGCGAAATAGCGATCCATTTGATAAATAATTTTTATTCGACCTCATGAAGCGTTGAAATCCTTAAAATTAACGTCGAACGAGAAGCGTATAAATAGCGCATTATACCCTTTGATACTAAGTTGTGAAATACAAAAAAAGCTATAAAAAAACATTTAATTATCATTAATGTGAGAGCGCCAAAAACACACAGTCCATACTGAGGCAACTGCATTTTATGTGGCCGCACTTGGTAGGGCGCGTTAATTATTGGTGTAAAATAAATTTAACGACTATCAATTATAATCAAGCATGTCAGCGTGTTTATTTTCTGCGGGTAAGATTCGTAAAATAACACTTTCAGACAAATTCATTTTTACTGCAAAATCCTAATTTTCAGTTATTATCGTTATACAAACCACGTGTGGCAACTTTTTAATTCAACGTCGACCAAAATATCGCCAGACACTCGACTGAACGTGTGTGAAGCTTGAACGATAGGAACGGTTTCATCTGCGACTTGAATTCTGGAAAATGAGTATTTTATTGGGAGTGCAAATTGCGAAATAAGTGTAGCAAAACGCATTTTTTCTGTGATATAACTTTGTATTTTCGGAAACGGGTTCTCGTAAAAAGTAAAATTTCATCTAAATTAATCGCGAAATTGTTTTATTTTAAGCCAAGTCGGAAAAAGTACTAGCACCCAACTTATTTGTCAGTTTCATATTCGCACGAAAATATTGTCATTGAACAAGGGTCACATCCAGCAATTGCAGTATAAACGAGTCCATCGGTTGAATCATGACCTGCTGGGGACTCGAATGGACTTGGTTTCAATGCTTTAATTGGTGAACCTGGCACATTTGAAATTTGATTCCAATTGCTTTCATTAAAGACTCGACTTGAAGGTTTGTGTATTGGTACCTACTAGAGATGTATCGGTATCTGCAATATCGGCCATTTTATCGGTATCAGCAAAATGAGGGCTAATACTTCCATTTTGTTCTGATTCAGAATGTTTAAAAGAATTAATTAGTATAAGGCAGGGGTGCACAACCTTTTTGCTATTGGCGGCCACATATCATTAATTTGTATTCAAAACGGCCGCCAGGGGGTTGATGAGCGCGCCTAAGGCACGCACATTTTTTGCTTTTATGGCATCATAACCGCGTATTTGACCCATGCGAGGTGTAGTCTGCCCAATTTTGAAGTATGTAGGACTACTTGGAAGTATAATATTCGCATTTTAAACGTATTTTTCCCCTTCGGTGGACCTATTCTTGAGAGGATATATTGCAGCAAGTTGCATAATGGTTGCACAATTTGGAAAAAAATCGAAAGTCTGGAAGGGGGAGGGGCAGTCGCCCCCATTTGCTTGTCCCCAAAAGTATAATAAAATGTCAAATGTTTTAATGAATTTATTCTATAAAAGTTTGCAAAGCATTGTAGCAATTTAACGACGACATGAGGAAATGTTTAAAAGTTTTAGGCAGTTTAATATAGGCTAGCGCTGTAATAAACAAAATCTGGTTGCTAACATCAAGCTTAATCGCGAAACTGTTTTATTTTAAATGTAACATAACGATCTTTCGCGATATAACTTTGTATTTTCGAAACAGGGTGTCGTGAAAATTAAAATTTGATATAAATTAACCATAATTAATGTTTTATTTATTTTAAATGTCACAAAATTCATCTTTTGAAATATAACTTTGTATTTTCGAAAACGGGGCGTCGGGAAAAGTATTAATCGCTAATAATATTTTATCTAACGTCTGGTACACATCATTTCCCGGGAGAACTCTGAGCCCGCGGAAAGTCATTTAATTAAATATAGAGAATGTTTCACCTATTCCAAAAATTCAATAATGTTGCAATAGGAAAATCGCCAGGGCATCGCCAAGTCGATAAAAGTACTAGTACCCATCTTATTTGTGAATTTCATACTTGCACGAAAATATTTGTAAGCGTCGAATTTTTGCCCCTCAGAATAAAAAAAAGTGCGATTTTGCAGTCCCTAAAAAAACTGTCCCAATAAATGCGCTAATAGTGAACACTTCCTGGTACACAGAATAATTATAGGAAATATCACTGATCCCTGCTCTTCCCCATATTTGGAACCGCAGTGATAAGTCTTACTTTTTATATATTGTCTGATATATTGACCTTTTTTCATATTCTTAGGGTTTTTGCTTTTGCTAGAGATTACAATTCTTTTCTTTACATTTTCACCATTGTAAAAAGTCTTACATTTCTTATTTATTTCAGTTGGATGAACTAGATGTCGGTGGCACTAGGGGTCTTGAACCTGCTTGTTGGGCTGAATTTGGATTAGTTGTTACACAATGTCAGGTGAAGGTATTCAAGGCTGAGAATTGCAATCTGACAGCAGAAGGAATGAAAGCATTCAAGGAAAACACTGGCAATGCAAAGGTGAGTTGAAATCTTTGAGAGTAAAAAGTAACCAGCATAAATGCGTAATTATAAATTGAAAATTCTACAGAAATTGGAGTTGTTAGGGCAGTACATCCAGCGATTGTAGTATGCACGAGTCCATCAGTTGTATCATGACCTACTGGGGACTCAAGATTCGACTTGGATTTGGGAGATTTGTGTATTGGTGCGTACTAGAGATGTATCTGCAATATCGACCATTTTTCCGGTATCACCTAAATGAAAGTTATTCATCAGTCGAACTAACTTGGCTGCTTTCGCTACACAAATTTTATATAATAATTTAGAAAGATATGAAGAAAAATATCAATCGAGTACTATTTTCCAATGTCTAAAATACAAAATATGGCGCTATGACAGCACAAAATCTTTCGCACGTCACTCAATGTAATAGTTTAACACAGTGGTTCCCAGAGTCAAAATTAAAAACAGAAAAATATTTGGGGGCGGGGCAGACGAGTGCCCACAACGAGTCTATACTAGAGATGTACCGATACTACTTTTGTCGTCGATACCGATCCGATACCAGCTAAAAAAGCCGATACTGATACGCCGATACTACAAAAAGGCCGATATTCCGATACTATGTATTTATTACGGTACTTAATTAGGGGTGGTGAGTAGGGCGGACGGGTTAAAACAATGGTCTTTGAGCGTTGTTTATAGTACACATTATTTCAGATCGAAAAACAAGATATATCATATAATATGAAATTACTGTTTGGTGTTTGCTTTAACTGATTAAGATACATTGTACAGTAACGCTAGTAATCTCGGTGTTCAATTAGAAAACTCATAAGCCGGGATGTCCAATTTGAATTTAATGTTAATATCGCGACCTTCGAATATCATTATTCGTGTTTAAAAGAATATCGAATATCACCCACACTTTCTAGCGTTGCCGTCCTACGTTCAAATTAAAAGCATTTCACATTATATTTTGTTTCGTGACTAATCGTAATCGTTGACGCAATAAGTCAAAGCCAACATGAAAGAATATCAATCAGCACCGACAAAAGGAAGGCCTACCTATAACCGTCGAGGATGTTTTTTTACTTTACTATTTTACAATTGCTATCATATATTTTGAGACTGTCTAGGGCTAGGCGGTCATGTCAATATATCTATGAGGTAATTGTGTAGTTAAACAAAATTAAAATTAATACCTGAGTAGAGGAATAATTGTGTCGGAATTTATCGTTGTCGACGGACTAAATGACACTCGTACTTGACGACAAACAGAATTTATACCCTTGCCAAAAGTCTGTGTGCCGTTAATAAGGACCCCAATTCCACTGTATGATTTAAAACTGGGCGCATAGTTGCTTTTTTTATGTGCTGTGTTGATATATTTCTTCATTATTATTTTGTAATATTAAAAATGTCAATATAAAAATTTGATAACGAAAATAGCCAAATTAGTTGAGCTAGTTTGGCTGATAAATAGCTAAAAACAAGTGAATTCTATTCTCTCGCGGTGGGGACATGTATGGCTCTTGGCTCACGATCTCTCCAGACAAAAAATTAATTAAAAAGTAGTATTCCAACTAATCTTTTAAAACATTCTGGGCCATATCAAAAAGGTAAATATATCGAAAATATCGGCCTTAATCTAACCGATACCGATACATGGCCGATACCGAAAAAATGGTCGATATTGCCGATACCGATACATCTCTAGTCTATACCAGATATACTCATGTTTAAAATGTGATAATGACGTAACAATTGATGGTATCTAGAACGAAAAATAAAAAACTTCAACTTTATAATCATAAGCACTTCTTCCTCAAGTCCTTCTCGTCGGGCATCTTCATGTTTCCAATTCGTTTTTTGCGCACCGTACCTACTTAATTTATTCCAGCATCCATCAGTTTTTCGATTTAAGGAACGCTCGTAAAAAGGTTGCCAAAAAGCTTATAATTTCAATTATTTGGTAAGATTTCTGTCCATTTTAAAACCACATCTGCACCCTGACCAAGTTCACTTTGTTTTCCATCGCCACCCTGGTACCAGTGTTAACTCTGAGCGAATTATGAATGCGAAAGTGCTTCGCAGTCGAAAATAAAAGTGCGAAAGTGCATTTTAAAAGTAAGGTGCCCTAGCTTTTATTTTAACTTCTTCAAAACAACATAGATACTCGAAAGAGCGCTCCTTCCGTTAATATTGCAAATTAAATAGGAGTTTTTTCCGTTAACAGAGTTTTGTTTAAATCTTTGTTTAAAACGAGCAAATTCATCAGTAACAAAATGACACCTGCTAAGCACGCCTGTAGCGAACTAAACTTTCGTGCTATCAATGGGTGCTAATTCAGTGAACAGCAAAGGCTATCTTTCACATTTGTGTTACTCCTTCTATCTAATAGACAACGATTGATACACGCAAGCTGGAATCCATATTAGTTTTGGGGTAGATCATTTGTACAAAGCCAGTGCAAAATAACATCCCCCACCAACACCCGAATAAAAATAGTAATTATCCAATTAGGGTTAGGAATGCAGATTGCGCTGATTATTCAACTTTTTAATTTATCCCTAACCCTAATCGAATAATTATTAATTTGTCACTTTAAATCACTTTGAAAGCCGCCACCCGCTGTTCTAAGACAGTGTTTTTCAACTTTTTTCGAGCCAAGGCACACTTTTTCAATTGAGAGAATACTGCCGCACACCACCAGCTGAAAATGTGGGGAAAAGACCTGGTGTTCACAATATAAGTGTTAAATTGTTAATATGAGCTTTCTTGAAGAAACATTGAAGAAATTCTGTTGAATTGGACATCTTGAATAGTAATCAAATAAAAACAAACAAAGCGGCAAATCGCCACCTGCTGCTGTCACCTTCTGGTATAGAACAGTACTACATGATTACTCTGCCAGGCGCTACACAGCATGAACATACAAATTGGAAAATTTCCCACGGCAACCCTGGCGATAGTTAACGGCACACCGGCTGAAAAACACTGTTTTAAAAGATAGGTTGACTTACGACTCTTAACGAGCACGTAATTGCGTGACTGTTACACACGGTGATTGGAATTTCCGATTTTGAAACCCCTCCCTTTTGAAAGTCCTGGCTGCGCGCCTGATTACGTAACACCATGGTTCTCAAACTGGGCGTCGCAAAAATTTTCTCTCTTTGCGGATTTGTACCTGCGGTGCGTGGAAAAAGTCAAAATTTACGTTATTCTCGTTTAAATCATACTTGAGAACTGGAAATAACAATATATTAATTATTGTAACGATCGAAAATAACAAGCGCCCGTGCTTGAATAAGGGTCAGTTTGAATAAGGGCCTGGTTAGTGAGTTGGTTGAAAAAAATATGGGCCCGGACTACAAAACGAGCAAATACGGTATATACATTTTCAAATTTCTATCTGTTTGCCCAGAACAAGGCTCTGTATATTCAGCGATTAAAGTATGCACGAGTCCATTGGTTGAATCATGACCTACTGGGGACTCAAATGGACTTGGTTTCAATGCTTTAATTGGTGAACCTGACACATTTAAAATTTGATTCCAATTGCTTTCATTCAAGATTCGACTTGAAGATTTGTGTATTGGTGCCTACTAGAGATGTATTGGTATCTGCAATATCGGCCATTTTATCGGTATCAGCAAAATGAGGGCTAATACTTCCATTTTTGATCTGATCAAGAATGTTTAAAAGAATTAATTAGTATAAGGCAGGGGTGAACAACCTTTTTGCTATTGGCGGCCACATAGAATTAATTTGTATTCAAAAGGGCCTCCAGGGGGTTGATGAGCGCGCCTAAAGCACGCAAATTTTTTGCTTTTATGATGTCATAACTGCGTATTTGACCCATGCGAGGTGCAGTCTGCCCAATTATGAAGTATGTAGGACTACTTGGAAGTATGATATTCGCATTTTAAACGGATTTTTCTCCTTCGGTGGACCTATTCTTGAGCAGATATATTGCAGCAAGTTGCATAATGGTTGCACAATTTGGAAAAAAAACGAAAGTCTGGGAGGGGGAGGGGCAGTTGCCTCCATTTTCTTGTCCCCAAAAGTATAATAAAATGTCAAATATTTTAATGAATTCATTCTATAAAAGTTTGCAAAGCATTGTAGCAAGTTAATGACGACATGAAGTAATGTTTAAAAGTTTTAGTCAGTTTACTATAGGCTAGCGCTGTAATAAACAAAATCTGGTTGCTAACAGCAAGCTTAATTAGACCTCATTTGAAATGGTATTCTTCACTGATAAGTTGGCCATCGACAGATTCACTATCGGGCTTGTCATACAAATCAGAGTCAGAATCAAATAAAACTGCTACAATTTCCTCGGCTGTAAGTTGTGGATGCCTTGCTAGGCTAGCTTGCTATGTTACTAGGCTGCCGAAACCGTGAAGGGAAATCCCCAACAACAAATACACCATCCAGATCGTGACGCATAGTTTTGACTGACTTTTTTGCAGTGCTTCTGTTTTGCTTCAATATACGCCAGCATAGCCGCCAAATCCTATATTTTGAACTTTTTTATTTTTGTTTATAGGATTTTGTATGTGAACAGTCGTATTATTTTTTCACATTTGCCGCAGGTTGTGCACTGTTGGTATAAGGGGTTGAAATTTTTTTTGCTTGGTGGGAAAATGTTTGCGGTATATACCTTGTTAACTCTGAGCCATGACCGCCCCATAGCTAGTGTTGCAGAAAACCAACTAGGTAATCATCGCATAGGGATTGGTTCAGCTTCAAACAAGATTATAAAATGAATTCTTACTGGAGTATCTCTGACAGTAAAGCAATTTCTTCTTTTATTGAAGTCATTTTAGCATTGCAAGTTTTAGCTTCCTGCTTTAGTGTCAGTGGATATCTATTTAGATCACTTCATTCATTTTCTCCTGCAGCTGTTCTGCTTGAGATTCTTTATTACTGGTTAATCAATTGCTTTTTTGACATTCCTACCATGTTAAATAGTCTTACGTTCTTATTTATTTCAGTTGGATGAACTAGATGTCGGTCTCAATGATCTTGAACCTGCTTGTTGGGGTGAAGTTGGATTAGTTGTTACACAATGTCAGGTGAAAGTGTTCAAGGCTAACTATTGCAATCTGACAGCGGAAGGAATGAAAGCATTCAAGGAAAACACTGGCAATGCAAAGGTGAGTTGAAATCTTTGAGAGTAAAAAGTAACCAGCATAAATGCGTAATTATAAATTGAAAAATCTACAGAAATTGGAGTTGTTAGGGCAGTACATCCAGCGGTCGTAGTATGCACGAGTCCATCAGTTGAATCAGTTGAATTTGAAAAAAAAAAGCTGTGCCCTACACGAATATTCCATTCAAGACTCGACTTGGATTTGGGAGATCAGTGTATTGGTACCTACTAGAGATCTATCTACAATATTGTCCATTTTTTCAGTATCAAATAAAAGCTATTCATCAGCCAAACTAACTTGGCTACTTCCGCTACCAAAATTTTATATTAAGAAAAAAGCAATCAGATATTAGTGGATTTTTAAACCAAATATAATGCTACAGAGGCACAAAATCCTGCACAAGCCATTCAATGTATTTTTTTAACAGGATAAGTGAACATCTTCATGACGTCATACATTAAACAAAACATTCAGCATTCAGGGCTTGAAATGAGCATATGACATCTGAACGAGTTTGGTTTACGCATTATTAGGAGTTAAACTCACAAAATAAATGAACATCAATGCCTTGCATTTGCTATTAAGATATAACATTGGATTATAGCTGGCGAACCGGCATGATGGTTGACGCAGACCGGCGGTTGAGGCTTTTATCTATGAATATTCCATCATCTAGGACACTGGTTCCCAACCTTTCTAACCTAAAAAGGTTTCGCAACACAAAGCTCTTCAGCGGCTCACAGTCAATTTATTTGCTTCGTTTTAATTAAAGCTAGAAGTAACTGGTTAAAAATTCGGACAACTGTTTGTTGCTTGATTACTTAGCGATGGGTATTCGTTATCAAGAGAGCTCAAGAATGAATTGTGACAATGATTTTTAATAAATCTCAACTGTAAAGTTAAGGTTTCATCGGGTTCATCATATCAATCCCTCTGCAGTTGATCGACGCCCCAAACAAAATTAATTTATATTGCAATGATAAAGTCGTTGCTAACTTGGCACCCGGGTAAAAATCCTGCTGTGCATCACCCGAAAAAGATCTCAACGGCCCATGCTTTTGTTGTATGTCTCGTGACCACCTGCAAGGTCACAATAAGTTCATATCTCGCTGGGTGTTATGGCTCTGGAATATTATACTGGTCCTGACAGTTTTCTTGTTTAAACAAAGAAAGAGATACTCATAACCTTTTATATGAATGGTAATATCAATGCAAAACGCAAAAAGCATGCATGCTGATTTTCAGGTTTGTGAATCTTGCGAGAATTGTGAAACTTGCTTTCGCTATGAATCGGAACCGAAAAAGTAAAAGTGTGATTACTCGGCACCAAGACGTCGCCAGGCCATCAATTCCGCACTCATCAAACACCAATATGACGGCGGAAGAGAGATTCATAATAAACCAACGTAACTTCGACTTATTAATCAAGAAAAGCATGCATGCTGATTTTCAGGTTTGTGAATCTTGCGAGATTTGACGGAGCGCCTTCGCGATGAATCGGAACCGAAATAGTCAAAAGCGTGATTACTCGGCGCCAAGACGTCGCAGGGCCATACCGCACCTATCAAACAGCAAATGACGGCGGCTTCCTCGGCTGTACGCTGCGGATACCTTGCTAGGCTAACTTGCTACGTTGCTAGGCTGCCGAAACGTGTGAGCAATCTTAACCGTGAAGGGAAATCCCCAACAGGAAATACACCATCCAGATTGTGACGCATCGTTTTGTCTGACTTTTTTGCAGTGCTTCTGTTTTGCTTCAATATACTCCAGCATAGCCGCCAAATCCTATATTTTGAACTTTTTTATTTTTGTTCATAGGATTTTGTATACATCCTCATTATTTTTTCACAACGACCTTAGGTTGTGCACCGTTGGTATAAGGGGTTGAAATTTATTTTTTGCTTGGTGGGAAAATGTTTGCGGTATATACCTTGTTAACTCTAATTAAACCATGGCCACCTCATAGCTAGCGTTGCAGAAAACAAACTACCGTTAGGTAATCATCGCATAGGGATTGGTTCAGCCTCAAACAAGATTATAAAATAAATTCTTACTGGAGAATCTCTGGCAGTAAAGCAATTTCTTCTTTATTGAAGTCATTTGAGCATTGCAAGTTTTAGCTTCCTGCTTTAGTGGATATCTATTTTGACCACTTTATTCATTTCTCCCGCAGCTGTTCTGCTTGAGATTCTTTATTACTGGTTAATCAATTGCTTTGTTCAGGTTCTCACCATGTTAAACATTCTTACATTTCTTATTTATTTCAGTTGGATAAACTAGATGTCGGTGGCAACAGGGATCTTGGAACTGCTGGTTGGGCTGAAGTTGGATTAGTTGTCACACAATGTCAGGTGAAGGCATTAGAGGCTCGGTTTTGCAAACTGACAGCAGAAGGAATGAAAGCGTTCAAGGAAAACACTGGCAATGCAAAGGTGAGTTGAAATCTTTGAGAGTAAAAAGTAACCAGCATAAATGCGTAATTATAAATTGAAAAATCTACAGAAATTGGAGTTGTTAGGGCAGTACATCCAGCGATTGTAGTATGCACGAGTCCATCAGTTGAATTTGAAAAAAAAAGCTGTGCCCTACATGAATATTCCATTCAAGACTCTACTTGGATTTGGGAGATCAGTGTATTGGTACCTACTAGAGATCTATCTACAATATTGTCCATTTTTTCAGTATCAAATAAAAGCCAAACTAACTTGGCTACTTCCGCTACCAAAATTTTATATTAAGAAAAAAGCAATCAAATATTAGTGGATTTTTAAACCAAATATAATGCTTCAGAGGCACAAAATCCTGCACGAGCCATTCAATGTATTTTTTTAACAGGATAAGTGAACATCTTTATGACGTCATACACTAAACAAAACATTCAGCATTCAGGGCTTGAAATGAGCATATGACATCTGAACGAGTTTGGTTTACGCATTAATAGGAGTTAAACTCACAAAATAGATGAACATCAATGCCTTGCATTTTGCTATTAAGATATAACATTGGATTATAGCTGACGAACCGGCAGGATGGTTGACGCAGACCTGGCGGTTGAGGCTTTTATCTATGAATATTCCATCATCTAGAACACTGGTTCCCAACCTTTCTAACCTGGCGGACCATTAAAATTAAATTAAATGTACTCGCGGACCGGCAAATAATTGAAAAGACCGGAACAGAAAAGAATAACATATATTTGCGTAATATAATGCAATGTCGGGCACTCAGTATGCTTTTAGATGAAAAAAGGCACACTTAAAAATATCATATAATGTGCCGGCCAAAAATTGAAATGGGTAAAACATGAATATATTTGCGTAATGAAATGCAGCGCTGGGCACCCATTATGAATGTAAGAAAGGCACACATACAACATCTCACATGAAAAACATGTAAATGCCACTGCAGTTGATCGACGCATCAAACGAATTGAATTTACATCACAATGACAAAGTCGTCGGTAACTTGGCACCAGGCTCAAAATCCAACTGTGCCTGCTCAAAATACTGGAAAAAAATCTCAGCGGCCCGTGCTTTTTTGCGCGTCTTGTGACCACCTGCAGGGTCGGAACAAGTAGGCCTACATATCTTACTGGAATATTATACTGTTTTTAACTGTTTTCGGGTTTAAACAAAGAAATATGCATAACGTTTTATATGGATGGTAATGTTAACTAGGAAAAGCATGCTGAACAGAAAAAGTACGCTGGCCGATTTTTAGGTTTCTGAATCTTGCGAGATTTGATGCTGCGCATTCGCGATGAATCGGAGCCAAAAAAGCGAAAAGTGTGATTACTCGGCGCCAAGATGTTGTGAAAGAAGTCGCCAATATGACGGCGGAAGAGAAATTGCATAATAAACTAACGTAAACTCGTCTTCGGTAAAGCAATTGAGACGGCATAAAAACAACGAAATTTCTCGCGGACCGGCAAAACAGCTTTGCGGACCGGCACCGGTCCGCGGACCGGCGGTTGGGAACCACTGATCTAGGACACTGGTTCCCAACCTTTCTAATCTGGCGGACCGGTAAAATTAAATAAAATGTACTCGCGGACCGGCAAAAATTTAAATGAATGGAACAGAAAATAATAACATATATTTGCGTAATGTCGGGCAATCACTACGCTTTGAGAAAAAAAGGTACACTTAAAAATATTTCACATGCGGAAAAACTATCAAATAGTGGCCGGCCAAAAATTGAAATGGTTGGAACATAAAATAATACCATATATTTGCGTAATAACATGCAGTGAGCACCCACTATGATTAAAAAAGGCCCACACCTCACATAAAAAAACATGTACATGCCAAAACATGTACACACACAATTACCTCCAGTGAGAATTTTGCTGTTTCGTTTCCAATACAGGATTGCAAACGAGGCATCAAAAAAAGGTTTCGCAACACAAAGCTCTTCAGCGGCTCACAGTCAATTTATTTGCTTCATTTTAATTAAAGCTAGAAGTAACTGGTTAAAAATTCGGACAACTGTTTGTTGCTTGATTACTTAGCGATGGGTATTCGTTATCAAGAGAGCTCAAGAATGAATTGTGACAATAATTTTTTATAAATCTGGACTGTAAAGTTAAGGTTTCATCGGGTTCATCATATCAATCCCTCTGCAGTTGATCGACGCCCCAAACAAAATTAATTTATATTGCAATGATAAAGTCGTTGCTAACTTGGCACCAGGGTCAAAATCCTGCTGTGCATCACCCGAAAAAGATCTCAACGGCCCATACTTTTGTTGTATGTCTCGTGACCACCTGCAAGGTCACAATAAGTTCATATCTCGCTAGGTGTTATGGCTCTGGAATATTATACTGGTCCTGACAGTTTTCTGGTTTAAACAAAGAAAGAAATACTCATAACCTTTTATATGGATGATAATATCAATGCAAACGCAAAAAGCATGCATGCTGATTTTCAGGTTTGTGAATTGTGAATCTTGCGAGAGTTAATGGAGAGCTTTCGCTATGAATAGGAACCGAAAAAGTAAAAGTGTGATTACTCGGCGCCAAGACTTCGCCGGGCCATCAATTCCGCACCTATCAAACACCAATATGACGGCGGAAGAGAGATTCATAATAAACCAACGTAACTTCGACTTATTAATCAAGAAAAGCATGCATGCTGATTTGTGGGTTTCTGAATCTTGCGAGATTTGACGGAGCGCCTTCGCAATGAATCGGATTCGAAATAGTCAAAAGGGTGATTACTCGGCACCAAGATGTCGCAGGGCCATACCGCACCTATCAAACAGCAATATGACGGCGGAAGAGAAATTGCGTTATAAACGTAACTTCGCATTTTCGGCTTCGGTAAAGCGATTGATACGGTAGATGAACAAGAGAATGAAATTTCCTGCGGACCGGCGGTCGGGAACCACTGATCTAGGAGAGCTTTATAAACTTGCGTTGCTGTTTGTGATTTTAAAATGAAAAACTTAATATTTTCAGATAAAGCTCCTAAATCTGAGTGAAAACGATGTCAGCGGACGCGGAGATGAAGGATTACCTACAATCAGTGAAATTGTTCATCAATGTCAGGTTGAAACATTGAAGATGGAAGGTTGCAACCTCAACAAGGATCAGTTGGAAAGATTCAAAGCATTGATTGCTGATACCGAGGTCGAGGTCATTGTCGACTAGAATCCACAAACAGTGAATTGAATAATCCTTGAAGCCGGGAATAAGCCATTCAAGCTTTAATTTTATTCAACTTCAACTGGTTCATTTCTATCAACAAAAATAGTTTCATAGTATTAATTGTTTCCTCTCCATACAAGGCTCAAGCAAGCATCCATTTATACATATGAATCTGCCACAATGCTTAAAGATCAAACACCCTGAACATATCAGGACTCTAGTGTGTGATTTATACAATGTTTTCAACTAAATCTCTTCAAGCATTTCATTTTGATTAAAGATATTTTAACATCTTTTACCCTGTTAGCTCACATCCCAAGTAATAGGATTTGTTTTTGTACAGTATACAGTCATAAAGATTTAAATTTTTTAAAATTGCAAATGGGATTTATCGATACCATATATTGTTTTGGCCTTCACACAGGCGAATGGGGCCTCTGGTTGAGATATATTGGGAACTGACTTCATAGCAAAATTGAAATTGTGAAGTTACTTTATGGACACCCTGTATATTACTTCAGACCATTCAATGCTTGTATTAATTACATTTTCTTCACTTCAGAAATTTAATTAAATATTTGCATTTTCTTATCGCACTGTCATTATGATCAGTATGTGCTGTATATTGAGCTTCAACCACTGCATGTTTATTTTTAATGTTCAATGGATTTCACAGACATTTTTTTGCATATTTTACAATTTTTCATATTAATATTGAAGTATGTATCCAACTGAATTCCAAGTTTCAATTTGACTTAAAATATCTTTTCATCATATTCAATGTCATTGGGTTTGCAAATTGGGGATGGATTTTCACTATTAATAAAAGTTTGTACATTTTGTCGACTTTTTTCGAGGGGATTGATTTTAACTGTTTGTACATTTTGTCGACTTTTTTCGAGGGGGTAGATTTTAACCGTTTGTACATTTTGTCGACTTTTTTCGAGGGTTGATTTTAGCTGTTTGTACATTTTGTCGACTTTTTTCGAGGGAGTTGATTTCAACTGTTTGTACATTTTGTAGACTTTTTTTTTCGAGGGGGTTGATTTTATCTGTTTGTACATTTTGTCGACTTTTTTCGAGGGAGTTGATTTGAACTGTTTGTACATTTTGTCGACTTTTTTCGAGGGAGTTGATTTTAATCGTTTGTACATTTTGTCGACTCCAAACCAGGCTCAATCCAGTAACCATTCAGAGTTAAGGATTTCAATGCTTGAAGATTAGATGAATCGGGAATCAAATGAATTTTCCTTATTTTAGTTCTATTACGAGTTCAGGCACTAGCCAAGTGACTCCCGTATTTTTTGTATCTGAAATTATGGCCTAACCTGGTACACCACCGGCGTTCTGGTGTCCGCCATCTTAGTTCACATACTTTGGGAGTACCAAAGTGTCGATGCGTTTACTAGCACAAGCAAATATTTTTCTGGCCAGATTTGATTACCACAATAAATTTATCCCTTTGCCCTAACTGAGGGGTGTGCAACCTTTATTGCAGGAGCGCCAGATACAAGTAACTAGGTGGAGCCACTCCTATTTAACATAGCCTTTCTAGTAGCCTAGTTGCAGGCACAAAAAATTGTTTCTTTGTGTTATTGATCTTACGGCTTTGTTAAGGGTCCAAGCAGAAATATATAACGAGTTATAACGCTCAAATTGAAAAAAAAAATGCTATTTAAATTTAAACCGACTTTAAATGAATTCAATCAGAAATAAGTTTTTATAACCTTGCGCATTTTGCTAGCTAGCTTAGCGAAGAGATTGAAATTACTCGCACGTACCAGATTAACTAAACTAAATCTCGTTTCGCGGGCACACTATTCAAAAATGGCACTTCTCCGTGGGCGGCACAAATTTTCCTTGCGGGTCGCATTTGAGCCGCAGTTTGCACACCCCTGCCCTAACTCATTATTAATATTCATGAACATCGCAGACAAATTAGCAGAAAACCAGTCAAACAACTCCGTGGTTACCACCTACCCGGTAAATTTACAGCAAGGCTTGCCCAATTAATCGACCCTGTTTGGCTATATATGGAATAAACGCATGTTAACGAATTGAAAAGATGTCATACACACTGAGAAATAAAATATCATAAATTTTGTTTTATGAGTCTTGCAACAAATAAAAATTGTACCTATAAAGAAGAATAAAGAAATTTCGTGTACCAAGGGCCTAGGGCACAAAATGCGGATATTTGTAGAAAGCCCCCGCCAATAATGCAAAAATTTAAAATACCGGAAAACACCGCAGCCACGTTTAGAAATAACAACATTAGTAATTATTCAGTCAGGATTGAGAAGGATTTGAATTGTCGGTGCAAACGGAATTCTTTACTCCAACCCTAACGGGGCGGGGCCTTCTCCAAAATAATCTCGATTGCCGTCATTAACAATACTGTACATACTGAAGTTAATTTAACAACCTTTTACGCATTGTAGGTTCCAAATTAGCCTTGTTGAAATTACTCGCGGATCCGCATACGAATTTATCTCTGATTATGAGGAAATATAAGCTAATTATTGCAATGTACATTATACATACAGTTCCACCTCTGGAACGTCAATTTTGAATCCCGTTTTATTCAGGCTAAATAATTATTGGTTAAACATTACGTGCTAATTTAACGGAACTCCCGTAGTATGTGTAACATGTTAGGGTTAGACCATAATTTTATTCCGATTTTCCGTATGTTAATTCTATTATGAGTTCGGGGAATATCTGTGTTAGCCAAGTGAATATACCCCATGCCCATAGGTTTCCGTCCAGTTGGTGTAAAGTAGGCGAACAAAATTGGTTACCTCCATATTGGTACAAACACTTATGCAGTGCCGATTCCAACTACTGCAAAGTAAGAAACGCGCACAAAATATATTCACACCTGCTCGCAGATAAAAATTAGAATACTTTGCAACATTTCGCTCCGTTCGATAAATGAGACTCGGTTGGCTGTGTGAGGAACTCGTGAATACGTTATGGCACAAGCAAAAAATCCACACATATACCAATGAATTCCATTCCCGGTGAAACTATTTTTGTTTTATCTCGCCTAAGAGAACGCAGCAAACAGTTAATTCGAAGTGTGAGGTAATGTAGAAATGTACGAGGAGTGGGCGTTTTATCCTTTTTAATATGTTTCGGCGTATTATGCGAATTATCCGATTTTAATATATGAATATAAATTCGAAGATATATAGGATAAATGTATTTTGAATTGAGAATTAACGTATTACCAACGATACGAAGATGTATATCACAGTTCCCAACAATTAGAAATCTGGAATCATCTCAAAGTACAATATTCAAAACGATACTACTACACTACAAAATAAATCGGTTGTTCGGATAGAATACTTACTCGACTAACTACGAAGACAGGTTGCAACTTAGCATTATTTTAACAAATATACCAGGTACAGTGATCATGAACAATAGAGATACGACGAGAGAAAATTGACATCACAAAAAATAAGAAATCAAAGTGAAAAAACAGCCATATCACAATATATTAAAAATAAACATGAAATGACATTAAACAATAGTATATTCCGCTGCCGTCTTTTTACATAACTCATGAGGTACTTAAATCTATAAGTTGATATAAAAAACGAAAGCGAAAAAAAAATTTCTTATTGACTTGACGCTTCTTATACGTAGGATAAGCAACAAGATAAACGGGTGATTTCCTGCCCATTCTAAAGTAACATTAACGGGTGATAAAGTAACCCACATCCAATGCTTGAATATTTCATTTGACAAAAATTCACAAATCTCTATCCTCCTCTTGCGGCTGCGAAAGAATACACGTTGTAACCTGAACATACAGGCTTACGTCACAAGTCATGGATATCTTATCGTTTTGCTCAGTGAAAAACGACATCCGAAGAAGCCAACATTTATGATAAACCACTGATTTACGCACAACCGATTTGTTATCAGAAAAGCGATGTCCGAGATTCACTCACGCATAACATATTGGCAGACAGCTAATTTTGATGGAGTTTATTATTATTGGATGCTAATTACGGTATTCCTGAAGTATGCTTACCAAGATGGCGGTCACCGAACCGTAGTATATATGTGTACCTGGATATGGTTAGGCCATTTATAATTATATTCCAATTTACTTCATTTTAGTTCTATTACGAGTTCAGGGACTAGGCAATTGACTACCGTAGTATTTGTACTTAAAACTATGGCCTAACCTGGTACAGATACTACGTCCCGGCGTCCGCCATCTTGGTACGCATACTTTGGGAGTAACCTAATTACTATGGTGTCGGTGGGCAATAATTTAACTGGACCATTTCCCTTCATTGAATAATTTATTTTTTTGTGTTCCACAATCACATTAATTTCACCTTAAAATTATCAAAACACTTGAAATTCAAAGTTTCGCCGCCCACTTCAATTGTATAAACCAAGAGACAAATTCTCAAATTTATAGACACAATGGCCACAACGAAGTAGTACGGGTACGCAATCTTTTACTGTAGTCTAGTATCTATGAACAAACGATCCCGCGACACAAAAAAAAATCATTAGATTATTACAGTCCCAACGGAATCTTAGCCAATAATAGAGTTAATAGACGGGGCCATGACGCGCTTAGCCGAGTGATCCAAACGCAGATCCAATTCGTTGAAGCCGCAATGCGAAAACAATAACTGGATAAATTAGGCTACTCACCAGAGTCGAGATGAGGCTTCTAAATATGCTCCCGAGTTCCTTACTATCCGTATTCCATTCCGTACCGTAAACTCAGATAATTCTCAACATATTACTGCAGCTACAAAGTTTCCTTCATCTACATCTCATGCAAATAAGACTGTTTCGTAGAGCTTTAAAAATATTTCAACGCTGCCAAACAGAAACCAACTTCATACAACAGAAACGTAGACTAAAGGCGGCCTGTGAAACATCAACCAATCACGTTTAATTACTTTAAACGTCATAATAATAATTTTGTCGTCACAAACGTATTTAACAATGCCAGTTGTGTCGTCACGTGAATAAACATCAATTTCATAGTAACGTGTATGACTCAGCATTTCGGCACAAACAAAACATAAATTTGACAAATCTGGCCTGTACTTGCTGCACTGATTCCGCACTAACGCAATGCTGTCACGCGAGATTATTTTTATGATATCATCTTCAGAAAAATCTCTAAGTCTGCTATAAAGTCTCTCAGCAAAATTGATTGAATATAAACTGGAATTGAATTAAATACCTTATATATCATCACAAACCGGAAAAAAGTCGCGTTTCTAACCTTGTATAACGTAGAACGGAAACTTTCAAAGGCAATTAAAGGAATGGATGACAAGGGAAATATTACCGATTTCAAATTAGCATCGCGCATTCACTCCTTTATTGGCTTTAGCATCTTACGACCAATCAATATAATATCTTTCACCGAATGCACAATTCTGAGGACTCGTGAATTATGTGTACCAGGTTAGGGTTAGGCCATAATTTTATTCCAATTTTCCCTATTTTAATTCTCTTACGAGTTCGGAGACTAGCCAAGTGACTCCCGTAGTATTTGTACCTGAAATTATGGCCTAACCCTGTCCTGGTACACATACAACGTTCCGGTATCTGCCATCTTGGTACGCATACTTCGGGAGTACGCAATTATGCGCGGTTACAAAAAAGGAATTATTTGTAACATTGTCGTGGCAAAAGATATACCGTATTTATGTTGAAGAAAATTTAGGATGAATAAACACTGACGTGGAAGTGTTTACGGCCTAAATCAGGGGTGTGCAAACTGCGGTTCGCAAAGAAAAATTGTGCGGCCCGGGTAGAAGTGCTCATTTTGAAATGGTGTGCCCGCGAAACGAGTTTTCAGTTAATCTGGTGCGTGCGAGCAATTTCAATCTCTTTGCGTCGCAAAACCTATATCAATACCTGAGTGACCCTGTCATATTAGCGAAACTAGCTAGTAAAATCCTGTTGGAAAATACAGAAAAAAATAAAAGTTCGACGGTGTGACAATAAATTTGAATTGCAGTTTTTTTTTTAAATATACGTTTTAACTCAATATTTCTGCACGGACCCGGAAAGATTCGTTCCGGAAGCCCCTTTGTAATTAAAAGATTTCGTAATTAGGAATCCAATCGAATATTCGAATTGGTGATATTCGATAGAGTAGACATACGATTTTAGAAATAATTTTAAACTTTCTTTCAAAAATTTATTATGTCGACATCTGAGGCAAAATTTAAGACTCTATTTAGACCAGTGGTCGGCAACCTTTTCTAAGTGACGGACCGGTATATCATGATCAAAATTTTGGCCCTTATACAAATGCACTATATAAGCTTATGCAATAAAGTACACGCGTTTGAAAATTTATGTTGACAATAAATTCAAAGATGATGCTATTTGATGCGGGATCTACATTTGTTTGCTGGCAATGGACAGTTCCCAATTTTTAATTTTCCAATTGAAAACCCGGCCTTAAACAAATACGATGTTGTGAGAGCTAACAATGCCTGTACAGCTTCTGTATTTATATCTGGGTATTGCTCGATGTTCGTTTAGCAATAACCAATGCGTTGTGTTTGTCTGGTGCTGTTTTTTAGTCGTAGAGTTTGTGATTATATTGTAGAGGTGTTATTAGGCCCTTGTCCGTTTTTATGTCACCTTTCTTCGGACCGGTAGTAACCTTTCCGCGGACCGGCGATGGGCCGCGGCCCTGTGGTTGCCGACCACTGATTTAGACCTTGGCTTCAGACATTACATTTACATTACAGTAAGTATTATTAATAATAATTAGTAATTTTCGAATGTGATAATATCATTTTAGTCTCACAGTGTTTATAAAAATGCTTCATTTTTAATTACTGAAAACTGTAAAAAGTAGAGTAACCAAAACTCAACTTAATTGCCATTCCATATTATCCGACCAGGGTTCAAGATACTTAACACGTAGGCGACTGCCATTTGTGTAGACCAGGGGTGTGCAACCTTTAACACAGGAGGGCCAGATACAAATAACTGGATGAACCGTTTTGAGCCCCCACAAAACCAGGACATAATTTGTAATTCTAATAAAGATAATAGTTGAAACCCGTAACAAATACATGTTAAAATTATATTACTTCATAATTATAAGAAAAGGTACAACTGGAAAGAATAAAGAACAGAAAAATACATAGGACGACAAATTCTTCGTATCCAGAGACATTCGTAGGTAGAATTTCTAGGTGCGGCCCGCGGCTCCACCCAGTTACTTGTATCTGTCCATCCTGTAATAAAGGTTGCACAACCCTGGTCTAAATAACACGATCGTCGATTTAAGCAAAATACAATTGCACGCGTTATTAGCGACTTTTTCAATCTTCGGTGTCTGCGCCGACTTTTCACACCGACTTTAAACGAATTCAATGATAAACCCGTTTTTATAACATTGTGTATTTTGCTAATATGGCACTTAGGTGTTGGTATAGGTTTGGCGGCGCAAAGAGGTTGGAATTGCTCGCACGTACCAGATTAACTCAACTAAAAACCCGTTTTGCGGGCACATCATCCAAATTAGGCACTTCTCCACTGGCCGCACAATTTTTCCTTGTGGGTTGCATTTGGCTCGCGGTACGCAGTTTGCTCACCCCTGCCCAAACTCATTAATAATATCCTTATCCATGAACATCACAGCCAAATCAGCAGAAAATCCTTCAAACAACTCCTTGGTTACAACCTGCCGGGTAAATTTATAGCAAGGCTATCGTAAGAATAAAATGATTTGCGTGTACCTAGGGCACAAAATAAGGATCTTTTGTAGAAAGCCCCCGTCACTAATGCAAAAATTAAGGTTCGGGAAAACACCGTCGTCACGTTTTGAAATAACATTAGTAATTATCCAGTCAGGGTTGAGAAGGATTTGAATTTTCAGTGCAAACGGTATTCCCAAATCTAAATCTAGTCGTCAATTAACACCCTTTTGTGCTTTGTAGATATCAAATCAGCCTGCGGATCCGCATACGAATTTATCTCTGATTATAAGGGAATATAAGCTGATCATTGCAATGTATATTCAATCATTTTTTAATCTACGTGAATAAATCGTAACTATTTTGAGCAATTCCATAGGCTTCCGCCCTATTACGCAACTTGATTTTAAAGTAGTCGAGAAAATCTGGTAACCTTTATATTGGTACACATACATCTGGCTCGCCGATTTAACTAATGCAAAGTAAGAAACGCGCACAAAATATATTCATACCTGCTCGCAGATCAAAATTAAAATACTATGAAACATTTCGCTCCGTTCGGTAAATGAAGCTCGGTTGGCTGTGCAAAGAACTCGTGAATAGGTTATGGCACAAGCAAAAAAATCCACAAATATTCCAATGAATTTCATTCCTAGCGAAACCTTTTTTGTGTTATCTCGCCGAAGAGACCACAAACAACGCAGAAGACAATTAATTCGGAGTGTAAAAAAAATGTTGAAATGTGCGAGGATTGGGCGTTTTATCCTTTTTAATATGTTTGGGCGTATTATGCGAATTAATCATTTTTAATATATGAATATAAATTCGAAGATATATAGCAGGGGTGGCCAACACGTCGATCGCCCCGTCTCGAGAAGTCGATCGCGTCTGATGTTGAGTGAATTTAATAACATACCGGTACCCTAAAAATTGCCACTCTAGACCCAGTTTTTGTGTGGCGATTTCATTAAAAATGCGCCCACGCAGCCGAACTTATTGGCAGCGATGTAATTTTGTAATTTCGTATGCATTTGTGCAGTTATCTGCATATTCGGCACTCATTCGTTTTTGTGTATGACCTCATTACCGATCAGTCGATCTCTAGTTATTTTGAAGATTTTAGTTGATCGCGGCCGAAAGCAGGTTGGCCACCCCTGATATATAGGGTAAATATCTTTTAAATTGGGAATTAACGTATAACCAAGGATACAAAACCTACGAAGCTAGGTTACATAACCAAGTCCAACTGCTAACTTAGCATATTTAACGAGTATACCAGGTACAGTAATCATGAATAAAAGAAATTGAAAGACAACGAAAGTGAATTAACATCACAAAATATAAGTAAATCAAAGTGAAAAAACAGCCTTATCACAATTAATTGAAAAAAAAAACGTTGAGCCTAGAATAAAATTACATTAAAGAATAGTAAATTCCGCTGCCGTCCAGTCGCCTATTACATAACGGTATCACTCGTGAGATCTTAATCTATAAGGTATAAAAAAGTAGCTGCATTACTACCGCAGCGAAAAAAACATTTTTTATTGACTGACGCTTATTCATATAAATACGATGTGCAAGCCCACCCACGGCGATTTTCTACCCATTCTAAAGTAGCCCACATCCGATGCTAAAATATTTGATTTTTAAAAATTCACGAAATTCTATCCTCCTCTTGCGGCTGCGAAAGAATACACGCTGTAACCTGAACATACAGGCTTACGTCACAAGTCACGGATATCTTATCGTTTTGCTTAGTGAAAAACGACATCCAGAGAAGCCAACATTCATCGTAAACCACTGATTTACGCACAATCGATTTGTCATCAGGAAAGCGATGTCCGAGATTCACACCCGCATAACATATTGGCAGACAGCTAATTTTGACGAAGTTTATAATGAAATTGGATGCTAATTAGGGTACCCCTGAAGTATGCGTACCAAGATGACGGGCACCGGAACGTAGTATGTATATCAGGTTAGGGTTAGGCCTAAATTTTATTCCAATTTTCCTTTATTTTTGTTCTATTACCAGTTCGGGGAATAGCCAAGTGACTCCCGTATTTAAGAAACGATGTACACGAGGGGCTCCACAAGTTGATTGACGGCGAGCCAAAATACACAGCAAAATCAAATGGTAGGGCCAGAAAAGGAGAGCGAGAAAAAGTGCGCGACGACACGTCTGGAGTTCAGGGCGCGCTTAAGCGCCCTGAGAAAATTTTGAGAAATAAGCTCCAAAATAGGCTCTAAGCTTGATTTTAGATACACCTAGCATTGCAGTTTGTCATGTAATGAAATTAATAATTATAATATTTAGATGATAGAATTCCCGAGAAATAAATAACAAGCACGGCTTTCAGCAATTAATTTGCAACTGATAGTGACTAATGAAGTTACTTGCTCATCTAGCATATGGCATCGTATGAATGGCTACTTATGGCTTGTTGTTACACATGTCACATTTTTTGAACATGTTTGTTTGACTTTTGTATGAATTAAGCAATGAATTAAATTTTGAAATACGCGCGTCAACTGATCATAATGTTGTTTCGCTGAAGTTTGATTCTTTCCAATAAAGAAATAAATACGCCGCCATTCATCTAAAAAAACGTCTGTTTTCAGTGCCTAGGTTTCGTTTTGTGACATCTTCAAGCGTTCTTAATATACGGCTGATATCTAAAATACTGCGGTGTGTAATCCTAATACCCATACGTATACATAAGATACCGGTATAATTCAATTGTTACGAAATAAACGTGCTTAAACTGTGATAATGATGTCAGGATAGACCGTAATGGGCCCGCAGACTGCGGTTTGGAACCCCTCATCTACACTGATAAATATGCCATAGTCGTTATATTTGAATACAATTATACTTGAGTTAGGAAATAAAGTGTGGAATCGCACATGGGAATAACAGTGTGGAATCGCACCTCAAAATTAGGGGGGTGTTTGAAATTTCAGAGGGGGTGTTCACCCCCTATAGGGGGGCGTGAGGAAATCACTGGTGCGAACAATCATTTTTGAAAATGAACATTACAAAGGCCTTTAACTTTCAAAAAATATATGCGATCCGCAAAAGAATAGCAACCCTAAATCCCGCGAGCGACGTAAAATTTGCCGACTTCTGAGCCATCCGAGTCAACGAATCCAAAACAAATGGCTGATTAATTCTATGGACTGGTGATCGGACTGGACGACGTGGTAGGATGGGGGATGATTTTTACCGAAGACCGTTATATATCATGTATTTTGGTGAAGGTCATCAGGCTGTAGGGATGAATGAGATGTACGAAAATCATTATTATAAGTTTTGAAAAATAATTTTGTTTTCATTATTTTAATCTGAAACGGGGTGAATTTAGGGAGTTAAATGCTATAAGGCAAGAGTACACGGCGGTTTTTGAGGAGGTAGAACCCTGGATTCTTTCATTCTCGACCTCTGATATGATGAAAATAGGGGTTTTCAGCGGTGAACAACTAAAAAAACAACTAAATCGCCTTTCCATCAGCAAACGGGGTAATTTCAGATATAATAAAAACTCGCTGAAGAACACCAAGCTCATTCATCTCATTAAAAAACATTATAAACTATGATTTGTCTCCTTATTTGGTCTGTAATATATTTGTTTCAAACTTTCAAATTTGTTTTGCAGTGCCTGGAGGCGATGAAGTTGTAGAAACTATTATAGGGGGGCAATGGTACAAAAAGTTTGGAAACCACTGTCATAGATAACATAGACATGTGCAGGGAGCGCGTTCTCAAACCTATTGGCAAATTTTCTGCCCAAATTTGGCTGTAAAAGAATTTGAAATCTCGTAACAATAGTAAGCATAGCCTTAGAATACTAGATTTTTCTTGAAGCCATATGCCGTCACTAAAGGAGCCATATATGGCCATGGGTTCCCGACCACTGTTTTAGCCGGATCCACTTCATCAATCAAGTATACGTTAAGTTTAGACTATTCAATGAAATTCACAGAAATTCTTTGCGTATTTTACAACTTTTTATATTAATATTGAAGTATGTATCCAACTAAATTCCAAGTTTCTATTTGACTAAAAATAGCTTTTCGTCATATTCACTGTCAAAAGATTCGCAAATTAGCGGTGGATTTTCACTATTATTAAAAGTATGTACATTTGTCGACTTTTTCGAGGGGGTTGATTTTAACTGTTTGGTTTGGAGTCTCAAGCCAGTAACCATTCCGAGTTATGAATTGCAATGCTTGAAAATCGGATAATCAGACTAAACCTAATATTTTTTTTCAAATATTGTTGAATATGTGATAATCCGATTGCCCGGTTCGTGTCCAATAACTAAGTTGATAATTTACAAGAACTAAATCGAAAAACTATTACAAATATTAATTATAATAATTAAATATTATAAATAATTGTAAAGACTAAACTAAGCTCTCGATAATTGTCTGGACCTGATGGAACTCAGAAACGTCACGTGACCTAGTAACATCACGACTTGCAGTATTGACTTTAAAATAATAAATTGCGGACTCACACGTATATATTTAATTTATATTGTTACCATTTTTTTTTTATTGCTGATGCTATTTCTGAATGATTACTTATATATAGGCTTACTGGGACAATACCGGCTTTGACAAGATATCCCGGCGTCCCACCTAGCATACACACATGGGCCAGTAACTTCGGTGACCTAACCAGTCTTGCATACTGACCCTCGCAACTGCTGCTGATGAATCATTTATTAATGAATTGTTTTTCTGTTGTGTTGTAATAATAAACTAAAATACATATCTCTCGTTGGAAAAATATGAAAATTGTATCCTTCATGAGAGCAGCAGGGTACAAAGGTCAGAAACGTCATTTCATCATGGATTCAGTTAACCATGATTTCATGGAACTACAGAGCTCCCTGCACAAAGTTTGCTTTCATTAATTCAGTATATAATAAGTTTATAAGTATAAGTTTATTTCGACTCCATAATCAGCATAACAATACATTTGACAGATAAAAACAAATAAATAAAATCTGATTATGAAATCAGGGGAGCAAACAAAACCTTAGATAAGGTTTATAACGTACAAAATATAAGATGAAAGGTTTTGCCAAGAGGAAGTGGTACGTGTTTACTCACCTAAAATTATCAAGTTATTTCACACACGCTCACATGCACCCACCAGCTACACACACACACAACCACTGAGAAGTTATTTAAGTGAGAATGAAACGCGATAAATTTAGGGTATACTATACAGTAAACAAAAAAATAAATAAATAAATAAATACTAGAAAAGAAAATTATCTGCCACACCATATTGATATTTTTGTAATGGTTGCCATTGCCAAATTGATCGATCTTCTAATCGTTAATTAGTTATATAAAAGGAAGATTCTATTGAAAACATATTGCCAAGCTGATTATAGTTGGAGTCAAATGCCAAGTTGCCCAACCAAAGTTGCCAGAATTGGGTGCATGAAGAGGTGGGCGAGACCATTTCATTCCCCAAATTAGAGCCTATTATTGCCAAATTATAGTCCAGATTGTAATAAGTAATTAAGTTACCGGTAACAGTAAAATTACTATAATTAAGTAAAGTAGGATGTGGAAATAAATTGGTTACAAAGGGTCTAAGTGAGGTTTTTCATTCTTGGGTATTGATTTCAGACAAGGATATGGGAATGAGGTTGTTATTTCACAGGATATCGGGAGTCTTTTTTTGTTTTTTTCCTTATGTGTTTTACTTTATTTAATCACTTTGAAGTAACCTGAAAAACAAAAAATAAAACTGCGAGTAGATGTTTCAATGATTGGGTGAAGGGGAACGCTCTGAACTATTTATTACAGGCAAAAAATAATTGTTTAATTAAATGGGATGTATTGTCATTATATAGCGATGGATAGATGATCTATGATGACATTCTGCTTGGGACAGAGAAAAATTTATCACACCATGCAAAAAACACACAAAATTTTACTATCTATACCTTGGCCAACAAGTCAACTCAAACACCATGCCTTAACATAAAACGCATGCATACATAAATGATATAAAAACCACATCCAATTACAATGACCCACAGCAAGTTAAAATCTGAAGGGGAGAATCCAACATAGCTCTACTGCTCGCCTAGTTGCAATAATTAGTAACCTTGCAGGAACAATATTGTACTATCTACAACCCTTATACCACCACTCAAACATAAGACCAAGCGTGTATGATAGGGACATCACAGCTAGGGACATCACAGCTATTTTGGGGAGTTTTCGGCAATTTTGGTCAGTTATAGAAATTTTCTGCGCTGTATTACAGAAAAACCGGTTAAACTGTAGGTTGGACGGTAATTTATCCGTTATTTATAGAATGATTGGCATTGTGTGAGCGAAATAATGACCGAATTCCTAGATCCATTGAGCCAAGCTGCGGCAGCCAACTCGGATGAAAGCGATGATGAAATACGGTAGTACCGGGTAAAGAAACGGAACTAGCGGAAAAGCAGGAAACCACTGTAGTAGATGATGGAGATTTATTTGATGAAGAAGGGAAAACAGAGGAACAAGAATTGGTCAGTTAGGTTTTTGTATTCATTCATCTTTTCAGATTTTTTTTGTTCATTTAAATTTTTTATATTTGGTTAAATGAATGTTAGGAAGAACAATTATGAAGCACACTTTACGGCTCGAAAGACATTCTCTCGTTTCAGAGAATCTCATTTTGCTGATGAATAAACACCCCTCCTTTGGGGGATGTTTTGACATGTTGTTCCTCAATATCGGTGAAAATACACTAAAATGAAGTTGCGTAAAAATCTACAAAGACAGTACAGTATGGCACACTATCCAAATTCCAAGGGTTTCCCTCCATTTAGTTCAATAAAACAAACACTCCTAAGTGTCTCACAAATGAGGGGCGTCTGGCACGAGGGCAGATGAGTCATATTGCGCCATGCTTGTCTCAATAATAATCTTAATTAATCGTGGCCATCATGTGACCAAAATTGTTATTTTCTCCTGAAAACTCTAGAATGCCACGGTAAAATTTTTTTTCTTAGGTAAATTGGGTTATTTTTTCCTGAGGAATTCAATAATGACATTTTAAGATTGCGCTTCTTTGTAATATTTTGCGCAACTGCAACTTGCATTACTGTATTTTTACTGATATTGAGGGACAACAATGTCCAGACGTCTCCCAAAGGAGGGGTGTCTGATCATCGGTAAAATGGGTTTCTCTGAAACAAACAATGTCGTTCGATCTGTCTGTATAGTGTGCCGTACTGTAGTAGGGCACACTCTCCAAATTCCAAAAATGTTCGGTCATTTGGTTCAATTAAACAAAAGATAAATACATCAGGGATAGATTCAGATATTTTATTTTGCGAAGAAGAGTATGATATTGAATTGCGGTCTGTCAGCAGATACTGCTATTTCTAGAAATTCCGCTTGAATACTAAATGAGTATTCAACTATATATGTGTAAATAGTTTGTAGTGTAACTTACTATGACCATACCAATGCTCAATGTTTTTATACATTCATTCAATGGCATATTTTTGTTTTGTTCTCTCTGTGTATACTGTTTTAACAATGTTGGCCATGTCAATGTATCAATTTTGCCAGAAGTTCTCAAACTTTTGATGTTACGGAGCCCTTGAAGAGGTTAACTCATCTTCACGCCATCATTTTGTTGTAATCTTCGATTGTTTTCGTCAGCGTGGCGTGTTTTTTAGACCGTAACATCTTTATGTGGGTGTTTATTCTTCCCTATTCACCAATTTTTTTTTGCTTGTATTGTTCCACAAGGACGACAATAATTACCTTTATGTTTTCGTGCGGAATTGTGAGTTCAGTATGGAAAACAAGTTGATATATTATAATCATCGGCGACGAGATGCTAAAAATAATTAATGAAGAGGTGAATCGGCAACCCGAATTTCTTGATTGAAAAGCGGCATTATAAAATACTAAAGCCCTGGGTACGGAGCACTTTGAGAACCTATGAATTGGGCTACAGACCTGCTCACGTTTGATTAGTGTTTTTTCTGATACCGGTACCGTATTTCCCGGCGAATAAGTCTACCCTGTGAATAAGACGAGGGCCGTTTTTAAGCTTGAAAAATGGCTTTTCGCATATAACCTGCCAATGAGACAAGTGTTAAAATCGCATCAACATCGGAATCTCAAATTAGCATGCAGAGGCTTTTGAGCGGTCGCTGCCTTTGCATATTGGGTAAAATAGCCTATAATGACTTTTTCTTGTAGCGAAATATTCAATCCATAACAACTACGAGAATTCAAACTGTCTTTCAATTTCAATCTAATTGTGTTCAACCTAACTCGCGATTGCGTGTACCATATAAGAACATTACCGATCTAAAACAACACGGCATTCGGCAATGATAAAAACATGGGGATGCTATCGTCGAAGGTATTTGGTATTTTATGGTACGAATTGAATAATAACGCGACACCGAAAAAATTATTATACTCGCCTAATAAGACGACCCCCCAAAATCATGCCAAAAATTTGGGTCTAGAGAAGCGACTTATTCGCCGGGAAATTACAGTAAATGCTTTTATGAGTGGCCGCACACCAGTGTTCCCTCTAAGATGTGCGCGTGTGCGCGCGCACACAGCTTCCAGAGGCTGCGCACACGCATAGATTTACTGCGCACAGACGTATTTCGATGTAATGTAACAATGTGCTCGGTTGGCAGGTTGAGAAAGTTTGTTGTTGGCCCACTTATTACCCGGTTAGAATGCCAAAATTTCTTCATTGGTTTTTGCACAAATATTAGTCATTTCCGAAAAAGTGCGCACACACCAAAATTTCTGCGCACACATACTACAAAAAATTAGAGGGAACATTGCCGCACACCGAATTTTTCGTCATGGTCTTGCGTTTGTTTGTATATCAAACCACTTGTCACCTTTTCCGCAATGCCCAATCTAGCAATCAGTGTAGTTCTTCATGGCTTGGTTTTTCTTGGTGCTTTCATGGCTTCATGAGTATGACTATCGTCGCCAATTTATTACATTCCACTCCCCACATTATCTTTGCATGAGATTGTATTGGTCATTATCAACGTAAGTGTTAAAAGTACAACAGCCCGAAAGTTTAATACTATCGTGTATATTGTTTGTTAAGTTTGGCCCAAGCCTCATTTAATTGGGCTTATGTTTTTGTGTGAGTGCTGGTGGGCAGGCACATGAGATACTTCTCATGTTTTAAACATTTTTATAGTTTTTGCCTGCTTTCCAGAATTCTCCATTTTTAATTTACTTTGTTATGGAGTTTTCAAAATAAACTATCTAACACTATATGTCTCACAAACGAGTGGTGTCTGGCACAATGGCAGATGCACTTTGGATGACTATCCGTACACTATGGAGGCCTTCATTACGCTACTGGGACGTCGTAGTGACATTTTTTTTTGGTGACGTAGTCACTTCAACTATTTATTCTAAATTTATTTTTATTAACAGGACGATGGTGACATCATTGATGGCTCGTTAGCAAAAATTAAAAATCGATATCAAATAACAGAAGACTCTCTACGGAATTTGATGACCAGGAAGATTTGTTCGTAACTGTAGAAAAACTGGAAAAAATCATTCTATCGATGGAGACGTATATTTCATATCAAGTATCTACAAAGGTTTGTGGCTCCAGACTGTATTTCATTGCATGACAAATCCATTTTGCACGCTGGAAAATTCGTAATTGCTCACCAGTCACCATTATATCTGACAGTATTGAATAATCAAAGCTAACAGGTTCTAACATCATAAACTGACCTTTCGGCTTTCGATTAGAAATCAATTTAAAATTATAATTATAAATCATTTTAAACGTGAGGAATTTTGTTACCGTACCTTTAGTTGCGTTCTGTTTGCGAAGATTAATTGACCTTTGACACATGCAAAAAAATGCATCGCCGCCGTCGTTTTGCTAAATAGCAATGTGCGTCAAAGTTGGGATGTTTTGATTAACCTTACACTTCTTTATTCGAGTTCGTTTTCGAATATGGTCATTCTGTCAGTTGAAGTTTGAAATCTAATTTTTCACACTTTTTCGGTAAATTTGAACGCAAGTTCAGACGTTTGCCGTGTCGTTGTCACTGATTGCATGCCAGGTTCTCAATCTTTTTTGTTGAATTTCCCATTTCCCAACCTTTTTTTTATATTTCTTTTTTTTGTCTGTTTGGAACATTTTATTCCTCCCGCACTAAGCATAAAAACTACTTAATTTATTTAATTTGTAATATATTACTAACTAGTGTTATGCAGAAGGCGTACTCTCGATTTTGTACAGTTTATTTTTATGTGTGCATAAATAGTAATTTCCCTGTCTCAAAGATCATGTTTACAGTTCCCAAACTGAAATTATTTTTAACTTACTAGATGCCAGACAAGATGAGAAGAAGAAAATTCTTCACTACAGCAGGAATGCATGTAATGTCATCAGATATACGACACTGCAACCAACTAACTCGGGTTTGTCTATTCAACTCCAATCTCAATGCTGAACTGGTTCATATCCTGAAGTCAAATTTAGAAGGTTCCTGTTTGAAGGTAAACTTAATATTGGAAGTTGATAAAAGTATTTCTATTCAAGATCACTACCCGGTAATTGTTCCAACTCGTATCATAGAAATTCGTCCAGCTCAGGTGGTTCTATGTTCTGCCTCAGTGGTTCCCAGTCTTCGTTGAATTCCTTCCCTTCATCAGTTTTGGGACTCTTCGGCAATTGTATACACGAGTCCATCGGTTGAATCATGACGTACTGGGGACTAATCATTGTATAGGGATTGGTTCAGCTTCAAACAAGATTATAAAATGAACTCTTATTGAAGAATCTTTGGCAGTAAAGCAATTTCTTCTTTATAGTATTCATTTGAGCACTGCAAGTTTTAGCTTCCTGCTTCTAGTGTCAGTGGATATCTATTTAGACCACTTTATTCATTTCTCCCACAGCCTTTCTCCCCTCCCTTGAGATCCTTTACTACTGGTTAATCAATTGCTCTGTTGACAATCCTACCATGTTAAAAATTCTTACAGTTCTTATTTATTTCAGTTGGATATACTAGATGTCGGTTTCAATGAGGATCTTGGCACTGCTGGTTGGGTTGAAGTTGGATTAGTTGTTACACAATGTCCGGTGAAGGTATTCAAGCTGTGAATTGCAATCTGACAGCAGAAGGAATGAAAGCATTTAGGGGAAACACTCTCGATGCAAAGGTAAGATGAAACATTGAGCATAAAAAGTAAACAGCATAGAGGCAGTTTGAAGAAAATCTATGAGCTACAAAAAAATTCCGTTCAAGACTCGACTTGGGAGATTTGTGTATTGGTACCTGCTAGAGATGTATCTGCATGATTGGCCATTTTTTTCGGTATCAGCTGAATGGAAGCTATTCATCAGCCAAACTAACTTTGCTATTTCCGCTACCCAAATTCTATATCAACATTTTGAATTATACATGAAGGTATGAAGAAAAATGGCAATTGAAAATTAGTAGATTTTATAATTTCTGAAATACAAGAACGATAGAGGCACAAAATCTTCAATGTAGGAGTTTAACAGGATAAGAAAACATCCTTATGACGTCATACAGTCAACAAAACTAACAGTGTTCATGACATGAAATAGGCGTAGGACCATCTGACCAAGTTTGGTTCAGGCATCAAACTCCTAAAATAAATGGGCAGTCATCAATGCCTTGCATTTTGCTATTAAGATATAATATTGGATTATAGCTGGCGAACTGGCAGGAAGGTTGACACGGACCGGTGGTTGAGAATCGTTGATCTAGACCAGGGGTTCTCAACCTTTTTTCTGTCAAGTACCCCCCGAGTCACGAAACAATCAACGCGAACCCCCGGTAATCAGACACCAAACAAAGTTGTGATATACTGATATATTGACTAACAATTTGTTGCAACACCAATTTATTGACCATATGTAGCTAAATTAAATCGTCTTGTTGATATTGTTGCCCTTGTCGTCTGCCTAGTTAATGAATTCTTAAAATCTCTCCCCAAGTTTCAATAAGCATAATCACTTTTCCAATGCTCGCAGCACGCTGTCTTTAGAGATTTCACAGTTTGTATGCAAAGCCTTAGGTTTCAGATTGTTGCATCACAATTACACCAACGCAAGATTAGGGAAAATCTACGTTTCAATTGACGTCTAGTTTCAATGGGCACGCATTTTCCCATGGTAGTAAGAAAGAATATTAAGAAACAGCAACATACAAAAACTCGACTGTCATCCAAGTACCTCTGGAAATCTTCTCGCGAACCCCAGGTTGAGAACCCCTAATCTAGACAGACCCTCTAAATCCAGCACTGCTTTCACTGATATACATTCTGCCTTTATCTATGAATATTCTATCATCTAGGAGATCTTTATTAACTTTGCGTTGCTGTTTGTGATTTCAAAATGAAAAACTTAATATTTTCAGATAAAGCTCCTGGATCTAAGTCGGAACCAAGTCAGTGAACTCGGAGATGAAGGATTATCTGCAATCAGTGAAATTGTTCATCAATGTCAGGTTGAAACATTGGGGATGAAATATTGCTTCTTCAACAAGGATCAGTCGGAAAGATTCAAAGCATTGATTGCTGATACCGGGGTTGAGTTCATTGTCGACTAGAATCCACAAACAATGAATCGAACAATCCTTGAAAGCCATTAATACATTCATATGCATCTCTCTTGCATCCAAATGAACTGAGCAAATCCGGACTTTGTGTTCTACAGTACTTTCTCTCGTAAATTTTCTTCTCACAATTCCATTTTGCCATTGAAACATATTTGCAGTTAACAAAGCCGCAAATAGTGGGTTTATTTTTATTAACAAACCCAAGCACATCTCGTTAAAGTTTCCATTCAACAATGTGGATCTTCTGCTCTGCTCTGTATCCCATTAGGATATGTATTCGCACAACTATTCATTGCTCATATTAACTTCTCTCAGACCTTTATCACATACTGAATATTTTGAGATAGAGTAAATCCCAAGTGAATTTACAGAAAAGGGTTTCGTTTCGATTAAAAAAAAACATTGTTTATCATATTCACTGTAAACAGATATGCAAATTGACGTCAACTTTTGGCATTCATCAGTAATACAGTTGATTGAGCTCCCATATTATGGTGTGATAATTTTATATCCGCTTATCTGTTATGCGTGTGAGCTTTTTCTATTCAATACTTGCATTCCGCATCATCGCTTATCCTTCCTCGTATCTTGTATCATGAGTGAAATATCTTTAGGATGCTTATCCTTCCTCGTATCTTGTATCATGAGTGAAATATCTTTTACTGTTTTTTTTTATATATCGCTTTTTCCATTCAGTGCTTATTAGCTACAATCCTGAAAAAATGTTAGTTTTTGAGCCTATGTAAGATGGGACAGGATTTACATATCGGGGAAGAGAAAAGCCGATAACAACCACGGCCTCTCATCCGGTTACCAGTTCATGCCGGATATGGGATTATGTAGTCAGTTACTTGTTTTCGGAAGCATGAACTTGATGGTCGAGAAAACAGTAATTGAAAAATTGTTATGTGAATCACGCTACGGCGGCCAGGAGTCGAGCAATCCTCTCGCATATAATTATCCCTGCATGGGATTCGGAGGTGAGGTGGCGGCGAGCGTATTCTTACTGGTCTGTATGAGATTTTCCTCGTGCGTTTATTCAAATGTCCGGTTTAAAGTTTCGTTTCCACGGAAGCAGCTTAAACACACGTGGATCGTTCCAATTTTTCACAATTTCTCCGTCATCCAACGCGCATATTAATTATGAGAACCATTCGCTTAAGCAACTATTCCTAAAAACAAGCCATTTTTAATCTGTAACTGGAGAAGTTTAGTGAACATATTTTTAAATATTGGATACATTATAATGCACTTAAGCAGGATTGCCGCAGCTCTTGCTTAATTAATTTAACTGACAGTTTTGATGACCGGTCATATCGGTACCCTGCGTTTTACAGCTCAGCAATTTTGCATGTTTGCTCTTGTGCAAGCCTATTCTATCAGCGGAGATTCTGGGCTCTTTCCGGCTTGCTTTTATCTTATTCGTACTTAATTTCATGGTCATACGAGTAGATTCAATCAGTGACGCAGCCGGGAACCCCTTTTGGAAATTTTTGGAAAACTGAAAAGTCGCCAATAAGTTTCCGGCAAGGCGATTTTGTTTGGCTATATATATGGAATAATTACACGTTAACAAATTAAAGCGATGTCATGCACACTGAGAGGTAAAAAACCATAAATTTTGTTTCATGAGTCTTGCAACAAATAAAAATTGTACTTATATTACACATCGTTAATCGTAAGATAAATAAATAAAATATAAGGATCTTTTGTAGAAAGCCCCCGTCACTAATGCAAAAATTAAGGTTCGGGAAAACACCGTCGCCACGTTTTGAAATAACAAAATTATTAATTACCCAGTCAGGATTGAGAAGGGTTTGAATCTTCAGTGCAAACGATATTCTTTACTCCAACCCTAACGGGACGGGTTTTTTCACAAAATATTCCAAAATACTCTCGCTTACCGTCAATAACAATACGGACATACTGAAGTTAATTTACCAACCTCTTGTGCATTGTAGGTTTCAAATTAGCCTTGTCTACCAGGTTAGGGCATAATATGATTCATATTTTCGTTATTTTAGTTCCATTACGAGTTCGGGGAATATCTGTGTTAGCCAAGTGAATATACCCCCTGCCCATAGGCTTCCGTTCAACTACGCACCTTGATGTAATGTAGGCGAACAAAATTAGTTACCTCCATATTGTTACGCATAACTACAACTGGAGCGCCGATTCAACTTAAGCAAGATAAGAAAGAAAACAAAATATATTTACACCTGCTCGTAGATAAAAATTAGAATACTATGAAACATTTCGCTCCGTTCGATAAATGAGGCTCGGTTGGCTGTGCAAAGAACTCGTGAATAGATTATGGCAAAAGCAAAAAAATACAAATATTCCAATGAATTCCATTCCTAGTGAAACCTTTTGTGTGTTATCTTGCCGAAGAGACCACAAACAACGCAGAAGACAGTTAATTCGAAGTGTGAGTTAATGTTGAAATGTACGAGGATTGGGCGTTTTATTCTTTTTAATAAGTTTCGGTGTATTATGCGAACTATTCATTTTTAATATATGAATATAAATTCGATGATATATAGGATAAATATCTTTTGAATTGAGAATTAACGTACAGACAAGGATACAACGATGTATAACATAGTTTCCAATAATTAGAAATCTGGAATCACCCTAAAGTACAATATTCAAAACGATACTACTACACTACGAAATAAATCGGTTGTTCGGATAGAATACTTACTCGACTACCTACGAAGACAGGTTGCAACTTAGCATTATTTTAACAATTATACCAGGTACAGTGATCATGAACAATAGAGATACGACAAAAGAAAATTAGGATCACAAAAAATAAGTAATCAAAGTGAAAAAACAGCCATATCACAATATATTAAAAATAAACATGAAATGACATTAAACAATATTATATTCCGCTGCCGTCTTATTACATAACTCATGAGGTACCTGAATCTATAAGTTGATATAAAAAAACGAAAGCGAAAAAAAAACATTTCTTATTGACTGACGCTTCTTATGCGTACGATATGCAACAAGATAAACGGGTGATTTCCTGCCCATTCTAAAGTAACATTAACGAGTGATAAAGTAACCCACATCCAATGCTTGAATATTTCATTTTGAAAAATTTACAAATCTCTATCCCCCTCTTGCGGATGCGAAAGAATACACGTTGTAACCTGAACATACAGGCTTACATCACAAGTCATGGATATCTTATCGTTTTGCTCAGTGAAAAACGACATCCAAAGAAGCCAACATTTATGATAAACCACTGATTTACGCACAATCGATTTGTTATCAGAGAAGCGATGTCCGAGATTCACACACGCATAACAACATATTGGCAGACAGCTAATTTTGATGAAGTTTATTATTATTGGATGCTAATTACGGTACTCCTGAAGTATGCTCACCAAGATGGCGGTCACCGAACCGTAGTATATATGTGTACCAGGATATGGTTAGGCCATTTATAATTATATTCCAATTTACTTCATTTTAGTTCTATTACGAGTTCAGGGACTAGCCAATTGACTACCGTAGTATTTGTACTTAAAACTATGGCCTAACCTGGTACAGATACTACGTCCCGGCGACCGCCATCTTGGTACGCATACTTTGGGAGTAACCTAATTACTATGGTGTCGGTGGGCAATAATTTAACTGGACCATTTCCCTCCATCGAATAATTTATTTTTTGTGTTCCACAATCACAGTAATTTCACTTTAAAATTATCAAAACGCTTGAAATTCAAATTTATATTTTCGCCGCCCACTTTAATTGTATAAACCAAGAGACAAATTCTCAAATTTATAGACACAATGGCCAAAACAAACTAGTACGGGTACGCAATCTTTTACTGTAGTCTAGTATCTATGAACAAACGATCCCGCGACACAAGAAATTATCTTTAGATTATCACAGTCCCAACGGAATCTTAGCCAATAATAGAGTTAATAGACGGGGCCATGACGCGCTTAGCCGAGTGATCCAAACGTAGATCCAATTCGTTGAAGCCGCAACGTGAAAACAATAACTGGATAAATTAAGCTACTCACCAGAGTCGAGATGAGGCTTCTAAATATGCTTCCGAGTTCCTTACTATCCGTATTCCATTCCGTACCGTAAACTCATATAATTCCCAACATATTACAGCATCTACAAAGTTTCCTTTATCTACATCTCATGCAAATAAGACTATTTCGTATAGCTTTAAAAATATTCCAACGCTGCCAAACAGAAACCAACTTTATACGACAGAAACGTAGACTAATGGCCGCCTGTGAAACATCAACCAATCACGTTCAATTACTTTAAACGTCATAATGATAATTTTGTCGTCACAAACGTATTTTACAATGCCAGTTGTGTCGTCACGTGAATAAACATAAATTTCATAGTAACGTGTATGACTCAGCGTTTCGGCACAAACAAAACATAAATTTGACAAATCTGGCCTGTACTTGCTGCAATGATTCAGCACTATCGCAATGCCGTCACGCGAGATTATTTTTCTGATATAATCTTTAGAAAAATCTCTGAGTCTGCTATTAAGTCTCTCAGAAAAATTGATTGAATATAAACTGGAATTGAATTAAATACCTTATATATCATCACAAACCGGAAAAAAGTCGCGTTTCCAACCTTGTATAACGTAGAACGGAAACTTTCAAAGGCAATTAAAGGAATGGATAACAAGAGAATATTACCGATTTCAAATTAGCATCTCGTATTCACTCCTTTATTGGCTTTAGCATCTTACGACCAATCAATATAATATCTTTCACCGAATGCACAATTCTGAGGACTCGTGAATTATGTGTACCAGGTTAGGGTTAGGCCATAATTTTATTCCAATTTTCCATATTTTAGTTCTCTTACGAGTTCGGAGACTAGCCAAGTGACTCCCGTAGTATTTGTACCTGAAATTATGGTCTAACCCTGTCCTGGTACACATAGAATAGGATAGGATACAACGTTCCAGTCTCTGTCATCTTGGTACGCATACTTCGGCAGTACGCAATTATGCGTGGTTACAAAAAATGAATTATTTGTAACATTGTCGTGGCAAGAGATATATTTATGTTGAAGAAAATTTAGGGGAAATAAACACTGACGTGTTTACGGCCTAAATCAGGGGTGTGCAAACTGCGGTTCGCGAAGAAAAATTGTGCGGCCCGGGTAGAAGTGCTCATTTTAAAATGGTGTGCCCGCGAAACGAGTTTTCAGTTAATCTGGTGCGTGCGAGCAATTTCAATCTCTTCGCGTCGCAAAACCTATATCAATACCTGAGTGACCCTGTCATATTAGCGAAACTAGCTAGTAAAATCCTGTTGGAAAATACAGAAAAAATAAAAGTTTGACGGTGTGACAATAAATTTGAATTGCAGTTTTCTTTAAAAATATACGTTTTAACTCAATATTTCCGCACGGACCCGGAAAGATTCGTTCTAGGCCGCGAGCCGAGGCCATGAAAAACGCCTAGAAAGTGAGTTTCGTAGCGCACATCAGGTAACTACCTGAAAATGATTTTAAAATGTTCCTTAAAAATGTAGTAACAAATATTGCCTTGTTCCCACTTCCAAAAGTTGCACGTTTTACGGAAAAGACGCTTTTACTACAAGAAATCTGTGCTACGATCTGTCCTATATTCTCTACATTTTCGACAATGAACAATGACTTCTGCATGACGTAACAATTGAATCGAATCAGCTGTTAGCGAGCGGATGAATATTAGTTATTACTGCTCGACCTTGCGTTGAGTTGGGCAGCCTTTCCACAGCCCTGTTTAGTTATTATTAGTTAAGTTATGCTAAGACGTTGTTGAAAAATGTATAAGTAAGTTATTAAACACTTGTAGATCCTTACAACGGATATGGGCCGTGAGACGAAGCTTTGAAAACGCCCAGAAAATGAGTTTCGTAGCGCACATCTGGTAACTGAATAAATTCTTCAGTTTAGTGTGAAAATGAACATACTGAACGCATTACAGCTTGTTCCACAATCCTGATGCGAAATTGAATATAAGAGGTTCCCGGAAATTCAATAACCATAAGTTCACAACACATACATAAGAACTATGCAATTCGAGAGCCCTACAGCACACTAACACAAATGTATTCCTGTAATTTCCTCAGTCAATCATAATTTATTGGGTAGATTATGAAAAATATGGCATACGTGTAACCAACAACAAAAAATACTTTAATTGTGTGACAGGAGTGGCGAGTGACCTCGAAAGCAGCGACACCAACAACGCTGATTCACATTAGCGAATAAATTTTATGTAATAACCACAAGCAGTTTACAACAAGAAGAGCATAAAAAGCTACATCCATTTTATAGAAGCTATCAAACGGATTTATTTTTAAGCAATGAAGTCACAAGTAACATCGTGAGCACGAAAACACAAATAAATCAGTTATTTCTCACTTAGAAATTTACCAGAAAAGTCAAGAAAATTGTATAATATGTACATAACATAGTGAACAGAAATATTACAATTAGTCTTTTTTTAGTTTATGTGGGTATGTATTTGAACAAAGACAATATTATTTCTAGGAACAGGACTACGACACTAACAAATGTTTGAAAAAAAAACAAATAAATGATACCTATTAAAAATCAACTGCAATATCTAATTCACTTTCTTCTAAATTGTTTTCGAAATCCACTATCTTGAAAATCGACTTTTCCTCTATAAGTGTACTGTGATTTTGCAGTCAATACAAAAATCTGTGCAATTTAAGTTGATTTTGGCACACTTGCATAAATTATTTTGACTATTTTTTTTACACTTGCGTTTGCCAACTCAAGAACTGATTTGAGGGCCACATGCTTCTTCAGTGAATCATTGTTGGATATAATCCCTATGTTTGCCAGTGTTAAATAGACGTGCCTTGGTATCATTTACATTCTTCATATCCTCTTCATACAGTGAACAAACAAATTCCTCAGCTTTATTTATTAATGCCTCGTTAACCTCAAAAGATCTTCATAGTTGAGAAAATATGAATTGAAAACCACAATGAAGTCTCCAACATGAGTTTGATGGGCAGTTCCAATTGCAGAAAAGTGCTAAAGTATTTCAATATGAATAGCCCATCTAAGCTGTTTGCAACTATTATGATTCTCATATACCTTTACGCTTCAAGACTTCTTGTTTAATTTATTTTATTGCAGCAGGGATTAGAGCCTGCATTAGGTCGGATTGGTGGAACATTGCCGTCTTCTTTTGTAGTAACAGTATCTAAAATGAGGAAGAAAAATCATATTTGGAACAGCATGAGTGTAAAAATACCACTAAATACTAACTAATACCTTGAATACATAATGCATTTATCTGATGTACTCAATGAGCGTATGTACTACAGTCCAGCAGTGTTTGCATACCATTACTAGACTATATCTACACTAAATTTTGATATATCACAGACTGAAATGCCCTATGACAGTATGAGTATGGACTATAGGCCTAGACTATATTTTAAAACATCAACTGTCTGTCTACAACTCGATTTCTCACCTCTCAATCGTTTCCAATGTTACTTTCTTTCCACTCCGGCATAACTTACCGTATCATTGCTTCCCAGGTTCTTGTCGATTCTATGAATTTAGATTTAGACCAACTGACATTAGTAAAATTGATTATTTTCTTCTCTTTCACACAACCGTGCATTACAGAAACAGCCATTAATTTCTATTTCCAAATATGCTGTGGCCTATATAGTAGTATAAGTCTGCTGAATAGTCAAGAAGAGTCATTAAATTAATCATAAACATTTCATGCAAGCCAGAAAATATCGTTGTTTGTGACATATTATTCTAGGTCTAGACTTCCTTGGAATTACCGCACCGTACCTATTCAACAACGTCTTATGAGCTAGTGCTCAACTAAAATTGCTATTTATGGTAAGGATATACAAGTGTTTAATATCTTACTTATACTTTTCAACACCTCCTTAGAATAACAGAACTAATAATAACTGAAAAAAAAAACTATGGAAAGGCTACTCAACGCAAAAGCAAGCGGTAGTAGTACATCTGATATTCATCCGACCACTGGGGATTCACCTACAGCTGACTAATTCGATTGTTACGTCATGCAGATGTCTGCGTTCATTGGCCCATGATACCGAAAAAGCAGAGAAAGTAGGACAGATGGTAACACATATTTATTGTAGTAAAAATGTTTTTTCTGTAAAACGTGCAACTTTTGTAAGTGGGAACAAGGCAATATTTGTTACTAAATTTTTAAGGAACATTTTAAAATCATTTTCTGGTAGTTACCTTATGTGCGCTACGAAACTGAAAGATAAATGGCCTCGGCTCGCGGCCTATTCCAGAAGCCCCTTTGTGATTAAAAGATTTCGTAATTAGGAATCGAATCAAATATTCGAATTGGTGATATTCGATAGAGTAGACATACGATTTTAGAAATAATTTCAAACTTTTTTTTAAAAATTTATTATCTCGACATCTGAGGCAAAATTTAAGACTCTATTTAGACCTTGGCTTCAGACATTACATTTACATTACAGTAAGTATTATTAATAATAATTAGTAATTTTCGAATGTGATAATATCATTTTAGTCTCACAGTGTTTATAAAAAGGCTTCATTTAATTACTGAAAACAATAAAAGGTAGAGTAACCAAAACTCAACTTAATTGCCGTTCCAGAACTTTGTATCGGGCGTTTCGCATATTATCCGACCAGGGTTCGAGATTTACTTAACACGTTAGGGCGACTGCCATTTGTGTAGATCAGGGGTGATGCAACCTTGGGTGTGCTGGCAACACACGAGGGCCAGATACAAATACCTGGATAAAACCGCGGGGTCTCACCTTTTAAATAAAGATAATAGTTAAAAACCCCGTAACAATACATGTTAAAATTATATTACTTCATAATTATAAAGAAAAGGTCAAACTGGAAAGATAAAGAACAGAAAAATACATAGAAAAACGACATCCATTTCGTATCCAGAGGACATTCGGTAGGGTAGAATTTCTAGGAGCGGCCCGCGGCTTCCACCCAGTTAGCTTGTATCGTCCATCCTGTAATAAAGGCTTGCACACCCGGGTCTAAATAACACGCCCACCACTGACAAAAAAAAGATGTCGATTTAAGCAAAATACAAATTGGCACCGTTATTAGCGACTTTTTCAATCTTCGGTGTCTGCGCCACTGTCTGAATCTGTTATCGTATTTAATATAATAGCGCGGTCTAATTTATCTTTTGACTAAAAATCACTCAGGCTACCCAACTATTATTCAGAATTTGACTAAAAATGCTTATTTCCAGAGTCCCGCTCACGTGTACTGCCTTTCACTGGAAGGATTATATCTTGCTTTTGGTTACTGTTTCAATGTCAGCATTAATTTCAGTAACAGATACCGCATCAAACACTGCAGTCCCTCCCAATTAGCATTGAACCCTCTGTTTTTTCTCACTTTTCTTTTGACATTCATATGATTGCCATAAACAAACATTGTAAACAAACATACATCGATGGGCGCTCCGGAAGTATGATTACCAATATGGCGGTAACAAATTTTGTTCGCCGATATTACATCAAGTTGTGTGAAGGGAATTAATCTTATGGACAGGGGGTATATACACTTGTTTATCACAGACATTCCCCGAACTCGTAATAAAACTAAAACAAGGAAAATCTGAATAAAAATATGGCCTAACCTTAACGTGGTACATATAGGCTACTACGGTAGTATCTTAATTCCAGTAACAGAAAATACTTATCAGGGCGTTGAACACTATGGTTTTTCCTCCGTGAGTTGCAGGTGCAAAGTTGAGATGAAAAGCACGACTCATCTCCTTGACTATGTCTGCACACAAGACAATTCATTCTCCGAGTTTACAAATATCTGCCAATGGTCTAGTCCAGGGGTGGGCACGGTTTTTGGATCAGGGGCCTAAAATTTTGCCCACCTAAACTGGTGGGCCATGTAAGTATGACGTTACAGTTGCATTTTATGAACAATGTTTACAGTGTTACAAAAGCAACAGAGAAAACAACCTCCTCGTGGCAAAACTAAATTTAACCGCAATCCCAACAAATTTCTTGAGCTATTTTTAACTAAAACATTAAAGTTTGGTTGTGGCAGCAGGCCAGATCGAATTACTTAGCGCAGTGTTTCCCAACCCGAGTCCGCGGTCTCAAATGAGTCCGCAGAACGTTCGAATGAGTCCGCAACGACCAAATTAGAAAGTTATGTAGTAGTATATTTAATATAGGTCACTAACCTTTTCAGTGTCGCAAAATTCATTGCGGGGCGAAAACGTTTTTACCAGACTTAAGTACCAGCCAAGTTACGATTCACGTTAGTATTTAAATAAAACATAAAATTCAAGTCCATTCACATAAAATTAATCGAGTCCATAATTACTCGAAAAATTACTCGAACAGCAAACTATTGGAATACCTGGTAACACGTGACTTGGACACAGCATGTCAATCGCGCTGAATCAAACACTTAAATTGCACAACGGACTCGCAGATTTCTGACAAAAACACGAGTTGACACGTACTTTTCGCTTCCGTTAAGATTGAGTGTCATATTTGTGTTTTTTTATCTATTTGTTTCCTGTAACACCATTGCCACATTTTTAAATGATCCGCCAATATCGCATGAATTTCACATCTTTCAGTGGGCCATTTGGTAAAATTCGATTCACCAATACAATTAACAAAGATGTAACATTTCAAAATTTTCCGAGCGGATATAATAATTTGAATATACAATACCATTAGATGAGTTCTATCAGATTTCAATGGATACGCAGTAACAACATTTCGGAGGATTTGTTTCGAGGCAAAAAAAAGACATAGACTCGATACAGACAGAAAATGACAGCGAATTCAGGAACCAGTCATAAAGATATTGGTCATTTTTTAATTTTACGAAGACGATCGATAAGGACAAAAATCAAAATGAATTTATTTGAAAATTTTAGTTGCAAATTCCTTCCTATGATTTTCGTCAGCGAATTGTAGCCAGTGATCTCATAATATCTTTCGAGTTTGTCAGAGCGAGCAGTTCTCGATGTCTCAATGACTGAGCACCCTCGGTATGGTTTCGATTAAATTTTGTAAATATGGAATATAAACGGACTTCGTTAACATTCTGTTGTCTTTCATTTTATTGCTCCTTCACACAGAGTTCGGTTTTACAGTTAACGCAGGTTGAGTCCGCAAAGATTTTCCCTGGTGTGAAAATAGTCCGCGACCAAAAAAGGTTGGGAAACACTGACTTAGCGAGTCCGATTTGGCCCCCGGCCTTCTTTTGCCCATGTCTGGTCTAGTCTCTAGTGTACGCTGAAATTGTTCTGCTGCCAAACGGGTGATTCCGCGGCTCTTGTATCATGGTTTGGACCACCCAGTTCTGTCACATTATGTTTCCCCTCATTTCGTTTATCGCCACTCGAGTGGAGCCACAACAAATGCGAATAAAACTGTTTAGGATAAAAAAACATGATTGTCAATCAACTTGGCCGGCCAATGAACTTATTCAGTAATAGTTCTCTCCAAATATACGCAAAATATTTCACTTTGAACGAAGTTTCAATTTCAATCAAAATTAAATATTTTCTACTAGCTGATTTATCCACTCATGTCAGGGCGTACCATAACTTAGTCGCAGCGCACGAGTAGGCCTACATAGAATATTCGATAACGTAATTTGGCAAATAGATATAGGTTTATTTTGATTTCCCCTAAAAAAACATACACAAAACAATGAAAACACAAAAATTTGAGGAAAATGGGAATACTGGCAAAACCTTTGATAAAGTTTAAAAAACAATTAGAAATACAAAAATACATAGGTCAGTTTACCCAATTTACACACACAAACATGTATAAAGAAAGATAAAAAAAATCGGTAAATAAAACATTAGTGTCAAACAAACTGCGGTTGTGCTCTTCATTCAGTTCAGTTTCCAAAAAATCCATTTCCGTAATTTACGGTAAAATACACTTCAATTTACAGCTCATATTGGTGTTTTTCCATATCTATAATTGAGAGCAATTCTGCCGTGTGAAATTTCGAAATCGCCTACGTTTTACACCATCACCCTTCAAAGAGCACGAAATAGAGACTTACGCATCACTGCGCAAAATTAGAAAAAGTCGTGCTATTATCTTTTTGGCTTCACCTACTCCCTTTGCTTCACAGTGGTATCAAAAACGCCGCGATGGCAAGTTTCCATACAAGGGCGGAATCGTTTCAAAGACGTCGCTACGAACCGTCGACCAATCAGGGCAGAGTTTCGTTTATGTCGTAAGAGCTGAGATCTGAAAGGCCACTAGATGGCACCAACTCACAGCCGTTGCCTAGTGATTAGCATTTCAAGATGGCGACTTCGAATTCTGGTGAACCTTCTTCAACTGAAGTAATTTTAGGCCGTAATTTAGGACACCAGATCTACAGACTAGTGAAACTTTCGGTTTTACGTAAAGTACAGCTTCCATATTGGGACTAAAAAAATATCGTTTAAACTAAATTAGCAGTTTGAGCTAAGCAATGTGACAGCCGCAGCCAGCGGCGGGTGTTTGAAACTTTTCTGACTTTATTTATCAGTACCACCACCGAAAATTACAAAAAGGTAACAACGTCTCCCTCCTATTTTAGATTATTCGGGAGATCGGGAGAGGTGTTTATTTAGGGAGGTAATACTGGTATTAGGTCGTTTAAAATAGGACTATGATATAGCAATGTTTATATCCGTATATTTTCCGAAAGTTATAAATCAAATTATAACAATTTATTGCGTTTAAAATAAAGTTTTGTTTAATCTGTCGCGGGATCATAAATCATGGAGTTCTTCGTTTATTTTTAATAACGCCCTATTTCTGTTGTTGTGTTTACTACTTTATTTTGAGTCGGAAATCAAGTTTCAGATTCACTCCTTTGATTACCGTCATGTCGCTGATTATCGCATAATGAGTAAATCGCTTTCATAAACAGTTCCAGGCGATAAAAACAAATTGTCAGCTTTTTCATGGCATGTTACATTCTCTCGTATGCAGAGGGCCACACTTGACCTTTCCCTCTGGAATATGTTGATCTATAGTCTAATTAATGCAAAGTAAATATACCCGTATTTGTCATGGATTGAATATTTTGATCAACAGAAACGGGTTCAACGGGGATTTCGTGGCAATAGGTTTTTTTAATGTACTAATATATCTCATATATATTAATACCTCACTACATTAAATTGTACCCTTTAGGATTTTTGAAGGACTTTTAAATGACTTTGATCGAGAACAGAGAGCAAGTATTCAGTAAAAGTTTTGGCGGTTTCCCCGGGTAGAGATTTTAATATCTTATCTTCACACCAACATCAGGTGAAAAAGAACGAACCACAACTGGAACAAGCCCTATATCTTTTCTATTTGAGGCATCGAGGGTTACTGATATGAAACTGGTTTAAATTAAATCATCATTGGGTTCAGAGGAGAACAGCGGAGCAATGCAATTAAAAATCACCGACTCTCATTTATTTCTGTGTAAACGTGCAAAATCAGCGAATCCTCTTATCAGACAGCGGACATAAGAAATTCTAACTGTGTATATTTACAAGTTAATGCAAATTTAGGGTTAGAATAACTTTGAAATCAATTTAGAGGTGCAGTCAAAACTTTGGCCATGAATAGCAGTATAATAGGCAAATGTCGACTGACAACGATAAAGAATCATCCGAATTTGTTATCGCAAAGAAATTGGTCAGTCGATGCCTCAATTAATGTTTTATGCTTCCTGCTTTGGATATGATCGTTGACATCTGAACGACCGTCATGACTAATAGAAAAACAGATCTGCAATGCGTACAGTGTACCTTTCCTCCTTCAGTTTGCTTCAGATAAGGAAAATCTTTCTTCAACTCATTAGAAAACTTGTACTTTCTTTATGGCATTTCGACAACTTAACGGTATTGCAATAACGCCAGAAAACGCATTAAAACATATACCAATTGTGACATAACAATAGAGCAATTTCACTCTCTCTCTGAACTAGCGAAGTGTGTCGCAAAACAGTGATAAAAAACACCGTTAAAAAAAAATTTGTAATAATAATGAATATATATGGATATTTTACCCTTGACAGCCGTGCTGACAAACCGGGACATTTGAGTCAACCGGCCGGGACGATGGGACAGCTTGTCAAATCCGGGACTGTTCCAGCTAAACCGGGACGTATGGTAAGCCTAACACAGCACATAACGAAAAGCAATTAGGCGCTCAGTTTTAAATCATACAGTGGAATTGGGGTCCTTATTAACGGCACATAGACCCTTGGCACGAGTAAAAAATCTGACTGTTTGTCGTCAAGTACGAGTGTCATTTAGTCCGTCGACATCGATAAACTAAATTCCGACACAATTATTCCTCTACGCAGGTATTAATTTTAATTTTGGTCAACTACACAATTACTTTATGGATATATTGACATGACCGCCTAGCCCTAGACTGTCTCAAAATATATGATAGCAATTGTAAAATATTATAAAATAGTAAAGCCCAAGCCCAAAATTTGAACATCGTGCTCTTGTCCGATTTCATATGATATTGCTTAGGTGGGTATGTGTTTTCAGTAAGATACGTCGAGGAATCGAAAATCGGAATCGAAAATTTAGGAATCGGATACGAATCGAATACTTGTAAGTACTCATACTTGGCATCCTCACCCTACACAGCACCCCTAATTAAGTAATAATTACATAGTATCGATATCGGCCTTGGTATCGGTGACAAAAGTGGTATCGGTACATCTCTAGTTAATAGACGTGGCCAAGACGCGCTTAGCCGATTTACCATACGTAGATCCAATTCGTTGAAGTCACGTGCGAAAGCAATAACTGGATAAATTAGGCTACTTGTCAAAGTCGAGATGAGGCTTCTAAATATGCTCGAGTTCCCTAGTATCCGTATTTCATTCCGTGCCGTAAACTTATAGAACTCCCAACATATTACCGCGGCTACCAAGTTTCCTTTTTCTACATTTCACTCAAATAAGACGGCTTCGCAGAGCTTTAAAAGTACTACAACGCTGTCAAACAAACCAACTTTTTCGGCAGAAACGCAGACTAATGGCCGCCTGTGAAACACCAACCAATCACGTCTAATAATATTAATTTATCGTCACAAATCACGAATTCGACAATTCTGGCCTGTACTTGCAACACTGATTCCGCTCTATATCGCAATGCTGTCACTCAGATTATTTTTAGGATAATATCGTTAGAAAATTCCCTAAGTCTGCTATAAAATCTTACGAAGTAAAATTGATTGAATATAAACTAGAATTAGATTAATTACCTTATATATCATCACAAACCGGGAAAAAGTCGCGGTTCAAACCTTGTATAACGTAGAACGGAAACTTTCAAAGGCAATTAAAGGAATTGATAAATCCCGCGCACAATGGCAATGATTGCAGTGGTTTCCAAGACAAACCAAATGTAATGTGTGTCGTAGTTACACGAAATTTTACGATTCACAATGCATTCAGAAGCGTTTTTTATCTGTCGCGGGCCTACTACAACCTAGTACAACCTGTCGCGGGCCTACAGTAATTTACCAGGTTGGGGGTTAAACTACAATTATATTCCAATTTTCCCTATTTTATTTTAGTTCTATTACTAGTTCGGGGACTAGCCAAGTGAATCCCGTAGTATTTATAGCTAAAATTATTGCCCAACCCGATCCTGGTACACATACTAGAGTTCCGGTGTCCGCCATCTTGGTACGTATACTTCAGGAGTATCCAGTTCTGTGCGAGTGAAAAAAGGAATTATCAACGTTGTCGAAGCAAAAGACATATTTATGTTGTGGGGTATTTAGGGAGAATAAACACTGACGTGGAAGTGTTTACGGCCTAAATCAGAGGTGAGCAAACTGCGGTCCGCGAAGAAAAATTGTGCGACCTGCGTAGAAGTGCTCATTTTGATTGGTGTGCCCGCGAAACGAGTTTTCAGATAATCTGGTGCGTGCGAGCAATTTCAATCTCTTAGCGTCGTGAAGTCTATACTAATAACTGAGTGCTCCTGACACCTCAGCGAAACTAGCTAGCAAAATCCTGTTGGAAAATACACGATGTCATAAAAGCATGTTTCTCGGTGTGACAATAAATTTGAATAGCAGTTTTCTTTAGAACTTTATGCGTTTTACCTCAACATTTCTGCAAGGACCCCTAACAATGCCGTAAGATCAATAACAAAAACAAACCATTTTTGCAAACTACAGTAGAAACTCTACCTACAAAATAATTCGTTCCGGAAGCCCCCTTTCATAAGTAGAAGATTCCACAAGTAGGAACACATTTACCGGTAAATGCCTTAAATCGTTCTGAGCCCCCACAAACCCTGGCATAATATTTGTATAAATTATATAATAATGATAATAGTTAAATTAAATTTTAGATTTAGATTACCGCATAATAAATAGAAAAGGTACAACTGGAAAGAAAAAGAATAGAGAAATACAGAAGGAAACGACAATATTTTCGTATTCAGAGACTTTCGTAGGTAGAGTTTCTAGGTGCGGCCCGAAGCTTCACCCACTTATTGTATCTGGCCTCCTGTTATAAAGGCTGTGTACACCCCTGGCCCGAAGAACACGCCACGTTCACAGAAACGATCGGGATTTAAGAAAAATGCAATTGCAACTCGTTATTAGCGACTTTTTCAATCTTCAGTGGCCGCGCCACTATCCGAAGGTGTTATCGTATTTAATATATTTGCGCGGTCTAATTAATTTTTTGACTAAAAATTACTCAGGATACCCAGCTATCATTTAGAATTTGACTAAAAATGCTTATTTTCAGATTCCCGCTCACATGTACTGCCTTTCGCTGAAAAGATACAAATCCTAGTCCGCGAAAAAAATCGGTTGTATGACTCATAGCTTGATAATACAAAAAATGTTTCAATTTGCAAATACACTTACTTTTTGGTGCTTCGCAATCATGCTGTAGACATTTTCTGTTTCAATCACGCTGCCCCATTCGATAGGATAGGATTTAAATATTTATCCCGGGGGATAGGAAAGCCGATAAGACTGCCCTATCATATGGCGAACGCGGCCCCTCGCCCGGTTAGCTAGTTATTAGAAGCCGTCCGGCTTGTGATGTCACAGAGCTGTGGACTTCGTCATATACTTTTGTTCGTTTAATTGTTTTTCACTATGTACGGCGCACTGATTTTTTGTTGTGATGTATAATAAGTATAAGTTTATTTCGACTCCATAATCAGCATAACAATACATTGACAGATAAAACAAATAAATAAAAACTGATTATGAAATCAGGGGAGCAAACGAAACCTTAGATAAGGTTTATAACGTACAAAATATAAGATGGAAGGTTTTGTCAAGAGGAAGTGGTACGTGTTTGCTCACCTAAAATTATTAAGTTATTCACACACGCTCACATGCACCCACCAGCCACACACACACACACACCCAACCACTGAGAAGTAATTTAAAGTAAGAATAAAACGCGTTAAATTTAGGGTTATACTATACAGTAAACAAAAATAAAAATAAATACTAGAAAAAGAAAAAAATTATTTGCCACACCATATTGATAATTTTGTAATGGTTGCCATTGCCAAATTGATCGATCTTCTAATCGTTATTTAAAATATAAAAGGAAGATTCTATTGAAAACATATTGCCAAGCTGATTATAGTTGGAGTCAAATGCCAAGTTGCCCAACCAAAGTTGCCAGAAGGTGGGCGAGACCATTTCATTCCCCAAATTAGAGCCTATTATTGTCAAATTATATTCCAGATTGTAATAGGTAATTAAAGTTACCGGTAACAGTAAAATTACTATAATTAAGTTAAGTAGGATATGGAAATAAATTGGTTACAATAGAGGTAAGGGAGGTTTTTCATTCTTGGGTATTAATTTCATACAAGGATATAGGAATAAGGTTGTTATTTCACAGGATATCGGAGTCTTTTTTTGATTTTTTCCTTATGTGTTTTACTTCATTTAATCAATTTGAAGTAACCTGAAAAACAAAAAATAAAACTGCGAGTAGATGTTTCAATGATTGGGTGAAGGGGAATGCGTGAACTATTTATTACAGCGAGCGGATGAATACATTAGACGTGACGAATTACGTCAGACAGGTGTGAAAACGGGAACTTTGTCGAGGGGCGGTGGCGGTGCTGTATAAATCTTGAGTTAGTGACTGAGCGGAGTACTGATAGTCAACTGCAAATCAGAATTTATTCAAAAGTATTATTTCTACGATCACGATTGGTGCAACTCTACTATAATAAATATAGCTGTTGTGCCGTCAAATTGTCTAATTTCGGAAAATTCAAACGACAGAATTCATATCTTGACTGAATTGCTAAAAAGCACCGTACCGGTATAATAACAATAGCCAGCGCTGTTATGTGTAGCCTACATCTATTCCCAACTTATTTCGGGCTGCATAATTAATTATTTGTTGAAAAAACAGAAGTCGAAAAAATAAACTGAAAAACTGATTGTCCTTATTATCAGTACCGGTACCGGTATGGCACACTAAACATATAGGGCGACATTGGGGACGGACTAAAAGTACGGTAGGCACTTAGAAAATAGGCACTTTTTTGGACATCTATTTAGGCACTTTGGAAAAAGCGTAAAATGGGCGTAATAACTTTTAAAAACATAACAACTTAGTTAAAAATATTAAATATTGAAAATGCAAATTGCAACAAGTAAACTCATTGGTAATATTTAAAAGGTAGTATTATAAGGAGGCGCACGCTCTCGATCACCACATATGCTATCTATGCCATCTTTTTAGGCATTTCGAAAAAAAGGTAAAATGGGCGTAATAACTTTTTTAAAAATAATGAAAAAAATAAATATGGTCAAATTGAATGTTGAACCCGCAAAGTGCAACAGGTAAACCCAATAACAATATTCAAAATATAGTATTAAATGGATTAAATTATAGCGCTATTCAGTAATCAGTAATAAAGGTATATTCACAAATTAATGTACCTGATTATAATTGATCATTCGGAATTATATCTACTTAAACCCTAACCCCAAATCCATCAAAACTGTATCCATAAGAAAAACGTTCCAACTTACCCAATATTTATCACCATAAGGGACAGCCCTATCTTTACAGCTCACCTGCCGTGGTTACGTCAGCAAAATTTTATCTCCCATTAGTTTTCAATTTGCTGCCGCGGTAACGGCTGCTCGTCATTGATTTGTGGCAGCTAAAAAGTCAGTCGCCATAGGTTTGGCCGTAGCGGCTAGGGTATGGAAATACCGCCATGGTTTTGCGGCAGCTGCGGACGCCACAGAATACTTGAAACTGCACTTGCATTGTAGCCCCCCAATATCGGTTTTCTTGTCGCAACGATCCCAGAGAGATCGCTGACGTTAGATTGTCGTACAAGATTCGAGTAAAACCTAAAATCAGATTTTCAAATTTTGTAAAAATATTGAGATTTCATGCTGCGTCAAAAGTTACGTCAACCTCACTTCGGTTAATTCGCTCACTTCTAATGAGGTCACACTGCGTTGTTAGAAGTCATTAGATGAAGACTCCCAAGTTCTTGTGTAATATTTTCGTCATATTTCTGAGAAATTCACTATAGTTTTTATTACTATTAGGCCTATCCACTGACAGACTGATATGCGAGGCCTTGCAGCATTTCTTATTATATTTTTGTGATTTATATTTTTGCTTGAATCTCTAGAATCATAATAATAATGGTTTACATGTATTTACCAAGATTAACTTGTAACTACATTTTTTTTTAAATATTTAGATATTGGAAGATTAGTTAATATAATTTAAAAAATAGAAATAGTTGTCAACAGTATGTTCACATTGTTTTAATATATCTGCCCAATGAAAGATGAGGGGGATACTGGAATAATTTGCCAGAGATCAAAACCGCCCTTATTTATGGGAAGATGAGGTAAGATTGACCACAATAATCTGTGTGTGTCTCAAAATGCTTAATGGGTAATAACACAAGTATTTCTTGGCTTATGCTTGTTCTATGGCTTGACTTTTTGTTCTCAAAGCAGAATGAAACATATAGAGCTTAATAATTACATCAAGATTTCAAAACCTCATTTGAACAATGTGGAAAACACCATCTGTAAATACCTAACAAAATATAGGTATGTTATTGCTGCATTTCCCGACTAGTGGGTCAACCGACAAAAAAAAATGACAGAAATATTTTCACTACACGACGCAAGTACTTCTATTTGGCATGGCACAACCATTTTTGCTTATGTTATTCCTAACCCCCACCTGGCTCTGTCATCCAAAGATTACGTCTTTACGACCTAACAATCATGTCAAAAAACTTAGCAAAGTAAAGACACGAAAAGGCATAAGCATCGAAGATAATGAACTCACTAATGCCAGCCATCTCTCTTTAATGGAAAACGTTACGGCTAGAAAGCATGAGAAATAACTTGCTCAATTTCAGGTGATCGTCTGTGCGTATAGTTTGGACGGCCTCATTATGTTACTGTGGCATCGTAGTGACATAATTTTTGAATGGCATAGTCAGGTGGGGGCTAGGAATAGCATATGCAAAAATGGTTGTGCTACGCCAACTAGAAGTACTTACGTTGTGTTGTGATTTGTGAACATTGCCCAGTATGTTTTAACGCTTCAATATAACTGGACAGAAAAATTCTTTTTCTGTTGGTCAGTTAAGCACCAATGTGCCTCATAATGTTCATATTCTGAAGAATAAAGCTGTAATTTAGCGTTAATAAAAAGATAGCAGCAATCATTTCGAACGACCCATTACCTGGAACGTTGATATAATCTTTGAATATGGTGTGTTTAGTAAATCAGGCCCATAAAAGCAACTCAATAGCCAGAAAATTTGATATGTTTGTCCAAACCTATTGTTTTTTCATCAGGTGGTTTCTTTAATCTCAAGAATGGCAGATCAAGGTCAGCAAGAGGGAGCTAATATTGTGAACATCCAAGGTGAGATTTCATCCAAGTTACCGTATTTCAGTATTATTCGGTGTGATATATGATATATTTATTATTCGTTATCTACAAATTTGAAAATAAAATGATATTGTGAAGAACTTTGCAACTTGTGCATGATAATTATTATTAATATAAATATTAATATAATTATTATTAATATAATTATAATTATTCGTTATCTACAAATTTGAAAAAAAAATGATATTGTGAAGAACTTTGCAACTTGTGCATGATAATTATCGGGAATTATTGGATAGTATGCGTAACAAGATGGCGGACACCGCAACATAGTATGTGTACCAGGTTAGGGTTAGGCCATAATTTTAGGTTCAAATAGTACGGGAGTCACTTGACTAGTACCCGGCCTTGTAATAGAACTAAAATTAAAATAATGAAAAGAATAAAACTATGGCTCAACTCGAACCTGGTACACATACTACGTTCCGGTGTCCACCATCTTGTTTTACATACTTCAGGAGTACCAAGATATATTTCTGGCAGGAAACCCGATTTCATAATATATATGTGGATATTTAGGATTCAAACTATAATTTTCAATGAAACAGAGATTATAGTTATTTTCCAGTGAATGAAGATTGATTTTACTTTTTTCAGGCTCGAATATTAATCAAGTTCATGGCGAAGTGATTCAAGCCGATAACATTCAGCAAGCTCAGGCAGAAGTAATTCACGCAGACAATATTCAGCACCTCCATCTGCATTATGACAATAATGGTATGTTTATTTTACTTTCTCGGGCAATTTACTAACATTTAGTTCATTTTGAAGGCAATTTGTTCAACTTTGTGACATGACAGGAAAAATTAACATTTAATTAATTTTGGTTAACATTTTATTATTCTAGGTTTCACAGTTTTAAAGCAGACAAAAGCCTCATTAGACATATGAGGCAGAATATTTTTAATTTTCATAAATGCTCCTAAAACTTACCAACTAATTATTTCTAGCTGCTCCACCTCCAGTCGCACAACAACCTCAAGTACAAGCTGATGCAGGGTCTGCTGGGAATATGCAAGAGGAAATGCCGTCAACATCAGGTGAGAGTCAAGGACGATATCAAGTATTTTTATATGAAAAATAAATTACAAGCATTCATCCAGAAGTCATACGAACAGCAATTGAATGGGGCTTTAGCTGTGAAAAACGGCTCCTGAAACTCAGATTAAACCGCCATGCTTGTCTTGAAGGTCCATCTGAAAAGTCTAACCTTTTATCCTTATACACGCACTACGACCATAATAAATATGTTATGACCCCCCTAGTAATTTCAAAAATATCTGGAGTCTTGGACAGTTGTGTATGTTGTTTCTTTCATCCGGACAATGTGAAACTTTGTTTTAGCACTTCTTTTATTTTTTATCGGCCACCCTTTTTTGACATCTATATGTAGTTTGTGATGGTTTTGAATTAGCTTACTTCGATTCGAACATTTCCAAGTGTAAAAGGGGTCACACGGTAAAAACTTTGCGATGAGTTAGTCTGGTTAAAAAGTTATCGACTTCCTGGATATACTATACATAACTCTCACTAAATATGTCATGTTCTCTTAAACAGGCTTTATACCTTTTTAACAAATATCGAGGTTTTTTCCCCTCTAAACAACCCCCACAATATTCAGCCACATGTTTTCTAACAGTGTTTCAAAGTGCTTTGCCGTTCACATCACCCATACATGAATATTCCACTGTTACCAGCCAATGATAAATCACAGAACAGAAATAGAAACTGAGTTTTTTTTCAAAATAATGAATGCAACCCCAATTTGAGGACTTCCTTTACTCCTAAACCTGCTTATGAGTCATTATTCAATAACAAAGCCTCCTTCTCAAACATTTACTGTTCAAAACTACAGTAAAATAGCCTGGTATCGACTCAATCAATCAAATCGTAAACTAAGAATGACCTATTTTCAGTTGCTGCCACCTAGTGGCAGTGCTCTCTTTTCTTGTTTTGATTGCTCTTGTAAAAGAGAATTGAAGAGAAATACTTTACTAAGCATTTGTGTTATATATAGAATTGGCAATTTCAAGTTTACCACTTTAACTATCGCACGCACCCATTATCGTATCCAATCGTCTCTCACAGGATAGGTTTAGTCGGTTGAAAGGTGTGAGTGAATGTGATAGCTAAAATAAATTTAAATGTGCGGTAAATTAGCAGAAAGATAATACGACAACTGTGTGACATCATAATCCTAAGCCAAGATATCAAATTAGGAGTTAACTTTTCAACTGTTCTTTTTAGATATTGTAGGCGAAGTAAATTTTGAAAAAAATTGCCTGGAGTTTGAAACTTTGGCTACCTTTGATATAGGCAAGCATTCCACAATATGTTTTTGTGCCATGATTATTTGTCCTGCAACAAAGTATTTTCATTTCAATTCAGGTTCCGCATCTCGTTTACAAAGCAGAGAACGACGCAACGTTGACTTAAAATACAGCAATCAAGATTGGCTTGTGGCAGGTGAGTGTATTTATAGTCTGTCCTGATATAATCATTGATTCCCATTTATTTGAAGTCTCGAATGTTTTCATACGACGCTTACTCGTGTCTTTTGCTCCGAACACAGTCAATGTACAAGTAGCGGCACTCCCGTAGTATGTGTACCAGGTTAGGCCATAATTTAATCAGATTTTTCCTTATATTTGTTCTATTTCGAGTTCGGGGGCTGTCTGTGTTAGCCAAGTGAATATACCCCCTGCCTATAGGCTTCCGTCCCTTTACACAACTGGATGTAAAGTAGGCGAACAAAATTAGTTACCTCCATATCGGTACACATACTACTGGGGCGACCAAGCAGCCACTGATATTTTATTTTTGTAAGGACTGGAATCTTTCTGGTCCTGATTTCTATTCCCCCCCAATTTATTACACCTTGGGTTAGGTGGGGGCATGGGGCTTCAATCGCTAGGAACCAGGAATGTGCAACCTGCAGCCCACAAGAACAAATTGTGCGGCACGCAGGGGAATCCCAATTTTGAATGGCGTGCTGTCCGCAAAACAAGTTTTTACTGCAGTTCAATCTGGTAATTCCAGTCACTTTGTGTTGCCAAGACTATACCTGAGTCCAATTTGGTATTCCCGTAGTATGTGAACCAAGATGGCGGACACCGGAACGTAGTATGTGCACCAGGTTAGGGTTAAGCCATAATTTTATTCCAATTTTACTTATTTTAGTTCTATTACGAGTTTGGGGACTAGCTAAGTGACACTCATAGTATTTGTACCTAAAACTATGGCCTAACCCTAACCTGTTACACATACTAGGTTCCGGCGTCTGCCATCTTGGTTTACATACTACGGGAGTTCCCCAAAATTTTTGTGCCTGCAACTACTAGAAAGCCTATGTTAAATGAAAGTGCAGCTCGCAGTTTCACCCACTTATTTGTATCTGGTCCTCCTGTATTGAAGGTTGCACACTCCTGCGCCAAGCCATTGCGTCGCCCAATTGCTACGTGTAGTCAATGCGAAGGCAAATAACTAAACTGTATGGTGTCTTCTTAGATTGATTTTTACTTTACTACAACTTTTGATCGTAGTGTTTGTTTTTGGTATAATCCTTCAACTTAGAACAGAAGATATTTGATAGATTATAACTTATCTTGTCTGCGTATCTTTCAATATGAGTTACTACCAATAAATTGTTACTTATGTGTACATCTCTCTTCCATTAAGGTTCTGCATCATTATTACAAACAGAGGAACCTACGAATGTAGAAATTAACGAATCAAACATTCACATTATGGGAGGTAAAAGCTTGAAATTTATGTCTGATTGTGCTAAATTGTGTTGTAACCTAAGTTTAAGTTCATTACTTCGCAAGCAAATGCATGAGTTCCACAAATACTAGGCTTTTTTTCACTTAAACGTTAGCAGCATCTCAAAACAGTTCACAAATTATGAAGCACCAACAAAACATGACTCAGGTAAAAGCATGCCATTTATGACTCCGCAGAAAATTGTCGATGGCAGTAAAACATATGCAACAAAGTTTAAATACCAAATACAATAAAAATTACCACAAATGGTAGCTTTGTCATTTCAGTTTTATACTATCGTTAAAGTTTGATTGAGTTTCTAAGTCATTTTTACTTGCCTTCTAAAGTCCGATGCATAGAAGCATTGTTAATTGTTACATCTCGCTTAGTCTGACCAGATCACTGTCAGTTAGTGGAATTTTTACTTTAAGTTATGCTAAGGAATACTCTTGTTAATATTGTAGGTGGAGGAGTGATAACCAAGGGAGAAGTAGCAACGACAATTATTCGTGACAGCGTCATTATCATCGGGGAAAGATCACGTGATGGTAAATAAACATTTAATTTGAACAAATTAAGTGACCATCAAGGTTTTGAGATATAATATGATGCATTCAGAATCGTAATAAAATTGGTTTTGACTCCTGGTTGACAAATATGTTAACTCTGTATTGGTAAATTTTTACTCTGACACTAGCTCCAATTATTGGGAACCAATGTCCCGGTGGCAAAAACTTTCTGTTAGTGTCTTCTGAAAATGCAAGCCTGTGCTTTTCGAGTTTTTCTCAGAAATCATGACTTCAATTAATATCGTTTTGAGTACTGACAAGTTTGACTCGACTCCAAGACTAATTTCGTTTCCAAGTGCAAAAGACGCTTTTGAACAAGTTTGGAATTTCCTGCTTCAGCAAAATTGTTATGCCCATTCTAAACAAGCTGTATGCCTTAGATAAGGTTTTGTTCCTACTAATCAAGCCATGCCCGATGAAAAAGGTTTGGCCGTCCCAGGCATGTTATGGTCCTAAGGCTAATCCTAAACTGGTTATGCCCCTCTTAAACGATCTTTATGCCTTGGGTTTTGTTCCTACTAATCATGCCATGCCCTAGGAAAAATGTTTGGCTGCCATAGGCATGCTATGGTCACTGGGTATGCTTCTTTAAACAAGCTGTATGCCTTAGAAAGGGCTTTATTCCTACTGAACCCCAAGAAAAAAGGTTATACTAGGCCAGTCATAGTCATCTTGCTAAACTGGCTATGCCCCAATAAAATATGTTGTGCCCATCTCAGCCAAGCGATAGTCCTTCGAAAAAGTTAAGGTCTTTCCTAAGCTGAGTATGCCAGTTATTAATGAAGATTTATATTTATGACTTCAGGTGCAACAACAGCACAAAGAAGAAATGAATTTGCTGATGCCAGACTTGCTTCAAATGATTTACCCTGTCCAGTCTATGAAGTGACGCCTCCTCCATTAGGTGTGTATATTGATAATTATCGGATGTGTACTGGGCCTATAAGTCTCAACTGTTGTTGTAACGAAATTGAAAAATAATGGGAATTCTGGAATATGATATTACACTTTTGTATTTCTTATATTTGAGCAATGCTATTTTTTTAAAGAGAAAATTAATAGAGCAGTAAGTTGAAATGAATCCCACCTTTACACCTCACTCATGATGGTTTAATATAAAATGCACAAAACTGTTATTAGTAAACGATTACGATTCACCAACGTTCTCCCGTTTATTTTTCTGATTACTAGAGTCACCTCCCATACAAAATTTGATTGAAATGTTGTTGATGTCATAATTATCAAAATTGGTATTTATATTTTGAAAAAAAAGTCATATGAGCTCAAAAAAAGATTACTGTTAAAAACCATACCTGGTAAATAGTATACCTGTTGATTTTAAGCGGCGATCTATAGCACGAAAAGACTTCTCCCAATACGATACTTGCGGTACCCTTCATACTGGTGAATACAAACTTTCATTTCATTAAAAATATTTGCTTTATTCTTTCTAGGTGACCTACAACCTGCACAGAGATCCATTCACAGAGGTAAAGCATTTTTGATGAGTTTGATACTGGGTTGTTTGTAACTCTCATGTAATAATTATTAGTTCCTAAAATACCAATCCAACAAATCCTTCTGGAAACTTCATATTTTACTTGTAATCTGAATGTGACCATTCGTAAACCTAATGAAAACTTTCAGATTCATGTGTTGTGCTTCAAAGTTTTTTCATTTAAATTCAGGTTCTGCATCTCGTTTACAAAGCAGAGAACGACGCAGCGTTGACTTAGAATACAGCAATCAAGATTTCCTTGTGGCAGGTGAGTGTATTCATAATCTGTCCTGATATAATCATTGATTCCCATTTATTTGAAGAGTCGAATTTTTTTATACGACAAAATTTTGCATTGCATTTTGCTGTAATCACCTTTTGTTTTTGCCAGCATCACATATCATTTAGCCCGTAAACACCTTCATGTCGGTTTTTGCTCTCCCTAAATCACAAATTTTCTTCAACATAGTACTCTTGTGCCACGACAATTATTTTTTCCACTCGCAAAATCGGAAATTCCAACTTTGAAGCAGTCAGCGCTATTACTAACTCATTGAAAAAGCCATCTTTTTGCGTATAATGGCTTTTCTGGCGCGTAAAATATTCAATCAATGACAACTACGAGATTCTAAAGTGTCCTTTTATATAAATTTAATGGTGCTCTCAGAAGTATGTGCACCAATATGGCGGACACCGTGACGTAGTATGTGTACTGGGTTAGGGTTACGCCATAATTTTATTCCAATTTTCCTTATTTTACTTTTATTACGGGATCGAGACTAGCTAATTGACTCCCACAGTATTTGTACCTGAAATTATGGCCCAACCCCAAACTGCTACATTTACTACGTTCCGGTATCCGCCACATTGGTGCACATACTTCTGAAGTACCAATTTAATTGTGTCTAACGTAACTCATGGTTGCGTCTTGTTGTGCCAAAATAAAAATTTTACTACGGTAGGCGATATGTGGACATAAAAATAAGATATAAACTGCCTAATGTATTCAGTTTTCATACAAATTTTGCAATCCTGCCAACTCATTATCGCTGTTAGAAAAATCTTAAGATTAGATGAAAAATCTTGTGAAGTAGCCTAAAATTTTATTTTCACTTGTTAAAAATAATGACTTTTTAAATGAATAATGAATTCTCTGTAATTCTGTAAGTAATCAATCCATGACCGATACGAGCATGTTTAAAATGTCTTGCTATAATAATTTAATGATCTTCAATAGGGCCCGACCGATACTGCCTTTTTAAACCGATATCGATGGTTTTCTAAAACTAGGCCGAAGAGCTGATACTAGACGCTATTACTAGACTGTCGCGGGACTCAACAAAACTTATATTGTTTACGGTTTTATTTTTAGTATTTTATAATGCCGCTTTTCAATCAAATTTCGATCGCGGTTTTACTCCTTCTTTTGTCTTTAGAACCTCGCTACCGATGAACGTATAATAACTCACGAATTCACAATTACATGCAAAGCACAAAAATAAAATATTTATCATGTTTATCGTGGCACAAAATTTATGATTTGGAAAGAATAAAAACCGACGTAAGGGCGTTTACGGCCTAAATAACATGCTGATGAAAACATGGGCGATTTTAGCAGAAGGCAATTGCACGCTTTTTCAGTTTTCACATTTCCGTGTGGGTACAAAAATGAAATTATTATCGTTGTTCCCGTGGCACAAATTTGTGATTTAAAGAGAATAAACACCAATGTAAAAGGCGTTCACGGCATAAATAACATGCGCGTTGATGAAAACGAACGGCGATTTTAGCAGAAGGCAATTGCACATGTTATCGGCAACTTTTTCACTTTTCAGAAAATTCAAAAGGAACCGACCCCGAACCCCCCCCCCCCCCCCCCCCCCCCCCTGGCTGCGCCCACTGACCTCAACTCATAATGGTTTAATATAAACATGCACAAAACTAGCATACTTAGTAAACGATTACGATTCACCAACGTTCCCCGTTTTATTTTTCTGATTACTAGAGTCACCTCCCATAACAAAATTTGATTGAAATTGGGTTGTTTTTGCATGGTCAATAAATTATTTCAAAAATGTTTATTTATATTTTGAAAAAAAAGTCATTTGCAGCTCAAAAAAAATATTACTAGTTTAAAAACCATACGTGGTAAATAGGTATACCTGTTAATTTTTAAGCGGCGATCTATAGCACGAAAAGACTTCTTCCCATACGATACTTGCGGGTACCCTTCATACTGGTTGAATACAAACTTCATTTCATAAAAATATTTGCTTTATTCTTTCTAGGTGACCTACAACCTGCACAGAGATCCACTCACAGAGGTAAAGCATTTTTGATGAGTTTGATACTGGGTTGTTTGTAACTCTCATGTAATATTTATTAGTTCCTAAAATACCAATCCATCATAATCCCTTCTGGAAACTTCATATTTTACTTGTAATCTGATGCGACCATTCGTAACCCTAATGAAAACTTTCAGATTCATGTGTTTGTGCTTCAAAGTTTTTTTCATTTAAATTCAGGTTCCGCATCTCCTTTACAAAGCAGAGAACGACGCAACGTTGACTTAGAATACAGCAATCAAGATTTACTTGTGGCAGGTGAGTGTATTTATAATCTGTCCTGATATAATCATTGATTTCCATTTGTTTGAAGTCTCGAATGTTTTTATACGACAAAATTTTGCATTTTGCTGTAATCACCTTTTGTTTTTGCCAGCATCACATGTCATTTAGCCCGTAAACATCTTCATGTCGGTTTTTGCTCTCCCTAAATCACAAATTTCCTTCAACATAGTACGTCTTGTGCCACGACAATTATTTTTTTGCACTCGCAAAGAATTGTGAATCCAAAATCGGAAATTCCAACTTTGAAGCAGTCAGCGCTATTACTATCTCATTGAAAAAGCCAAATTTTTTGCGTATAATGGCTTTTCTGTCGCGTAAAATATTCAATCCATGACAACTACGAGATTCTAAAATGTCCTTCTATATAAATTTAATGGTGCTCCCAGAAGTATGTGCACCAATATGGCGGACACCGTGACGTAGTATGTGTACCGGGTTAGGGTTACGCCATAATTTTATTCCAATTTTCCTTATATTACGGGATCGAGACTAGCTAATTGACTCCCGCAGTATTTGTACCTGAAATTATGGCCCAACCCTAAACTGCTACATATACTACGTTCCGGTATCCGCCACCTTGGTGCACATACTTCTGGAGTACCAATTTAATTGTGTAACGTAACTCAGGTAGGCGATATGTGGACATAAACATAAGATATAAACTGCCTAATGTATTTAGTTTTCATACAAATTTTTGCAATCCCGCCAACTCATTATCGCTGTTAGAAAAATCTTAAGATTAGATGAAAAATCTTGTGGAGTAGCCTAAAATTTTATTTTTACTTGTTAAAAATAATGACTTTTTAAATGAATAATGAATTCTCTGTAATTCTGTAAGTAATCAATCCATTAATCCAATAGGGCCCGACCGATACTGCCTTTTTAAACCGATATCGATAGTTTTCTAAAACTAGGCCGAAGATCTGATACCGATGTTTTCTCACATAAAAAGATGGCTACAAGTAACAAGCAACACTCTGATAATTTTCTTTGCAAAAGAAATGAAATCTATACCAGAATGTTCAACTCGTGCAATGACGACGAAAAATTGCATAAAAAAATTTAGAGGTTTTTAAAATTGGGTTTCGAAAACTGTCGAGTGTTGACAGTTGAAAATTGCACATACTCTCAATACTTCATTTACTCAATTCCTATGAATTCAGTTTCAATAAAGCATGCAAAGTCTGTAGGTGCTAATTAATCTCATTATCATTAGTCTTAACTCTGGAAGTTTTTTGTGTAATTTTCAGAAAAATGATTAAAAACCATTAATAAGATTGAACTGTTGCCCAAGAACTTTTAAATTGCATTTAGGAAGGTCTCGAATTCGGAGCTAGGGATGACATTATTTGGTAATCGTATTGTTACTGTTGCCATCAAAATGCAAGAGTGCAATTATTTGTCATAGCAATAGGAAAATACAAATTTCATTGAAAGCATATATTGCCACCATGAGGATTCCCCACAGCTCAACAGCTTCAAATATATTCTATTTGTAGGACTAGCATTTTCAGCCGAAACTAAATTGCCTTTTTCCCCTTGTGTACTCTTTCAAAAACGTCATTATCGGTAATAACCTTTCAGTTATGGCCATACATGAAATGGATAATTAGACGACAACTGCTTTCCCGACGTAATTTTGTCACTTTAGCAGTCACATGATTGGCCGATAACTATCGATAAAATTAGCTGTTACCGATAGTTCAAAATTTGTGAAAAACAAGGCCTATATATTGGACGGCCGATATATCGTTTGGGCTCTAGTCTTCAATTTAACCTGCAGTTGCGTCGACAAAATAAAAATAATAGGCGGTTAGCAAAATGCAAGTTTTTCTAAAATTTCAAAAGAGGAAGTTTCCACCCTGACCCCCCCATGGCTGCACCAGGCGGCGAAATGCTAAAGACAAATAAAGGAGTGAATCCGTGACGCAAATTTTTTATTTGAAAAGTGGCCGGATATAATACTAGAAATAAAAACCGAAAATTATTTAAGTTTTGTTGTAGTGAACAATCCTATTTCATAAAACACAGGTTCACAGAATTCAAACATGTGCAATCCTATGACTATTGACTGCATACTATATATCCCTGTATATATAATTTATTTTCGACAGCATTATTCAACTTGTAATTTATTAGAGTTCAAACCTTTTTCAGGGAACCATGCAAGAAAATTCATCAATTACTTCAACAACAGGACCTTGAAGCAAACCAGAGTTAACATCACAGAAAATTACAAAGAAGCAAAACTGAATGAACCAGACTTTGAGGTGAATCCTCAAATAAGAAAAGTACCAGGCTTCTACCGTGGAGAAATGGCCCCCAAAGTTACGGAATATAAAATCGAGATGGAATTTACCGTTATAAAAAGTGATATTGGTGAACCTATTTCTCTGGATGTGCTTGTGAAACATTTGAGCAACAAAAAATACAGATACATCGCCATACTGGGTCAGGCGGGCAGTGGGAAGTCGACAATCATGAAACGTCTTGCTCGAAGTCTTCTAGTTGCCAACAAATTAGTCGAACAAGCTCAAATAAGTGAAGGATTAAGGATTCCGCTATTTGGTAATACAGGGCGTCGTTTCAAATTTATTCATCACTTGAATATCAAAGATATCCCGTTTTTACAAGGAAACAAAGCAGAAGAAGCCATAAGTCCATGCGAATTACTTTTTGGGAAAATTGCTTTTGGACTCGCAACACAAGATGTGGGAGAAGGTTACGAATGGCTGCAAGAAAATCAATCAATGTGTATTCTTTTCCTTGACGGCCTGGATCAGGCAACTTGGAATCTCCTTGGAAAATACAACAAGATGAAGTATACCGATAAATCGAGCACAGCAACAATTATGTGGAATCTCATAACAGGCAATCTCTTTCCCAGAATGACAATCGTGATTTCTTCACGTGAGCACAGAATAGCACCCTTCCTTTAGAATTGAGGCCTCAATTCATAACTGCCCTTGCTGGTTTCACTCGAGACGACATCAAGAGGTTGTTTATTGCAGTTGTCGGGGACGACGGTGAAAAAGCTTGGAAAAAATTAACAAGGCAGTCACCCGCACTCATTCCATTATCATCTGTTCCACTTTTCCTAATATTCAATGCAATTGTCTGTAAGTTCAACCCAGAGAAACTACCAGGTACTATGACAGAGGTAATGCTACGAATCCTTCACATCTTCATGCGATCCGATCACACACATGAAAGGAAACGGATTGAAGAAATACTTCCAAACTTGATGGGAATGTCCTTCGAAGGCACAAATAAGAAACGAGTCATTTTTACAACTAAGGATCTCACAAAATTTCAACTTCAATCCAATGAAGTTCGTGACATTATCATCAAGGTACCTGGGAAAAACATGTTCAACCAACATCTCATGGAGGGAGACCATCTGATGTTCTTCAGCCATCAAGTCCTTCAAGAAGTTTTATCCGCTCTCATATTCAAACTATGGATTCTACTACGTTTCGCACATTTATCGAAACTGAGTTCCGAAGATGATCATTGGGCCAGTTGTTCGCCATCTATTGGGTGGAATTATTCTGAATCCTGATATTGAAAGTAGCTCTCGTAACAAACTTTTCTCCTGGCTATGTTTAAATGTACTTGTTATGTCTTTTATACCATATTTAAATTTGTTCGACATCTAGACTTTCATGGCTTTGAAAAAAGTAGACAAGACTGATTTATTGGATAATCCCAAAGCATGTGAACCAAGATGGCGGACACTGGAACGTAGTATGTGTACCAAGTTAGGGTTAGGCCATAATTATCGCCCAATTTTAGTTCTATTACAAGTTTGAGGACTAGCCAAGTGACTTCACTAGTATTTGTACCTCAAATTATGGCCTAACCCTAACCTGGTACACATACTACATTCCGGTGTCCGCCATCTTGGTTCACATACTTTAGGGATACCAATTATTGTGTATTGAACTGGCGGAGAATCAGGCCTGTAGTTATGCTATTTGTACTACAACTATGGCCAACTTAGTATTCCGTTTGTCCTTAATAAGTCCCACAGTATTGAAACTCCCATCTTTTACATCAGCTTGAAGATCATGTTAGCCTTTCTCAAACTAAAAATATTTTTACTTACCAGATGCCAGACAAATGAGAAGAAAAAAATTCTGAGAGAAATTCTATCATCTCAGTCACATGAAGAAATGGAATCATATCAGAAGTTGGAGCTGTATGGAACATTATATGAAGCTAACGACACCGATCTTATTCAATCCTGCATCAGGGAGATTGATTTCCGTGGCGAATCCTTCACTACAGCAGGAATGCATGTAATGTCATCAGATATACGACGCTGCAACCACCTAACTCGGGTTTGTCTAATCAACTGCAATCTCAATGCTGAACTGGTTCATATCCTGCAGTCAAATTTGGAAGGTTCCTGTTTGAAGGTAAACTTAATATTGGGAATTGATAAAAGTATTTCTATTCAAGATAACTAATTGTTCCAACTCGTATCATAGAAATTAGTCCAGCTCAGGTGGTTCTATGTTCTACCTCAGTGGTTCCCAACCTTTTCTTGAGTTCCTCCCTTCGTCCATTTTGGAACTTATTCCTCCCTGCCCTTGTATAAAACTCTTCATTCCTCCCTGCCCTTGTATAAAAACTACTTTATTTATTCAATCTTCAATGGATCCTCCTATAGTGTCATGTCCCATAGCGTTTGTCCTCGTTTTGTGGCCCATTAACTTTCAGTTTTGTGGCCAATTAACTTTCAGTTTTGTGGCACGATAACTTTCCGTTTTGTGGCCAATTAACTTTCATTTTCGTGGCCCAATAACTTTCAGTTTTGTGGCCCATTATCTTTCAGTTTTGTGGCCAATTAACTTTCATTTTCGTGGCCCAATAACTTTCAGTTTTGTGGCCCATTAACTTTCAGTTTTATGGCCCATAAACTTTCAGTTTTGTGGTCCATTAACTTTCAGTTTGTGGCCCAATAACTTTCAGTTTTGTGGCCCATTAACTTTCAGTTTTATGGCCCATAAACTTTCAGTTTTGTGGCCCATTAACTTTTATTTTCGTGGCCCAATAACTTTCAGTTTTGTGGCCCATTAACTTTCAGTTTTGTGGCCCATTAACTTTCATTTTCGTGGCCCATTACCTTTTAGTTTTGTCGCCATTAACTTTCAGTTTTGTGGCCTGATAACTTTCCGTTTTGTGGCCCATTAACTTTCCGTTTTGTGGCCCATTAACTTTCAGTTTTGTGGCCCATTAACTTCCCATTTTGTAGCCCATTAACTTTCATTTTCGTGGCCCAATAACTTTCAGTTTTGTGGCCCATTAACTTTCCGTTTTGTGGCCCATTAACTTCCCGTTTTGTGGCCTATTAACTTTCCGTTTTGTGGCTCAATAACTTTCCGTTTTGTGGCCCATTAACTTTCAGTTTCGTGGACCATTAACTTTCAATTTTGTGGCCCATTAACTTTCAGTTTTGTGGCCCATTAACTTTCCGTTTTGTGACCCATTAAATTTTAGTTTTGTGGCCCATTAACTTTCAATTTTGTGGCCCATTAACTTTCAGTTTTGTGGCCCATTAACTTTCAGTTTCGTGGACCATTAATTTTCAATTTTGTGGCCCATTAACTTTCAGTTTTGTGGCTCATTAACTTTTAGTTTTGTGGCTCATTAACTTTTAGTTTTGTGGCCCATTAACTTTCCGTTTTGTGGCTCATTAACTTTTAGTTTTGTGGCCCATTAACTTTCCGTTTTGTGGCCCATCAACTTTCAGTTTTGTGGCCCATTAACTTTCCGTTTTGTGGCCCATTAACTTTCAGTTTTGTGGCCCATTAACTTTTAGTTTTGTGGCTCATTAACTTTCAGTTTTGTAGCCCATTAACTTTCCGTTTTGTGGCCCATTAACTTTCAGTTTTGTGGGGGGATTGGCTCTGTTCATTCAGCGATTGCAGTATGCACGAGTCACATTTCAAAACCACATCTGCACCCTGACCAAGTTCACTTTGTTTTCCATCGCCACCCTGGTACCAGTGTTAACTCTGAGCGAATTATGAATGCGAAAGTGCTTCGCAGTCGAAAATAAAAGTGCGAAAGTGCATTTTAAAAGTAAGGTGCCCTAGCTTTTATTTTAACTTCTTTAAAACAACATAGATACTCGAAGGAGCGCTCCTTCTGTTGATATTGCAAATTAAATAGGAGTTTTTTCGTTAACAGAGTTTCGTTTAAATCCTTGTTTAAAACGAGCAAATTCATCAGTAACAAAATGACACCTGCTAAGCACGCCTGTAGCGAACTAAACTTTCGTGCTATCAATGGGTGCTAATTCGCGTGAACAGCAAAGGCTATCTTTCACATTTGTGTTACTCCTTCTATCTAATAGACAACGATTGAAACACGCAAGCTGGAATCCATATTAGTTACGGGGTAGATCAATTGTACAAAGCCAGTGCAAAATAACATCCCCCACCAACACCCGAATAATAATAGTAATTATCCAATTAGGGTTAGGAATGCAGATTGCGCTGATTATTCAACTTTTTAATTTATCCCTGACCTTAATCGGATAATTATTAATGTGTCACTTTAAATCACTTTGAAAGTCGCCACCCGTTGTTCTAAGACAGTGTTTTTCAACTTTTTTCGAGCCAAGGCACACTTTTTTCATTGAGAAAATACTGCGGCACACCACCAGCTGAAAATGTGGGGAAAAGACATGATGTTCACAATATAAGTGTTAAATTGTTAATATGAGCTTTCTTGAAGAAACATTGAAGAAAGATGTTGAATTGGACATCTTGAATAGTAATCAAATAAAAACAAACAAAGCGGCAAATCGCCACCTGCTGCTGTCACCTTCTGGTATAAAACAGTACTACATGATTACTCTGCCAGGCGCTACATCGCATGAACATACAAATTGGAAAACACCCCTGACGATAGTTTACGGCACACCGGTTGAAAAACACTGTTTTAAGAGATAGGCGACTTACATGGCCTTCGAAATATTATGCAAGATCCCTTGGAAAATCCTCCCCTGTTTCATGAGCTAGCTTCACCTATTTTCTCATTTATATTCAAATATCTCAGAGCTTATGCAAAGACATGTCATTTTTAAATGTGGGCTTGCCTTAGTTCAAATCGGTTAGAAAATATCATATAGTGCAGTGGTTCTCAACCTTTTTCAGTTCGCGGACCGGTAAAATTTCAAAACAAATTTCGCTGACCGGCGGACCTTCAAAATTAACCAAAAATGTCACGAACACAAAACATAATCAAAAGAATGCAATTACGGCAAAAAAAGGCGGTGCAAAAAAATTCAATTTAATGAGAAATTTGCTGCTGTCTTTTTGATATTATTTTTTTCGTTGGCTTTGCGGGTTTCATTGCGTCGTTTGAAAGAATTTTAGCGCAGACTTGGCACATGGGAAGAGGTACTTTTTCTCTGCTGGGAGTTGAAGTAGCAGTCTCTTCATCTGTCCTGTCAACACCACTAACTTGGTTTCCATCGCTGGGTTTCTTTTGAAAGAACGGGATAACGCTTTGTTGATTTTTTGTCTCTTTTGTTGATTTTACTATCTAACCTATCTGAATTATTACTGTAAATTACGGAACGTGCGAACTGCGAGGTTCTCAATTAGGTACCGTACTGTGTGCAGGGATGCGTTCAAAAAGAATTGTTTTAAAAGTAGTATGTAAACCAAGATGGTGGACAATGGACGAAGTATGTGTATCAGGTTAGGGTTAGGCCATAATTTTATTCCAATTTCCCGTATTTTTGTTCTATTATGAGTTCGGGGACTAGCCAAGTGACTCCGGTGGTATTTGTACCTGAAATTATGGCCTAACCCTAACCTGGTGGACATACCACGTTCTGGTGTCCGCCATCTTGGTTCTCATACTTCGGAAGTTCCGATATTTTTTGTATTAATTAATTAAATAGGTTAAAGAAAAATGGATGCAAAAACATGCCAAGCGCTTCTCATTCGCAATAAATCTTTCGAAACGCCACAAATATCGATGAAGGCCCATACACGCCTTCTCAAGCTTTAGTTCAATGCGTCCGCAAAAGTAGTTGGCGCAGGAAGATGCAACCGATAAGCCATTACGTGACTGACTCTTCGGCAAGAACCACCCTGCGAAAATTGAAATACGACCGAATAAATAAGTTTGTATACCTTTGAAAAACTCCATCACTTTAACATTAGGAACAAAGTATGCTAAGTATACATTAAAAATTAACCGAATAGTTTTAACCGTAATAATGCCTTTATTTTATGAGAAAAATGTCAATACAGAAACTCAAATCCCTATTATGGGGTGATAACAGATTAGTTTTGACATCATTGCATCAGAGGGGTCTTACAATTAGCATAGCCTGTTTATCGTTTAAATCAGGTTGCCGCCGATGTAACTAAATTCTTCATTATCGTACCGCACCTTGTTTTGTCGAAGGCTGCCCTTGATTGAATAAGTTTCATGATCAAAACGTCTCTCTGGTATTTCGGATATATATTCATGTTAAAATCGTATGGCTTTGGTATCGATCCAAACTTGGCAATATATGTACGCAATAGAAGTGAAAGTTAAAGCAAGAATTTTGACTTACATTTTTGAAAATATAATTTCGGCAACTTATGCGTCTGCCAGAACGCAACGAGTAGTTTCACGAGGATGCAAAAGGTATTTCAATAAAAAATACAGAAAAAACACGGTAAAACGAAACACTGTGTTTACGGCGAAAAGTGGCTCCCATTCGAAATTATTCGAAAATCAGCCGAAAAGGTATTCGGATACTTTGCTATTCGAATAAATTCGAATATTCGATTCGTTTTGAACAACCCTGGGTAGAGGACTTCTCACCAAGTCCGGTTGTTAGACGAATACCGATACTACGAATCAATAAGAGTTAAAAAAAAATCATAAAACTAACGGACATGCCATCAATACTTCGTAATTTGCAATTTGCTTATAATATATATATTAATATTGGAAAAATATTTGGCGGACCGGCAGCAAGGTTGCCCGGACCGGTGGACGGCGGTTGAGAACCACTGATATAGTGACAAATTTTTTAGTAATGAATACCATGTACTTTCAGCATTTATAAATAGCACTCTCTCTAATGCTGCAAACCTAGTATAAAATATTCGCATCTCATGGCCGAGTGCGACCTTTTCCATATATTACAATTACGCTAATAGGAACACATGTAAACCAAACACAACGAGGATGATTTTCGAAAAACATGAATATAAAAAGTAAATAATGATATGATAGTGGTTCCCAAATAATTTGGAATGTGTCGCGAAATATCGATCCATTTGATAAATAATTTTTATTCGACCTCATGAAGCGTTGAAATCCTTAAAATTAACGTCGAACGAGAAGCGCATAAATAGCGCATTATACCCTTTGATACTAAGTTGTGAAATACAAAGAAAAGCTATAAAAAAACATTAAATTATCATTAATGTGAGAGCGCCAAAAACACACAGTCCATACTGAGGCAACTGCAATTTATGTGGCCGCACTTGGTAGGGCGCGTTAATTAATGGTGTAAAATAAATTTAACGACTATCAATTATAATCAAGCATTTCAGCATGTTTATTTTCTGCAGGCAAGATTCGTAAAATAACACTTTCAGACAAATTCATTTTTGCTGCAAAATCTTAATTTTCAGTTATTACCGTTATACAAACCACGTGTGGCAACTTTTCAATTCATCGTCGACCAAAATATTGCCAGACACTCGACTGAACGTGTGTGAAGCTTGAACGATAGGAACGGATTCATCAGCGACTTGAATTCTGGAAAATGAGTATTTTATTGGGAGTGCAAATTGCGAAATAAGTGTAACAAAACGCATTTTTTTTTGTGATATAACTTTGTATTTTCAGAAACGGGTTCTCGTAAAAAGTGAAATTTCATCTAATTAATCGCGAAATTGTTTTATTTTAAGCCAAGTCGGAAAAAGTATTAGCACCCAACTTATTTGTCAGTTTCATATTCGCACGAAAATATTGTCAAATATTGTCATTGAACAAGGCCCACATCCAGCAATTGCAGTATAAACGAGTCCATCGGTTGAATCATGACCTGCTGGGGACTCGAATGGACTTGGTTTCAATGCTTTAATTGGTGAACCTGGCACATTTGAAATTTGATTCCAATTGCTTTTAAGACTCGACTTGAAGATTTGTGTATTGGTACCTACTAGAGATGTATCGGTATCTGCAATATTGGCCATTTGAATGGAAATGAGGGCTAATACTTCCATTTTGTTCTGATTCAGAATGTTTAAAAGAATTAATTAGTATAAGGCAGGGGTGCACAACCTTTTTGCTATTGGCGGCCACGTATCATTAATTTGTATTCAAAACGGCCGCCAGGGGGTTGATGAGCGCGCCTAAGGCACGCACATTTTTTGCTTTTATGGCATCATAACCGCGTATTTGACCCATGCGAGGTGTAGTCTGCCCAATTATGAAGTATGTAGGGCTACTTGGTTTGGAAGTATAATATTCGCATTTTAAACGGATTTTTCTCCTTCGGTGGACCTATTCTTGAGCAGATATATTGCAGCAAGTTGCATAATGGTTGCACAATTTGGAAAAAAATCGAAAGTCTAGGAGGGGGAGGGGCGGTCGCCCCCATTTTCTTGTCCCCAAAAGTATAATAAAATGTCAAATGTTTTAATGAATTTATTCTATAAAAGTTTGCAAAGCATTGTAGCAACTTAACGACGACATGAGGAAATGTTTAAAAGTTTTAGGCAGTTTAATATAGGCTAGCGCTGTAATAAACAAAATCTGGTTGCTAACATCAAGTTTAATCAAGCTTAATCGCGAAACTGTTTTATTTTAAATGTAACATAACGATCTTTCGCGATATAACTTTGTATTTTCGAAACAGGGTGTCGTGAAAATTAAAATTTGATATAAATTAACCATAATTAATGTTTTATTTATTTTAAATGTCACAAAATTCATCTTTTGAAATATAACTTTGTATTTTCGAAAACGGGGCGTCGGGAAAAGTATTAATCGCTAATAATATTTTATCTAACGTCTGGTACACATCATTTCCCGGGAGAACTCTGAGCCCGCAAAAAGTCATTTAATTTAATAATATAGAGAATGTTTCACATATTCCGAAAATTCAATAATGTTGCAATCGGAAAATCGCCAGGGCATCGCCAAGTCGATAAAAGTACTAGTACCCAACTTATTTGTCAACTTCATATTCGCACGAAAATATTTGTCAACTTCGAATTTTTGCCCCTCAGATTAAAAAAAAGTGCGATTTTGCAGTCCCTAAAAAAACTGTTCCCAATAAATGCGCTAATAGTGAACACTTCCTGGTACACAGAATAATCATAGGAAAATATCACTGATCCCTGCTCTTCCCCATATTTGGAACCGCAGTGATGAGTCTTACTTTTTATATATTGTCTGATATATTGACCTTTTTTCATATTCTTAGGGTTTTTGCTTTTGCTAGAGATTACAATTCTTTTCTTTACATTTTCACCATTGTAAAAAGTCTTACATTTCTTATTTATTTCAGTTGGATGAACTAGATGTCGGTTACAATAGTGATCTTGGACCTGCTGGTTGGGCTGAAGTTGGATTAGTTGTTACACAATGTCAGGTGAAGGTATTCAAGGCTGAGAATTGCAATCTGACAGCAGAAGGAATGAAAGCATTCAAGGAAAACACTGGCAAAGCAAAGGTGAGTTGAAATCTTTGAGAGTAAACAGTAACCAGCATAAATGCGTAATTATAAATTGGAAATTCTACAGAAATTGGAGTTGTTAGGGCCGTACATCCAGCTATTGTAGTATGCACGAGTCCATCAGTTGAATCATGACCTACTGGGGACTCAAGATTCGACTTGGATTTGGGAGATTTGTGTATTGGTACGTACTAGAGATGTATCTGCAATATCGACCATTTTTCCGGTATCACCTAAATGAAAGTTATTCATCAGTCGAACTAACTTGGCTGCTTTCGCTACACAAATTTTATATAATAATTTAGAAAGATATGAAGAAAAATATCAATCGAATACTATTTTCCAATGTCTAAAATACAAAATATGGCGCTATGACAGCACAAAATCTTTCGCACGTCACTCAATGTAATAGTTTAACACAGTGGTTCCCAGAGTCAAAATTAAAAACAGAAAAATATTTACGGGCAGGGCAGGGGAGTGCCCACAACGAGTCTATACTAGAGATGTACCGATACCACTTTTGTCGCCTATACCGATACCAGCTAAAAACGCCGATACCGATACGCCGATACTACAAAAAGGCCGATATTCCGATACCGATACTATGTAATTATTACTTAATTAGGGGTGGTGTGTAGGGCAGACGGGTTGAAACAATGGTCTTTGAGTGTTGTTCATAGTACACATTATTTCAGATCGAAAATGAGATATATCACATAATATGAAATTAATGTTTGGTGTTTGCTTTAACTGATTAAGATACATTGTACAGTAACGCTAGTAATCTCGGTGTTCAATTAGAAAACGCATAAGCCGGGATGTCCAATTTGAATTTAATGTTAATATCGCAACCTTCGAATATCGTTATTCGTGTTTAAAAGAATATCGAATATCACCCACACATTCTAGCGCCTACGTTCAAATTAAAAGCATTTTACATATATTTTGTTTCGTGGCTAATCGTAATCGTCGACGCAATAAGTCAAAGCCAACATGAAAGAATATCAATCAGCACCGACAAAAGGAAGGCCTATCTATAACCGTCGAGGATGTTTTTTTACTTTACTATTTTACAATATTTTACAATTGCTATCATATATTTTGAGACTGTCTAGGGCTAGGCGGTCAAGTCAATATATCTATAAAGAAATCGTGTAGTTAAACAAAATTAAAATTAATACCTGCGTAGAGTAATAATTGTGTCGGAATTTATCGATGTCGACGGACTAAATGACACTCGTACTTGACGACAAACAGAATTTATACCCTTGCCAAAAACTTATGTGCCGTTAATAAGGACCCCAATTCCACTGTATGATTTAAAACTGGGCGCCTAGTTGCTTTTTTTTATGTGCTGTGTTGATATATTTCTTTATTATTATTATGTAATAATAAAAATGTCAATATAAAAATTTGATAATGAAAATAGCCAAATTAGTTGAGCTAGTTTGGCTGATAAATAGCTAAATACACGTGAATTCTATTCTCTCGCGGTGAGGACATGCATGGCTCATGGCTCACGATCTCTCCAGACAAAAAATTAATTAAAAAGTAGTATCCCAACTAATCTTTTAAAACATTCTGGGCCATATCAAAAAGGTAAATATATCGGAAATATCGGCCTTAATCTAACCGATACCGATACATGGCCGATACCGAAAAAATGGTCGATATTGCCGATACCGATACATCGGTACATCTCTAGTCTATACCAGATATACTCATGTTTAAAATGTGATAATGACGTAACAATTGATGGTATCTAGAACGAAAAATAAAAAACTTCAACTTTATAATCATAAGCACTTCTTCCTCAAGTCCTTCTCGTCGGGCATCTTCATGTTTCCAATTCGTTTTTTGCGCACCGTACCTACTTAATTTATACCAGCATCCATCAGTTTTTCGATTTAAGGAACGCTCGTAAAAAGGTTGCCAAAAAGCTTATAATTTCAATTATTTGGTAAGATTTCTGTCCATTTTAAAACCACATCTGCACCCTGACCAAGTTCACTTTGTTTTCCATCGCCACCCTGGTACCAGTGTTAACTCTGAGCGAATTATGAAAGCGAAAGTGCTTCGCAGTCGAAAATAAAAGTGCGAAAGTGCATTTTAAAAGTAAGGTGCCCTAGCTTTTATTTTAACTTCTTCAAAACAACATAGATACTCGAAAGAGCGCTCCTTCCGTTAATATTGCAAATTAAATACGAGTTTTTTCCGTTAACAGAGTTTTGTTTAAATCTTTGTTTAAAACGAGCAAATTCATCAGTAACAAAATGACACCTGCTAAGCACGCCTGTAGCGAACTAAACTTTCGTGCTATCAATGGGTGCTAATTTGTGTGAACAGCAAAGGCTATCTTTCACATTTGTGTTACTCCCTCTATCTAATAGACAACGATTGATACACGCAAGCTGGAATCCATATTAGTTACGGGGTAGATCATTTGTACAAAGCCAGTGCAAAATAACATCCCCCACCAACACCCAAATAAAAATAGTAATTATCCAATTAGTGTTAGGAATGCAGATTGCGCTGAAAATTCAACTTTTTAATTTATCCCTAACCCTAATTGGATAATTAATAATTTGTCACTTTAAATCACTTTGAAAGTCTCCACCCGCTGTTCTAAGACAGTTTTTTTCAACTTCTTTCGAGCCAAGGCACACTTTTTCCATTGAGAGAATACTGCGGCACACCACCAGCTGAAAATGTGGGGAAAAGACCTGATGTTCACAATATAAGTGTTAAATTGTTAATATGAGCTTTCTTGAAGAAACATTGAAGAAAGATGTTGAATTAGACATCTTGAATAGTAATCAAATAAAAACAAACATAGCGGCAAATCGCCACCTGCTGCTGTCAACTTCTGGTATGGAACAGTACTACATGATTACTCTGCCGGGCGCTACATCGCATGAACATACAAATTGGAAAATTTCCCACGGCACCCCTGACGATAGTTTACGGCACACCGATTGAAAATACTGTTCTAAAAGATATGTTGACTTACATGGCCTCCGAAATATTATGCAAGATTCCTTGGAAAATCCTCCCCTGTTTCATGAGCTAGCTTCACCTATTTTCTCATTTACATTCAAATATCTCAGAGATTATGCAAAGACATGTCATTTTTAAATGTGGGCTTGCCTTAGTTCAAATCGGTTAGAAAATATCATATAGTGCAGTGGTTCTCAACCTTTTTCAGTTCGCGGACCGGTAAAATTTCAAAACAAATTTCGCGGACCGGCGGACCTTCAAAAAAACCAAAAATGTCCTGAACACAAAACATAATCAAAAGAATGCAATTACGGCAAAAGTAGGCGGTTCAAGAAAATTCAATTTAATGAGAAATTTGCTGCTGTCTTTTTGATATTATTTTTTTCGTTGGCTTTGCGGGTTTCATTGCGTTGTTTGAAAGAATTTTAGCGCAGACTTGGCACATGGGAAGAGGTACTTTTTCGCTGCTGGGAGTTGAAGTAGCAGTCTCTTCATCTGTCCTGTCGACACCACTAACTTGGTTTTCACCGCTGGGTTTCTTTTGAAAGAACGGGATAACACTTTGTTGATTTTTTGTCTCCATTTTACTATCTAACCTCTCTGCATTATAGGTAATTATTACTGTAAATTACGGAATGTGCGAACTGCGAGGTTCTCAATTAGGTACTGTACTGTGTGCAGGGATTCGTTCAAAAAGAATTGTTTTAAAAGTAGTATGTGAACCAAGATGGCGGACTATGGACGTAGTATGTGTATCAGGTTAGGGTTAGGCCATAATTTTATTCCAATTTCCCTATTTTTGTTCTATTATGAGTTCGGGGACTAGCCAAGTGACTCCGGTAGTATTTGTACCTGAAATTATAGCCTAACCCTAACCTGGCGGACATACCACGTTCTGGTGTCCGCCATCTTGGTTCTCATACTTCGGAAGTTCCGATATTTTTTGTAATAATTAATTAAATAGGTTAAAGAAAATTGGATGCAAAAACATGCCAAGCGCTTCTTATTTGCAATAAATCCTTCGAAACGCAACAAATATCGATGAAGGCCCATACACGCCTTTTCAAGCTTTAGTTCAATGCGTCTGCAAAAGTGGTTGGCGCAGGAAGATGCAACCGATAAGCCATTACGTGAAAGACTCTACGACAAGAACCACCCTGCGAAAATTGAAATACGACCGAATAAATGAGTTTGTATAACTTTGAAAAACTCCATCACTTTAACATTAAGAACAAAGTATGCTAAGTATACATTAAGATTAACCGAATAGTTTTACCCGTAATAATGCCTTTATTTTATTGAAAATGTCAATTCAGAAACTCAAATCCTTATTATGGGGTGATAACAGATTAGTTTTGACATCATTGCATCAGAGGGGTCTTACAATTAGCATAGCCTGTTTATCGTTTAAATCAGGTTGCCGCCGATGTAACTATATTCTTCATTATCGTACCGCACCTTGTTATGCTGAAGGCTGCCTTTGATTGAATAAGTTTCATGATCAAAACGTCTCTCTGGTATTTCGGATATATATTCATGTTAAAATTGTATGGCTTTGGTATCGATCCAAACTTGGCAATATATGTACGCAATAGAAGTGAAAGTTAAAGCAAGAATTTTGACTTACATTTTTGAATATATTTTCGGCAACTTATGCGTCTGCCAGAACGCAACGAGTAGTTTCACGAGGATGCAAAGGGTATTTCAATAAAAAATACAGAAAAAACACGGTAAAACGAAACACCGTGTTTACGACAAAAAGTGGCTCCCATTCGAAATTATTTGAAAATCAGCCGAAAAGGTATTCGGATACTTTGCTATTCGAATAAATTCGAATATTCGATTCGTTTTGAACAACCCTGGGTAGAGGACTTCTCACCAAGTCCGGTTGTTAGACGAATACCAGTACTACGAATCAATAAGAGTAAAAAAAAATCATAAAACTAACGGACATGCCGTCAATACTTTGTATTTTGCAATTCGCTTATAATATATATATTAATATTGGAAAAATATTTGGCGGACCGGCAGCAAGGTTGCCGCGGACCGGCGGTTGAGAACCACTGATATAGTGACAAATTTTTTAGTAATGAATACCATGTACTTTCAGCATTTATAAATAGCACTCTCTCTAATGCTGCAAACCTAGTATAAAATATTCGCATCTCATGGCCGAGTGCGACCTTTTCCATATATTACAATTACGCTAATAGGAACACATGTAAACCAAACACAACGAGGATGATTATCGAAAAACATGAATATAAAAAGTAAATGATGATATGATAGTGGTTCCCAAATAATTTGGAATGTGTCGCGAAATATCGATCCATTTGATAAATAATTTTTATTCGACCTCGTGAAACGCTGAAATCCTTGAAATGAATGTTGAACGAGAAGCGCATACATAAATAGCGCATTATACCCCTTGATACTAAGTTGTGAAATACAAAAAATAGCTATGAAAAAACATTAAATTATCATTAGTGTGAGAGCGCCAAAAACACACAGTCCACACTGAGGCAATTGCAATTTATGTGGCCGCACTTGGTAGGGCGCGTTAATTAATGGTGTAAAATAAATTTAACGACTATCAATTATAATCAAGCATGTCAGCGTGTTTATTTTCTGCAGGCAAGATTCGTAAAATAACACTTTCAGACAAATTCATTTTTGCTGCAAAATCTTAATTTTCAGTCATTATCGTTATACAAACCACGTGTGGCAACTTTTGGATTCTGGAAAATGAGTACCGGTATTTTATTTGGAGTGCAAATTGCGAAATAAGTGTAACAAAATGCATTTTTTCCAAAATACCTTTGTATTTTCGGAAACGGGGTCTTGTAAAAGTAAAATTTGATCTAAATTAATCGCAAAATATTTTTATTTTAAAATTTACAAAACGCATCTTTCACGATATAACTTTGTATTTTCGAAACAGGGCGTCGTGAAAAGTGTAATTTGGTCTAAATTAACCGTAAATAGTGTTTTATTTATTTTAAATGTAATAAAATTCATCTTTGGCAATATAACTTTGTATTTTCGAGATGGGTGTCGTGAAGTGTAAGATTTGATCTAAATTAAACTCAAATAATGTTTTATTTTAAATGTAAAAAAAACGCATATTTGCGATATAACTTTGTATTTTCGAAAACGGGGCGTCGAGACAAATATTAAGCTAATGATTGCTAATAAGCTAATGGCGCGGCGGTGTGACTCAACGGGCTAAGCGTTAGGAATACGCTCGCCACAGCACCTCTAATTACTCTGCGTGGGTTCGCAGGTTCGAATCCCATGCAGGGATGGTTATATGCGAGAGGATTGCTGGACTCCTCGCCGTCGTTGGGTGGTTCACGTAACCGCTGGTCGGTTACGGCTTCCTCCACCACCAAGTCCATGCTTCCGAAAACAAACAATACAGTAAAACTAATCCCATACCCGACTTGGAATGGTAACCGGACGAGAGGCCGTGGTTCGCCATATGGATAAGCCGTCTTATCGGCTTTCCTCTCCTCCGGGATAAATATGCAAATCCTATCTCTATCCTATGATATTTTATCTAACGTCTGGTACACATCATTTCCTGGGAGAACTCTGAGCCCGCAAAAAGTCATTTAATTTAATATAGAGAATGTTTCACATATTCCGAAAATTCAATAATGTTGCAATCGGGAAATCGCCAGGGCATCGCCAAGTCGATAAAAGTACTAGTACCCAACTTATTTGTCAACTTCATATTCGCACGAAAATATTTGTCAACTTCGAATTTTTGCTCCTCAGAATAAAAAAAAGTGCGATTTTGCAGTCCCTACAAAAACTGTTCCCAATAAATGCGCTAATAGTGAACACTTCCTGGTACACAGAAAAATCATAGGAAATATCACTGATCCCTGCTCTTCCCCATATTTGGAACCGCAGTGATGAGCTTACTTTTTATATATTGTCTGATATATTGACCTTTTTTTCAAATTTTTAGGGTTTTTGCTTTTGCTAGAGATTACAATTGTTTTCTTTACATTTTCATCATGTTAAACGTTCTTACATTTCTTATTTATTTCAGTTGGATAAACTAGATGTCAGTTTCAATGAGAATCTTGAACCTGCTTGTTGGGCTGAAGTTGGATTAGTTGTTACACAATGTCAGGTGAAGGTATTCAAGGCTTGGAAATGCAATCTGACAGCAGAAGGAATGAAAGCATTCAAGGAAAACACTGGCAATGCGAAGGTGAGATGAACAGTGAAAATTGTAAATGCATAATTATAAAAGGCTCATAAAGAGATTGTGGGAGTGGGGGGAGGGTACCTCAAATGCTCGTTTTACCGCCCGATCTTGATTAAAAGCCCGTTTGAATAGCCCGAGTATGTTCCCCAGCTTTTTATTTTAGGGGGGTATTTCGAAATTTAGGGGGGTGGTAAATAATTTGCTATTAGAGATAAAACTAGGCTATTTGTATTCTTGAAAAAATGGTATGTATTTAAGAAACGATGTACATGAAGGGCCCCCCAAGTTGATTGATGCAAGCCCAAATCCACAGCAGAATAAAATTGTAGAGCCAGAAAAGGGGAGCGAGGAAAAGTGCGGGACGACACGGCTGGGGTTCAGGGCGCGCTTAAGCGCCCTGAGAAAATTTTGAGAAATGGGCACCAAAATAGGCTCTAAGCTTGATTTTAGATACACCTAGCATCGCAGTTTGTTATGTAATGAAATCAATAATTATAATATTTAGCTGATAGAATTCCCGGGAAATAGTTAACAAGCACGGCTTTCAACCGTAAATATATACTACTACGTTTCAACAAGTAATTTGCAACTGATAGTGACTAATGAAGTTACTTGCTCATATGGCATTGTATGAATGGCTACTTATGGCTTGTTTTGTTACACATTTCACATTTTTTTGAACATGTTCGTTTGACTTTTGTATGAATTAAATTTTGAAATACGCTCGTCAACTGATCATAATGTCGCATAATGTTGTATTCCTTCAGAACTGAAATATTTTGTTGGTAAGAAGACAAATCGCTGAAGTTTGATTCTTTTCAATAAAGAAATAAAAACGCTGTCATTCATCTAAAAATCGTCTGTTTTCAGTGCCTAGTTTTCGTTTTGTGACATCTTTAAGCTTTCTTAAATACAGCTAATATCTAAAATACTGAAGTGTGTAATCCTAATACCCATACGTATGCATAAGATACCGGTATAATTCAATTGTTACGAAATAAACGTGCTTAAACTGTGATAATGATGTAACAATAGACGGTATCTAAAACTCAAAAGTGCTACATGAAGGGTTAGCCCGTTAAACTATTTCACTCAAGTTCGGCGGGCCATTTTAAATCGTCACGCCGGCCGTAATTGGCCCGCCGACTGCGGTTTAGAACCCCTCATCCTCACTGATAAATATGCCATAGTCGTTAATCGTTATATTTGAATACAATTATACTTGAGTTAGGAAATAAAGTGTGGAATCGCACCTCAAAATTAGGGGGGTGTTTGAAATTTCAGGGGGGTGTTCACCCCCTATAGGGGGGGTGTAGGGAAATCACTGGTTGCCCGTGTGATCAGAACATAAATAAGGACCGGTGCTGGAATACCCGCCCGATGTAAAAGCTGATTTTTCAGTGGTAGAGAACAATAGGAAATAGGAAGCGCTTTTGTCAACACGCTTTCGAATTTTCAATTTTTTTTTGAAAATTGAAAAAGTCGCCGATAACGCGTACGATTGCCTTTTGCTAAAATCTCCGAATGTTTTCATCGTTGTGACGTGTTATTTAGGCCGTTAACGCCTTTACGCTGACGTTTATTGTCTCTAAATCACAAATTTTCCACAGATTTGTACCACGATAACGATGACATTTATTTTATTTTGTTACTCCCATGGAATTGACGGAATTGTGCATCCGGCGAGACTTATTATACGTTCATCGGCGGCGAGATTCAAAGACAAATTAATGAATAAATCCACGACCTAAATTGTTTTATTGAAAAGCGGCAATATAAAATACTGAAAATAAAACCGTAAACAAGTGTTGTTGACGCCCGCGACAGTCTAAAAACGCTTTTCTAAGCATTGAAAATCGCAAAATTTCTTCTGCCTACGGCACACATTATGTTCGCTCCGCGTTTAGAACTTATCGTCACTAGAATCGAAACACGGTAGATTGTGAGCAGGATTTACATTGTTATCCATTACTTTTACTAAAATTGCTTGTTGTCGAATATTTGAAAATGTTCGTGTTAACATTAAACAAGGTTGAGAACGCGACTTTTGCCGGTTTATGATGATGTATAAGATAGTTAATCTATGAAGTACATTCGAACAAAATTTATTGTACTAAAATAAATATTATCCGTGAGATTTTAAAGCAGAATTACGGATTTTTCGGAACGTTTTATCCTTAAAAATAATCAGAGTGGCAGCATTGCGATTGAAAGGAGTCAGTGTTACAAGTAGGCTACATCTCAAATTTGTGGAATTTGTAAAAAAGCAAAAATACGGATCAAAACAATATATAATCGGGCAGTTTACCACACATTTTTATGTCCGCGGAATGCCGTGGTGTTTTAGAGTGGCTCTTGTTTTATCGACGCAACAACAGTTTAAATTAATGACAATTAATTTAATAAAGCAAGACATTTCCCGTCATGGGTTGATTAGTTTGCACAACAGAAAATTCATTTTTCGTCGAAAAAGTCGGCTCTTTTAACAAGTGGTGTTACCGCAGCGACTGTTTGACGTGGATTTCGAGGCGGTAAAGGCTGGTGAATATGTATTTTTGATTTACTGATATAACCTACTTTATATGTATTTTCATTGTATGAAGTAAAATTGTACTATACGGATTTTATAACAGATATTAAGATTTTTCGATGGGCTATAACGAGTTCGCAAGATTGCAAAAATATGTATCAAAATTAAATACATCAAGCAGCTTATCTCATATTTTCATGTCCACAGATCGTCGTGGTATTTTAGAGAAATAATGTTTTTATTTTGACGTAAGAAGTCGCGACCGCTAGTTACGTTGGACGCAATTAAATTAATATATAAGGTCATTTCAGAATTTCGTAGTTGTCATGGATTGAATAATTTAGGAAACAGAAAAATCTTTATACGCTGAAAAGGCGGCTCTTTTAACGAGCACGTAATCGTCATGACTGTTACACACGGTGATTGGAATTTCTGATTTTGAAACCCCTCCCTTTCGAAAGTCCTGGCTGCGCGCCTGATTACGTAACACCATGGTTCTCAAACTCGGCGTGGCAAAAATTTTCTTTCTTTGTGGATTTGTACCTGCGGTGCGTGGAAAAAGTCAAAATTTTCGTTATTCTCGTTTATATCATACTTGAGAACTGGAAATAACAATATATCAATTATTGTAACGATCGAAAATAACAAGCGCCCGTGCTTGAATAAGGGCCCGGTTAGTAAGTTGGTTGAAAAAAATATGGGCCCAAAACGATTAAATACGGTATATACATTTTCAAATTTCTATCTGTTCGCCCAGAACAAGGCTCTGTATATTCAGTGATTGTAGAATGCACGAGTCCATCGGTTGAATCATGACCTACTGGGGACTCAAATGAACTTGGTTTCAATGCTTTAATTGGTTGACCTGGCACAGTTAAAATTTGATTTCAATTGCTTTCATTCAAGACTCGACTTGGAGATTTGTGTATTGGTACCTACTAGAGATGTATCAGTATCTGCAATATCGGCCATTTTATCGGTATCAGCGAAATGAGGGCTAATACTAGTATGACTACTTGGAAGTATAATATTCGCATTTTAAACGGATTTTTCTCCTTTGGTGGACCTATTCTTGAGCAGATATATTGCAGCAAGTTGCATAATGGTTGCACAATTTGGAAAAAAATCGAAAGTTGGGGAGGGGGAGGGGCAGTCACCCCCATTTTCTTGTCCCCAAAAGTATAATAAAATGTCAAATATTTTAATGAATTTATTCTATAAAAGAGAAGCAAAAGTAGGAGCGGAAAGATATTTGGGGGCGGGGCAGGGGAGTGCCTGCATTGAGTCTATATCAGTAGAATTGAACTGTTATGATATACACGTGCTTAAAATGTAAGAATGACGTAACAATTGATCTAGAACGAAAAAAAAAACATAGTGTTGAACATTACAATCAAGTTCGGCGGGCCATATTATATTTTACGTGGGCTGTAATTGGCCCGCAGGCTGCGGTTTGGCAACCAATGGATCTTTATGACAACCCCGCAAAACCCAACACACGATAAGGTCTGGCTAAAATTCTCATTATTAAAATTTTACTTCCGTTTATTGAACATTTTTAATTAAAGCAAACAAAAAAAATTTCCTTAGTAATTGCAGGCATTGGTACATCCAACTATCCAAGTATTTATTTTTATTTGCCATCTTCTGATGATACCGAAGGGTTCCACTTCAATATGCGACAATAAAAGAGTTACTGCCATGCTATCATATCGAGTCATTGCGGATATTTTACCGAACTCTTCAATGGTTTTCCTTTCGAAGGAACGCTCTTAAGAAGGTTGCCAAAATGCTTATAATTACAATTATCCGTTGAGGTTTCTACCAATTTTAAAACCATTTCGCAACGTGACGAAGTTCACTTTTATTTCCATCGCCACCCTGGTACACAGAATTATCATTGAAAATACCACGGATCCCTGCTCTTCCCCATATTTTGAACCCCAGGGATAAGGCTTACTCTCTATATATTGTCTGATACATTGACCTTTTTTCTAATTTTTTTGGTTTTTGCTTTTGCTGGAGATTTCAATTGTTGTGTTCGCATTTCCAATATGTTAAATAATCTTGAAGTTTTCATTCATTGCAGTTGAATGAGCTGGTTGTCAGTGGCAACAAATATCTTGGCACTGCTGGTTTAGCTGAAGTTGGATGTTTTGCAATGTCAGGCATAATTAAAATTGAAAAATCCATGAAAGAACTGGATGTGGGGGGGGGGGGATATACATTTTCAAATCTCAATCTGTTTGCTCAGAACAAGGCTCTGTACATCCAGCGATTGTAGTATGCACGAGTCCATCGGTTAAATCATGACCTACTGGGGACTCAAATGGATTTGGTTTCAATGCTTTGATTGGTGGACCTGGCACCAGGGTTGTCCAAAACGAATCGAATATTCGAAAATATTCGAATATCAAGGTATTCGAATATCTTTTCAGTCCATTTTCGAATAATTTCGAATAATGCCCATTTTCGGCCATGACAGGACTTTCCGCAGGAAACAAACGATTTGCTTAGTTAGATCACGCTTTGTTAGATCACGTGTTGTTTTGACGGTGAAACGAACCAGCGGCTTGATTGGTTTGTCGTTGCAGCACTCTCTGGCACGCTTGCTATCTCGTTACTCTGATTGGTTGGTTAAAGTCGTGTGCGCATCTTCTTTTTTCGCAATGCTCTCGCTTGTTTCTCGCGCTTTCTATCTCGTTTCTCTGATTGGCTGGTTAAAGCGGCGCGCGCATCTCTTTTTTCTTGCAACACTCTCGCTTATTTCTCGCGCTTGCTATCTCGTTTCTCTGATAGGTTGATTAAAATTGCGCGGGCATCAATCTTTTTTTATTTGTAACTCTCGCTCAAAAGCGGTTTTGCACGCGAGCGCATTGGCATACTTTAGATTCAATAAATCTGTCATAGCCAGCACAGGACAGGAGAATCCGAGAATAAAAGTATGCCTGCTGCCCTGCTTCCAAGTTTTTCCGAGCTTAGCGCAGGTCCAATCATGTCATATCAAGCTAAATAAAACTCCTTAGGTACAAGTTTACAATTAACGCATATATATACTTTTCATTATAGCTTATTGCATAAACTATACAGATAAATCGAATTCTTAAAAAACATGCGTAGAGGTCGTAGAAAATCGTCGGAAGTGTGGTCATTTTTCACATCACCATCTGCTCCAGATCATGAAAATAAAAAGACAGTGATTTGCTGCTTATGTAAAGAAAAACTCAGCTTTCATGGAACAACCACCAATCTGTCAGCCCACCTAAAGGCGAAACATCCTTCTCATTTGACAAGCTCAGGATATGCGCAAGCAACCTCCAGCACTGTTGGTCCATCTGCTCAGTCCGCTGCAAAAACTAAAACGACACAGAGGATGATTTCGGACTACAGCAGGCCGCTGATGAATCAGCACAGGGCTGCAAAAATCACCAGTCTAATAACGAATGTAATAACTGGCGACATGCGACCAATAAATCTCGTACAAGGACGAAATTTTGTAAAATTAATCAACTTCTTGGAACCTGGTTACACTGTTCCTAGCCGTCAGTCTTTTACCAGGAATATTGAGGACAATTACTGCATCCTAAAAGTGAAAGTGAAGAATGAATTGGCAGCAGCAGACAATATTTCATTGACTGCAGATTTATGGTCGAGCTGCAGAATGGACTGCTATTTCGGAGTGACAGCCCACTTTTTGGTAAATGATACCATACAAAGCAGAGTTGTTGCAACTAAGCAAGTCACTGAATCGCATACTGCAGAAAATATCGCCCTGTGGGTTGACTTGCTGCTTGCAGATTACGAAATACCTCCGGAGCGAATTGTTTCAGTTGTCACGGACAATGGTGCAAATATAGTTGCTGCAATGCGCTTATGTTCTGCATCCTACAACTGGCAACACATTCGCTGTGTTGCACACACTTTGCAGCTATGCGTGCATGACTGCCTAAAAAATGATCCAATAAAACGTGCGATAGGTGCAGCACGAAGGCTTGTTCAACACGTGAAACAGTCCACCAAGGCAATGTCTGAAATAAGGCAATTGCATCAAAGCACAAGGACTGAAAATGAACCACAAAATTTTGACCTCATCATCGACTGCCAAACTAGATGGGACTCCACCCATGACATGTTGGAAAGACTATGTTCTCACCAGTGGAAAATACGGCAGTATCTCAGCAGCCTGCCAAGAACGAGAGCAGCAATACTAGAGTTGCGGGATGGACATTGGATCGTTATACAAAAACTCATTGGCCTCCTTGAGCCATTGAAGACATCAACAAAATATCTCCAGGGAGAAAAGTACATTTCTATATCATCTGTGTATCCGGTTGTAAAAGGCTTATGTGGGAAATACAGCGAAATAGATGCTGCCGATGACATTTTTGAGAAGAATTTCAAACTATCCATGCATACGTCTCTCCAAACAAGATTTGCCGAAGTGCTGAATTTTAATACCGAAACACCAAATCTTTTTCACAAGTCCACACTTATGGATCCCCATCACAAGGGAAAATATTTTACCCACCAAAATAAAGTTATGGTCAGAAATGCGATAATAGAAGACATGGGAGAAGCTCGGGCTGCCCGGCCAATTGTTGAATGTCAACAATCCGATATAGCCTCAACCTCCACTTCAGCATTATCAAACCTAGACACAATATTGGCATATGGAAAACCAAGAGACAGTGACTCACCTCATAGCAGCGAAGATGAGCAGGGTGGATGTACCTTAGAGATGGAGTGGTACAACAAACAAAAGTGCCCCGAGACCGATACCATAACATGGTGGAATGCAAATAAAGCTAATGCGCCTCTGCTATACAAGTGTGTGAAGAAATACATGATTACCCCAGCCACATCTGCACCCGCAGAGCGATCATTTTCCAGTGCTGGATTAACATCTGCGGGCTTAAGATCTCGATTGACTGGCGAACATGTTGAGCACCTTAACTTTCTGCACTGCAATATGGACAAAATGTAACATTTATTCATTAATATCTGAGAATACTTTTTATACTGATTTTGCTGTTCTTGTTTCTTTTCATTTTTACTTCATACAATCCTGTGTTATACTGTATGTAATACACTAGTGTATGTGTATTTAGATTTTTTTTTCACTGTGCTGCATTTCTCTCACTGCTGTCATGTTAAAATATGTGTCTTGTTAATAAACCTTGTGTTTCTCAATATGTGGTTATTATGATAGTTATGAAAAGCAAAAAATGACAGGTAAACTGAACTAGATAGGTGGGAACTTGGCTTGCCTGTCATCAGTTGACTTGGTTGGGTACTCGAAGGATGTCAAAACGGCGCGGACTAAACTTTTGTTGAAAAGTCGTCTAGACCTGTGGAAAATGTATTGAATACTGATAGCCTGACAGGATGCAATGGGTATATAGCTTGCAATATCTTCCTGCTGCCCAGTAAAGCTTATAATTGCCCATTTTAATTTCGAGATATTCGAAATTTCATATTCGAAAAAAATAATTTCGAATGTATTCGAAATAGTGAACTATTCGGAATTGGCCATCCCTGCCTGGCACATTTGAAATTTGATTCCAATTGCTTTCATTCAAGACTCGACTTGAAGATTTGTGTATTGGTACCTACGAGAGATGTATCGGCCACTTTATCGGTATCTGCAATATCGGCCATTTGAATGAAAATGAGGGCTAATATTCCCTTTTTGATCTGATCCAGAAGGTTTAAAAAAATTAGTTAGAATAAGGCAGGGGCGCACAACCTTTTTGCTATTGGCGGCCACATAGCATTAATTTGTATTCAAAACGGCCCCCAGAGGGTTGATGAGCGCGCTTAAGGCACGCAATTTAATTTTTGCTTTTATGACGTCGACTCATAATAACCGTGTATTTGACCCATGCGAGGTGCAGTCTGCCCAATTATGAAGTATGTATGACTACTTGAAAGTATAATATTCGCATTTTAAACGTATTTTTTTCCTTTGGTGGACCTATTCTTGAGCAGATATATTGCAGCAAGTTGTATAATGGTTGTACAATTTGGAAAAAAATCGAAAGTCTGGGAGGGGAGGGCCGGTTGCCTCCATTTTCTTGTCTCAAAAAGTATAATAAAATGCCAAATATTTTAATAAATTTATTCTATAAAATTTTGCAAAGCATAGTAGCAATTTAATGACGACATGAAGTAATGTTTAAAAGTTTTAGGCAGTTTAATATAGGCTAGCGCTGTAATAAACAAAATCTGGTTGCTAACAGCAAGCTTAATTAGACCTAATTTGAAATGGTATTCTTCACTGATAAGTTGGCCATCGACAGATTCACTATCAGGCTTGTCATACAAATCAGAGTGAGAATCAAATAAAACTGCTACAATTTCCTAGGCTGTAAGCTGCGGATATCTCGCTAGGCTAGCTTGCTACGTTGCTAGGCTGCCGAAACCATGAAGGGAATTCCCCAACAGCAAATACACCATTCAGATTGTGACGCATCAGTTTGTCTGACTTTTTTGTGGTGCTTCTGTTTTGCTTCAATATACGCCAGCATAGCCACCAAATCCTATATTTTGAACTTTTTTATTTTTGTTTATAGGATTTTGTATGTGGACGGCCTTTTGGTATAATGGGTTGGAATTTATTTTTTGCTTGGTGGAAACATGTTTGCGGTATATGCCTTGTTGACTCTGAGCCATGACCGCCCCATAGCTAGCGTTGCAGAAAACCAACTAGGTAATCATCGCATACGGATTGGTTCAGCTTCAAACAAGACTATAAAATGAATTCTTATTGGAGAATCTCTGGCAGTAAAGCAATTTCTTCTTTTATTGAAGTCATTTGAGTGTGCAAGTTTTATCTTCCTGCTTTAGTGGAAATCTATTTAGATCACTTCATTCATTTTCTCATGCAGCTGTTTTGCTTGAGATTCTTTATTACTGGTTAATCAATTGCTTCGTTGACATTCTTACCATGTTAAATATTCTTAAAGTTCTTATTTATTTCAGTTGGATGAACTAGATGTCAGTTACAATGAGGATCTTGAACCTGCTGGTTGGGCTGAAGTTGGATTAGTTGTTACACAATGTCAGGTGAAGGTATTCAAGGCTTGGGATTGCAATCTGACAGCAGAAGGAATGAAAGCATTCAAGGAAAACACTGGCAATGCAAAGGTGAGTTGAAACCTTAGAGAGTAAAAAGTAACCAGCATAAATGCGTAATTATAAATTGAAAAATCTACAAAAATTGGAGTTGTCAGGGCAGTACATCCAGCGGTCGTAGTATGCAGTATAGTTTTTTGGCCCATTAACTTTCCGTTTTTTGGCCCATCAACTTTCAGTTTTGTGGCCCATTAACTTTCAGTTTTGTGGCCCGATAATTTTCAGTTTTGTGGCCCATTAACTTCCCGTTTTGTGGCCCATTAACTTTCAGTTTTGTGGCCCATTAACTTTCCGTTTTGTGTCCCATTAACTTTCAGTTTTGTGGCCCATTAACTTTCCGTTTTGTGGCCCATTAACTTTCCGTTTTGTGTCCCATTAACTTTCAGTTTCGTGGCCCATTAACTTCCCGTTTTGTGGCCCATTAACTTTCCGTTTTGTGTCCCATTAACTTTCAGTTTTGTGGCCCATTAACTTTCCGTTTTGTGTCCCATTAACTTTCAGTTTTGTGGCCCATTAACTTTCCGTTTTGTGGCCCATTAACTTTCCGTTTTGTGTCCCATTAACTTTCAGTTTTGTGGCCCATTAACTTTCCGTTTTGTGGTCCATTAACTTTTCAGTTTTGTGGCCGATTAACTTTCAGTTTTGTGTCCCATTAACTTTCAGTTTTGTGGTCCATTATCTTTTCAGTTTTGTGGCCGATTAACTTTCAGTTTTGTGTCCCATTAACTTTCAGTTTTGTGGCCCATTTACTTTCAGTTTTGTGGTCCATTAACTTTCAGTTTTGTGGCCCATTAACTTTCCGTTTTGTGGCCCATTAACTTCCCGTTTTGTGGTCCATTAACTTTCAGTTTCGTGGCCCATTAACTTCCCGTTTTGTGGCCCATTAACTTTCCGTTTTGTGTCCCATTAACTTTCAGTTTTGTGGCCCATTAACTTTCCGTTTTGTGTCCCATTAACTTTCAGTTTTGTGGCCCATTAACTTTCCGTTTTGTGGCCCATTAACTTTCCGTTTTGTGTCCCATTAACTTTCAGTTTTGTGGCCCATTAACTTTCCGTTTTGTGGTCCATTAACTTTTCAGTTTTGTGGCCGATTAACTTTCAGTTTTGTGTCCCATTAACTTTCAGTTTTGTGGTCCATTAACTTTTCAGTTTTGTGGCCGATTAACTTTCAGTTTTGTGTCCCATTAACTTTCAGTTTTGTGTCCCATTAACTTTCAGTTTTGTGGTCCATTAACTTTTCAGTTTTGTGGCCGATTAACTTTCAGTTTTGTGTCCCATTAACTTTCAGTTTTGTGGCCCATTTACTTTCAGTTTTGTGGTCCATTAACTTTCAGTTTTGTGGCCCATTAACTTTCCGTTTTGTGGCCCATTAACTTCCCGTTTTGTTCAAGATTCAACTTGGGACTTGGGAGATTTGTGTATTGGTAACTACTAGATATGTATCTACAATATCGGCCATTTTCTGGTATCACCTAAATGAAAGTTATTCATCAGCCAAACTAATAACTTGGCTGCTTTCGCTACACAGATATTATATAATAATTTAGAAAGATATGAAGAAAAATATCAATCGAATACTATTTTCCAATGTCTTAAATACGTAAAAATTATGGCGCCACAGAAGCACAAAATCCTTCGCACATCACTCAATGTAATAGTTTAACACAGTGGTTCCCAAAGTTGATTGACAGGGAGTCAAAATTAAAAACAAAGATATTTGCGGGCGGGGCAGGGGAGTGCCCACAACGAGTCTATACCAGTAGAATTGAATTGTTATGATATACTCGTGCTTAAAATGTGATAATGACGTAACAATTGATGGTATCTAGAACGAAAAATAAAAAACTTCAACTATATAATCATAAGCACTTTTTTTCTTCAAGTCCTTCTCATCTGCCATCTTCATGTTTCCAAGTCGGTTTTCGCACCGTACCTACTTAATTTATTCCAGCATCCATCAGTTTTTCTTTCTAAGGAACGCTCGTAAAAAGGTTGCCAAAAAGCTTAAAATTTCAATTATTTAGTAAGATTTCTGTCCATTTCAAAACCACATCTGCACCCTGACCAAGTTCACTTTGTTTTCCATCGCCACCCTGGTACCAGTGTTAACTCTAAGCGAATTATGAATGCGAAAGTGCTTCGCAGTCGAAAATAAAAGTGCCAAAGTGCACTTTAAAAGTAAGGTGCCCTAGCTTTTATTTTTACTTCCTTTAAACAACATAGATACTCGAAGGAGCGCTCCTTCCGTTAATATTGCAAATTAAATAGGAGTCTTTCCGTTAACAGAGTTTCGTTTAAATCCTTGTTTAAAACGAGCAAATTCATCAGAAACGAAATGACACCTGCCAAGCACATCTGTAGCGAAATAAACTTTCGTGCAATCAATGGGTGCTAATTCGCGTGAACAGCAAAGACTATCTTTCACATTTGTGTTACTCCTTCCATCTTATAGACAATGATTGAAACACGCAAGCTGGAATCCACATTAGTTACGGGGTAGATCAGATGGCACCGGGTTGAGAACCACTGATATAGTGACAAATTTTTTAGTAATGAATACCAGGTACTTTCAGCATTTATAAATAGCACTCTCTCTAATGCTGCAAACCTAGTATAAAATATTCGCATCTCATGGCCGAGTGCGACTTTTCCATATATTACAATTACATTATTAGGAACTAATAGGATGATTATCGAAAAACATGAATATAAAAAGTAAATGATGATATGATAGTGGTTCCCAAATAATTTGGAATGTGTCGCGAAATATCGATCCATTTGATAAATAATTTTTATTTGATTTCATGAAACGCTGAAATCCTTAAAATTAATGTCGAACGAGATACGCATAAATAGCGCATTATACCCTTTGATACTAAGTTGTGAAATACAAAAAATAGGTATGAAAAAACATTAAATTATCAATAATGTGATAGCGCCAAAAACACACAGTCCATACTGAGGCAACTTCATTTTATGTGGCTGAACTTGGTAGGGCGCGTTAATTAATGGTGTAAAATAAATCTAACAACCATCAATTATAATCAAGCATGTCAGGGTGTTTATTTTCTGCGGGCAAGACTCGTAAAATAACACTTTCAGACAAATTCTTTTCTACTGCAAAATCTTAATTTTCAGTCATCATCGTTATACAAACCATGTGTATCAACTTTTTAATTTATCGTCGACAAAAATACGGCCAGACACTCGACTAAACATGTGTCGAGCTTGAACGATAGGAACGGATTCAACAGCGACTTGAATTCTGGAAAATGAGTATTTTATTGGGAGTGCACATTGCAAAATAGGGGGAACAAAACGCATTTTTTTTTTTGTGATATAACTTTGTATTTTCAGAAACGGCGTCTCGTAAAAAGTAAAATTTCATCTAAATTAATCGCGAAATTGTTTTATTTTAAATGTAACATAACGATCTTTCGTGATATAACTTTGTATTTTCGAAACAGGGTGTCATGAAAATTAAAATTTGATATAAATTAACCATAATTAATGTTTTATTTATTTTAAATGTCCCAAAATTCATCTTTTGAAATATAACTTTGTATTTTCGAAAACGGGGCGTCGGGAAAAGTATTAATCGCTAATATTATCTTATCTAACGTCTGGTACACATAATGTTGCAATCGGAAAATCGCCAGGACATCGTCAAGTCGGTAAAAGTACTAGTACCCAACTTATTTGTCAACTTACTTATTTGTCAACTTCATATTCCCACGAAAATATTTGTCAACTTCGAATTTTTGCCCCTCAGAATCGAAAAAAGTGCGATTTCGCAGTCTCTAAAAAAACTGTCCCAATAAATGCGCTAATAGTGAACACTTCCTGGTATACAGAATAATCATAGATAATATCACTGATCCCTGCTCTTCCCCATATTTGGAACCGCAGTGATGAGCCTTACTTTTTATATATTGTCTGATATATTGACCTTTTTTCAAATTTTTTGGGTTTTTGCTTTTGCTAGAGATTACAATTGTTTTCTTTACATTTTCACCATGGTAAATAGTCTTACATTTCTTATTTATTTCAGTTGGATGAACTAGATGTCAGTCGCAATATTGATCTTGGACCTGCTGGTTTAGCTGTAGTTGGATTAGTTGTTACCCAATGTCAAGTAAAGGTGTTCAAGGCTTGGGGTTGCAAACTGACAGCAGAAGGAATGAAATTATTCAAGGAAAACACTCTTAATGCAAAGGTAAGATGAACAGTGAACAGCTTTTTGCTATTGGCGGCTACATAGCATTAAGTTGTATTCACAACGGCCTCCAGGGGGTTGATGAGCGCGCCTAAGGCACGCAATTTTTTTTGCTTTTATGACGTCATAATCATAACCGCCTCATAATCATAACCGCGTATTTGACCCATACGAGGTGCAGTCTGCCCAATTATGAAGTATGTAGGACTACTTGGAAGTCTAATATTCGCATTTTTAACGGATTTTTCTTTTCGGTGGACCTATTCTTGAGCAGATATATTGCAGCAAGTTGCATAATGGTTGCACAATTTGGAAAAAAATCGAAAGTCTGGGAGGGGGAGGGGCGGTCACCTCTATTTCCTTGTCCCCAAAAGTATAATAAAATGTCAAATATTTTAATGAATTTATTCTATAAAAGAGAAGCAAAAGTAGGAGCGGAAAGATATTTGGGGGCGGGGCAGGGGAGTGCTCGCAAAGAGTCTGTACCAGTAGAATTGAACTGTTATGATATACTCGTGCTTAAAATGTAAAAATGACGTAACAATTGATCTAGAACGAAAAACAAACAAACATAGTGTTGAACATTACAATCAAGTTCGGCGGGCCATATTATTTTTACGTGGGCTGTAATTGGCCCGCAGGCTGCGGTTTGGCAACCAATGGATCTTTATGACAACCCCGCAAAACCCAACACACGATGAAGTTTGGCTAAAATTCTCATTATTAAAATTTTACTTCCGTTTATTGAACATTTTTAATTAAAGCAAACAAAAAAAATTTCCTTAATAATTGCAGGCATTGGTATATCCAACTATCCAAGTATTTATTTTATTTGCCATCTTCTGATGATGCCGACGGGTTCCACTCCAATATGCGACAATAAAAGAGTTACTGCCATGTTATCATATCGAGTCACTGCGGATATTTTACCGAACTCTTCAATGGTTTATCTTTCGAAGGAACGCTCTTAAGAAGGTTGCCAAAATGCTTATAGTAACAATTATCCGTTAAGGTTTCTACCAATTTCAAAACCATTTCGCAACGTGACGAAGTTCACTTTTATTTCCATCGCCACCCTGGTACACAGAATAATCATAAAAAATATCACTGATCCCTGCTCTTCCCCATATTTTGAACCCCAGGGATAAGCCTTACTTTTTATATATTGTCTGATATATTGACCTTTTTTTCAAATTTTTTTGGTTTTTGCTTTTGCTAGAGATTACAATTGTTGTGTTCGCATTTCCAATATGTTAAATAATCTTGAAGTTTTCATTCATTGCAGTTGAATGAGCTGGTCGTCAGTGGCAACAAATATCTTGGCACTGCTGGTTTAGCTGAAGTTGGATGTTTTGCAATGTCAAGCATAATTAAAATTGTAAAATCCATGAAAGAACTGGAATTGGGGGGATATACATTTTCAAATCTCAATCTGTTTGCTCAGAACAAGGCTCTGTAGATCCAGCGATTGTAGTATGCACGAGTCCATCAGTTGAATTTGAAAAAAAAAAAGCTGTGCCCTACACGAATATTCCATTCAAGACTCGACTTGGATTTGGGAGATCAGTGTATTGGTACCTACTAGAGATCTATCTACAATATTGTCCATTTTTTCAGTATCAAATAAAAGCTATTCATCAGCCAAACTAACTTGGCTACTTCCGCTACCAAAATTTTATATTAAGAAAAAAGCAATCAAATATTAGTGGATTTTTAAACCAAATATAATGCTACAGAGACACAAAATCCTGCACAAGCCATTCAATGTATTTTTTTAACAGGATAAGTGAACATCTTCATGACGTCATACACTAAACAAAACATTCAGCATTCAGGGCTTGAAATGAGCATATGACATCTGAACGAGTTTGGTTTACGCATTAATAGGAGTTAAACTCACAAAATAAATGAACATCAATGCCTTGCATTTTGCTATTAAGATATAACATTGGATTATAGCTGGCGAACCGGCAGGATGGTTGACGCAGACCTGGCGGTTGAGGCTTTTATCTATCATCTAGGACACTGGTTCCCAACCTTTCTAACCTGGCGGACCGGTAAAATTAAATAAAATGTACTCGCGGACCGGCAAAAATTTAAATGAATGGAACAGAAAATAATAACATATATTTGCTATATATTTGTAATGTTGGGCAATCACTACGCTTCGAGAAAAAAAGGTACACTTAAAAACATTTCACATGTGGAAAAACTATCAAATAGTGGCCGGCCAAAAATTGGAATGGTTGGAACATAAAATAATACCATATATTTGCGTAATAACATGCAGTGGGCACCCACTATGATTAAAAAAGGCCCACACCTCACATAAAAAACATGTACATGCCAAAACATGTACATACACAATTAACTCCAGTGAGAATTTTGCTGTTTTGTTTCCAATACAGGATTGCAAGCGAGGCATCAAAAAAGCTTTCGCAACACAAAGCTCTTCAGCAGCTCACAGTCAATTTATTTGCTTCGTTTTAATTAAAGCTATAAGTAACTGATTAAAAATTCGGACAACTGTTTGTTGCTTGATTACTTAGCGATGGGTATTCGTTATCAAGAGAGCTCAAGAATGAATTGTGACAATGATTTTTTATAAATCTGGACTGTAAAGTTAAGGTTTCATCGGGTTCGTCATATCAATCCGTCTGCAGTTGATCGACGCCCCAAACAAAATTAATTTATATTGCAATGATAAAGTCGTTGCTAACTTGGCACCAGGGTCAAAATCCTGCTGTGCATCACCCGAAAAAGATCTCAACGGCCCATGCTTTTGTTGTATGTCTCGTGACCACCTGCAAGGTCGCAATAAATTCATATCTCGCTGGGTGTTATGGCTCTGGTATATTATACTGGTCCTGACAGTTTTCTGGTTTAAACAAAGAAAGAAATACTCATAACCTTTTATATGGATGGTAATATCAATGCAAAAAGCAAAAAGCATGCATGCTGATTTTCAGGTTTGTGAATCTTGCGAGATTTGATGGAGAACTTTCGCTATGAATCGGAACTGAAAAAGTAAAAGTGTGATTACTCGGCGCCAAGACGTCGCCGGGCCATCAATTACGCACCTATCAAACACCAATATGACGGCGGAAGAGAGATTCATAACTTCGACTTATTAATCAAGAAAAACAGGCATGCTGATTTGTGGTTTTCTGAATCTTGCGAGATTTGACGGAGCGCCTTCGCGATGAATCGGATTCGAAATAGTCAAAAGTGTGATTACTCGGCGCCAAGATGTCGCGGGGCCATACCGCACCTATCAAACAGCAATATGATGGCGGAAGAGAAATTGCGTTATAAACGTAACTTCGTATTTTCGGCTTCGGTAAAGCGATTGATACGGTAGATAAACAAGAGAATGAAATTTCCTGCGGACCGGCGGTCGGGAACCACTGATCTAGGAGAGCTTTATAAACTTGCGTTGCTATTTGTGATTTTAAAATGAAAAACTTAATATTTTCAGATAAAGCTCCTGGATCTAAGTCGGAACCAAGTCAGCGATTTCGGAGATGAAGGATTAACTACAATCAGTGAAATTGTTCATCAATGTCTGGTTGAAACATTGGAGATGAATTATTGCTTCTTCAACAGTGATCAGTTGGAAAGATTCAAAGCATTGATCGCTGATACCGGGGTTTAATTCATTGTCGACTAGAATCCACAAACAATGAATCGAATAATCCTCGTCGCTGGGAATAAGTCATTCAAGCTTTAATTTTATTCAACTTCAACTGGTTAATTTTTATCAACAAAATTAGTTTCATAGTATTAATTGTTTCCTCTCCATACAAGGCTCAAGCAAGCATCCATTTATACATATGAATCTGCCACAATGCTTAAAGATCAGACACCTGAACATATCAGGACTCTAGTGTGTAATTTATACAATGTTCCCAACTAAATCTCTCTTCAAGCATTTCATTTTGATTAGAAATATTTTTTCATCATATTCCCTGTCAACAGAATTAAAAGTTCATTCCCTTTTAAAGCTAAAGGAGGTATCCATTCAAGCGTATGGATCCACTCTTCCTAGGATTTGTACCTGTTTACTTAATATATTAAACTAAGTAAAATAATGAGTCGGATCAACCTGGTCTTGAACTAATGATCTCAGAGTTCACTTGCTGATATTATGTTAACAACCATGTCCTGAATTAGAACTCAAGTATAACCCAAACCCCCAAGTAATAGGATTTGTACAATATGTTACTCTGCCTATTCAATGCTCACATTTTGATGTCGCACACATTTCTTGCATATTCCTAGTGTTTACCTTTTCCTTATCCACCCCAATGATGATTCTAGTTCAGCGGTGGGCAAGGTTTTCGAACCTGGGGCCAAAAATTTTACCCACTTAGACTGGTGGCCATGTAAGTGTGTGACGTAAAAAGTTTAATTTTATGAACATTAGTTACAGTGTTAAAAAGGCAAAAGTGGAAAACAATAAGCCTTAATTTAAACGCAATCTCAACACATTTTCTGAGCTACTTTTCAGCTGAAACATCAAAATTTAGTTTTAGTGTAGTTGTGACAGCATTGGGTGGACCAGATTCAATTACCCAACAGGCCGGATTTGGCCCGTGAGCCTTAGTTTGCCCATGTCAGTTCTAGTCATTTAATTGAATATTTTCATTTTCTTATTGCACTGTTTTCATGATCAGTATGTGCTGTATATTGAGCTTCAACCACTGCATGTTTAATTTTTCACTTTCAATAATTTTGATATTTACGTCAGGGGTCGGGAACCTTTTTTGGTCAGCCATAAAAGGTACATATTTTCAACTGCATTTCTGTGCGAGCCATATAGCGTTTCTTCATTTAATCAAGCCTGAAATTTTTACTTTAAAGTCAACAAATACAATGTTAATATACATTTAATGTGACTTCTGATGCTGCATGTTGTCGCTGCGGGTCTGGAATGACTGCTCACATGCAGCACAGGTTGAAATCCACGATGCTCATCACCCTTCTTTCTTGGACGAAAAGCTTTTCTCTATTGCTTCGCGACTCTATCGCTTTGTGATGTCACGAAATATGTTCCAGAATCCCCTAGTCTTGTCACAATGCCCGTCCAGTAATTCTCCTAGATCAGTGATTCCCAAAGTGGGCGATATTGTCCCCCGGTGGGCGAATGTATTGTAAGTCGTAGGGGGCGATATCGCGAAACCTGTTTTTGGTCGGCGCATCGTGCACTTGATTACTGTACTCTGCGTGCTTTCGTAGGTTTGAATCACGTGGGCGATGTCACATGCGAAAGAATTGCTGGACTCGTCTTCGCAGTAAGGTGCGGTAATTTGCGTATCCCAGTGGTCGGGAAATCTGTAGTAATCTGGCCGGGGCGCTTCACTGAATGGATCTTTCCCCGACCTTTGACCCCGAAAAATTTTTCCCATAATTTACCATTCTAAAATTTTCGGTGTTTATTTTAAGAGCGGTTTTGCGAGTTGTTTTTTATAAAATGAAGTATTTGTTTCAAACTATCATTATATTTCATACCATTCAACAATCTGTTTTTTAAAAGTACCGGTGAAGAATTTTAGCCTGTCTATCACACCTATTTCTACACTAATTTTTGATTACTCAAACTGAAATTCCTAGAAGGACAAGGTGATTATTGACTTATTTTATTTAAATTTCCGAAAAACAACTAAAAACCAACAATATAATATAAAATCGCGAAAATGAGGTAATGTTCACGACCACGCCTGAAAGTCTGTCTGAGCAATGACATTAAACAACATGATAGGCAACTCTGACGTCACTCCATAAGACTACAGGGCGAAAGATTGTATTTCATGATACGCTCCAATGCACATATTTCTCGTCGCCTTTCGCGACCGTTTTCTGCTCGCTTTTGCTACTCGGCGTCTTCTTTACGTGTAGTACCTGCCTTTTTGCGCTTGTAACAAAAGAAAATAATCTCTATATCTAAGAAGTTTTGCTCACTTGGAAAGCTGGAATGGCAGACAAGCTGTGAAGACTAATTCTGGACATCATAGACGTTTTTTTATCAGAGAAGATTACAAACGCGATAGCGTAAAGATTTGTGTGGAACATTTTGCAGATAATGACAAAGTTTAAAGTTAGTAATTTTAATGTTTGCGCTTAAACATTGAAATTTCATTTAAAGAGTGTGTCATACAAAACAGAAAAACTGCTTTCACTTCTATTAACAGTGCTGTGGTACGATTCCATAACACAAAGTTCACACCTATCGGACTTGCTTTAGGAGGTGAATTTATTAGACATATTACATATTCAGTTAATCGTAGGTAACATTGCTGGTACATAATGCCTCGTACATAGGTTTGTGTCTAAATTTGGGAATTCAGCTCATAGCCCACTAATTAATATTATCTTCTATGCAGGAGGTTGCAGGGCTGAATTCAACTTGCAGCCTTACCGATCACCTGACGATGCTCATTTAGTTTGGCTCGAGAAAGTCTTCTTGAAAAACTTGTGTGAATGGGAACTACCTATATGTTTTGCCTTCCTCCGATTTTAGAAGACAAATTTATTCTGAGGGATTTCGCATATAATTCTCATTGATTGTTAGCTGTTTATAATTCCTATTAATTGTGAATTCTGATTATAACAAAGAGTTAAAAAAAATTTTACATAATTTACTGGCACCTTTTTTTTGTCAATACTCCAAGCTGAGGTAATAAACAAGACAAAACATTTATGTCATCTGGAAGCAAAATATGCACACTAATTAAATGTTTGACACATTGAGATAATACACCATGACAGAAAATACAAGTTAAAAATATATATGACCATCACATGGTAATTAAAATTAAAAAAAAAATAATAGGAGCTGTGGAGTATGAAGAGTTCAAGACAAAGAAAAGAACAAAAGTTTATAGCTCATGAACTCTCAATTTTGCCTCCCTTGCTTTGTGAAGGCCAATATATTTCGAGTGGCTGAATTGGTTTATCTTTATGATAGCAACGATTTTGTATTCAATATCGCGAGATATTTTTCAATTTGATTGAAGTGATATTATTTCCCAAATCAATGCTTGAATCGTCTAGACTAGATCAGTGGTGTCAAACTCATGGGTTTTCGAGAACCGCATTGCATTTTGGAAATTGTAAAAAGGGCCGCAAACAGTTTTTGATAATGTATACTTGAAAGATAGTTTTAGTTTGTGACATATATTGCAACTAAACAGTTGGATTAAGTTTTATTATTTTCTTCAATTTCAGATGCAAATACATATTAATATTTGCATTCCACTATTATTGCAAGTTATTGTATTTATTACAAAAAATCATAAAATTCTATGTACAACCATCAAAATCATTTTTGAACAAGCTTTGGATAAGGAAAGAATAATAAACACTTAATCTAAATATATGAACCTAAAATTAACAAAAACTACAGTATAAACTCAATGTTTTTTTAATTACATTTGTCCTGACGTTTGGCATCTTTTATGTGTCACCAGCATACTAAGGCCAGGCTGAAATGATTTTATAGTACCAACTCTAACTAACGAGGTCACATGATCATGGGTTAATCTGGATCTTTGCGAATGTTTAATTAATTCCAGTAATGCAAAAAAGTTACTTTTATCATTTCATGTATAGATCAGTAAAAAAACAAATGACAGATTTTTTCGACAAGACATTTCGCGCCACATTGCGTGGCATAGGATTGCTTGAATTATTATTGATATTGATTTTTAGTAACTAAGTCGTTGTATAATTATATTAATATACAAACACATGGAAATTTTCTGTTCGAGTTGGTCTTCGAATTTGTCATATTGACTGCTGAGCTTATTGTGTTTTTTCATTGTACTGATGGAAATATGACAAATTAAACAATGTGCTTCAGAATTTTGTGAAATGCAGAAATATTGCAACTCCCATTTTCTTTGAAAATGCCACCTTCTTCATGTACTTTGCGTTAATTTAATCACTCAAGTGTTTTATTCAAGTATTCTTTTATTCTTAATTGGGTCAAAATGTGAACAAAAATAAAATTAATTTTCCAAAACTACTTTCAGTAAATTGTTTTCTGTGTGAATAATCAATTTCACTTTGAAAGGTTTGAAAAATCTATTACATTTAGATAAAAAAAAACTTCCAAAATACCATAACAATTATTGTTAGGCGTTCGAAGGCCGCACTGGAAGTTCTCTGGGGCCGCGAGTTTGACATCACTGGTCTAGATGAAATTGTCCAAAATATAATACAGTATTTTATCATGAATCTATATCAATATCTATATTACTACCAAAAGTTGATGAACCAATATAACACAGGTGTAGTGAGTGACCCGTAATTCTCATTTTCCAAAGCTGTTTTAAATATGTCTGGCGTGTTTTGTGCCTTTTTACAAATAAGACCGCTTATGCAATCTCACGCTTGGAATTTAGTTATTTTCCGCAAGCCCTGCAGGATGTGGGGGCCATACACAACTCTACCGGAGGGTCAAATGTCTTTGCATGCCTCCATAGGTTGTTCTTCATTCTAGCAACATTATGGAGTACTCTAATTATATTTTTGGAATCACACTGTCACTGATATGTCGCCAGACCTCCGATATCTCCCCTTCTGCTACAGTTGTCCTGTGAATAAATAATAGGAAATTGAGGTTAGACGAATAGTTGAAAGTTTTGCTTTATGTCGGCTTAATTTCTTGATTGATATACTTACTTATTTTGCTATTGCCGCTTGTTCTGCAGGAGTCTCACAATGCTTAGACAGGTTTTTCCACAACTTTCCCATCTGAAGAAAGAGAGGAGATTTATTAATTTTCGTTAAGAATAAATAAAGCAGTCTATATGATTTAGAATGGAAAAGCTAATAAATCTAATATCTCATGTCTATGTAAAATATGTTTTACTGAATTTGGTATATAAACCAACTAATGAAAAGGTTTAGTCAGAAAATTACAAGCATTCTTATACTTGAAATACTTGAGAGATCAGACTATACAATATAGACCGGTATGAGTAAAATGTTAGGTGAACTTGTTAACCCTTTGATTCAATACGCAAATAAATTGCTATAAATTACTATTGCGTTAATGAGCAATAGTATGTTACAGCAATGAGTATATATCCTCACTGAATAAAAAATCTAAATGGAGGTGCATGAACTATTTGAAACCATAAGGGGTAAGTAAATATGCAATTTCGGCAAATGGACAACTACGTACCGTACTGAATTAATAACTTCGTAGTATTTGACAAAAGCTGGCTTTCCCACATGTACTTAACAGTGCGATGTCCGGGGGTGACATACAACAATAGTATTTACCTTACCTTTTTCCAATTTCTTTCTACCTCAACTTTACAAAATATCATTAAAATCGACAACAACTGTCAAAGCAGGCACGAACACCATTCGTGCTATTCCTTGAAAGCAGCACACATCCGCTCGTTTTCGTCTCGTCAAGTATGTGCATTGGAGCGTGCTATCGGATACGATCTTCGGCCAAAAATGGCGGAGTTGCGCATCATGTTGTTTAATGTCATTGGTCTGAGTGAGAAATGTGTCTGAGCGGATGCGAAAAGATAGATAGATAGATAGATAGTTTATTTCGAAAACTCCATAACAAACCTAAATTTAAAATAGAGAATTCTGGAGGGCAAGCAAAACCTACAAAAAAGTTTAAAACATGAAGTATCTCATGTGCCTGCCCACCAGCACGCACACAAAAACACAAGCCCAATTAAATTAGGCTTGGGCCAAACTTAAAAAACAAAATACACGATAGTAATGAACTTTCGGGCTGTTGTACTCTCTTTCAACAATTACGTTGATAATGACCAATACCTACAACCTCATGCAAAGATAATGTGGGGAGTGGAATGTAATAAATTTGCGACGATAGTCATACTCATGAAGCCATGAAAGCTTTAAGAAAAACCAAGAAAAAGGGCATTGTTACGTTTATTTTTGCATTTTGCTGATTTGCCAATGTCACGAAGTAAACAAGGAAGTCCATGCCAGGGGAAACATCCAAACGGCGGTTTTAAGGATGAATTAAATTTATTTATTATCTACGCTCGAGGAGTAAATTACATTTTTTTTTACATAACAGATTTTCTCGTGAGACACGTTTAGACTAAATTTTATTATATCCTGAAAATTATATTGAACAGCTACTCGTTTAACGAGCCTACAATTTAATTATAATAATTAGACGAATAAAAACACGCAGAAAAGTTGATGCTGAGTGCAGGGGTTCAATAGCGAAGTGAATATTCGAATATATTGCAATGCAATAAGGAATTCATATTCTATTCGAGAGATTCATCACTGCTTAATTTTTGTGAGAATGTATCTTCTTAAAGAAAATCTTTATTGAAATTTCACAAACCATGCGAAAATATTCACTTCGATGTTTGAAAGTACATATTTGTGCAAACAATTATTTTTGGAAATGAACATTACAAAGAACTAGGATTAGTGATGCCCATTTAATAAATCTTCCAATCTTAATAATTTGTAATAATTTGTAATAATTTTTTAATAAGACGACCGAGTTGAGTTCACAAATTGTCGCAGTTTTTGCACGATGTTCCGTTTTTAACTTTCAAAAAATATATGCGATCCGCAAAAGAATAGCAACCCTAAATTTTGTCCCGCGAGCGTCGTAAAATTTGCTGTCTCCTGAGCCATCCGAGTCCACGAATCCAAAACAAATGGCTGATTAATAAAAACTCGCTGAAGAACACCAAGCTCATCCATCTCATTAAAAAACATTATAAACTTTGATTTGTCTCCTTATTTGGTCTGTAATATATTCTTTTCAGACTTTCAATTTTTTTTCGCAGTGCCTGGAGGCGATGAAGTTGTAGAAACTACTATAGGGCGGGTGGTACAAAAAGTTTGAAAACCACTGTCATAGATAACATAGACATGTGCAGGGAGCGCGTTCTCAAACATATTGGCAAATTTTCTGCCAAATTTGACTGTAAAAGAACTTGAAATCTCGTAACAATAGTAAGCATAGCCTTAGAATACTAGATTTTTCTTGAAGCCATATGCCGTCACTAAAAGAGCCATATATGGCCATGGGTTCCCGATCACTGTTTTAGCTGGATCCACTTTATCAATCAATTATACATTAAGTTTAGAAAATTCAATGGATTTCACAGACATTTTTGTATTTTACAATTTTTCATATTAATATTGAAGTATGTATCCAACTAAATTCCAAGTTTCTGTTTGACTAAAAATATCTTTTCGTCATTTTCACTGTCAAAAGATTCGCAAATTAGCGGTGGATTTTCACTATTAATAAAAGTTTGTACATTTGTCGACTTTTTTCAAGGGGGTCGATTTTAACTGTTAGGTTTGGAGTCTCAAGCCAGTAACCATTCAGAGTTATGAATTGCAATGCTTGAAAATCGGATAATCAGACTAAATTTAATATATTTTTTTAAATATTGACGATTGTGTGATAATCCGATTGCCCGGTTCGTGTCCAATAACTACGGTAATAAATTACAAAAATTAAATTGAAAAACTATTACAGATATTAATTATATTAATTAATTAAATAAAATATTATAAATAATTGTAAAGACTAAACTAAGCTCCCGATAAATGTCCGGACCTGCCGGAACTCAGGAACGTCACGTGACCTAGTAACATCACGACTTGCAGTATTGACTTTAAAATATTAAATTGCTGACTCGCACGTATATATTTAATTTATATTGTTACCATTTTTTTTATCGCTGATGCTATTTCTGAATGATTACTTATATATAGGCTCACCGGGACAATACCGGCTTTGACAAGATATCCCGGCGTCCCACCTGGCATACACACATGGGCCAGTAACCTCGGTGACCTAACCAGTCTTGTCATACTGACCCTCGCAACTGCTGCTGATGAATCATTTATTAATGAATTGTTTTTTCTGTTGTGTTGTTATAATAAACTAAAATACATATCTCTCGTTGAAAAAATATGAAAATTGTATCCTTCATGGGAGCACAAAGGTTCAAAGGTCAGAAACGTCATTTCATGGAACTACAGAGCTCGCTGCACAGAGTTTGCTTTCATTAATTTTGGGGAATTTTCGGCAATTTTGGTCAGTTATAGAAGTTTTCTGCGCTGTATTACAGAAAAACCGTTTAAACTGTAGATTGAACGGTAATTTATCCGTTATTTATAGAATGATCGGTATTGTGTGAGCGAAATAATGACCGAATTCCTAGATCCATTGAGCCAAGCTGCGGCAGCCAACTCGGATGAAAGCGATGATGGAATACGGTACGGTACGGGAAAAGAAACGGATCTAGCAGAAACGCAGGAAACCACTGAAGTAGATGATGGAGATTTATTTGATGAAGAAGGGAAAACTGAGGAACAAGAATTGGTCAGTTAGGTTTTTTGTATTCATTCATCTTTTCAGATTTTTTTTTATTCATTTAAATTTTTTATATTTGGTTAAATGAATTTTAGGAAGAACAATTATGAAGCAGACTTTGCAGCTCGAGAGACATTCTCTCGTTTCAGAGAATCTCATTTTGCTGATGAATAAACACCCCTCCTTTGAGAGATGTTTTGACATGTTGTTCCTCAATATCGGTAAAAATACACTAAAATGAAGTTGCGCAAAAATCTACAAAGACAGTACAGTACGGCACACTATTCGAATTACAAGAGTTCCCCTCCATTTAGTTCAATAAAACAAACACTCCCAAGTGTCTCACAAATGAGGGATGTCTGGCACGACGGCAGATGAGTCATATTGCGCCATGCTTGTCTCAATAATAACCTTAAATAATCGTGGCCATCATGTGACCAAAATTTTTTTTTTTCTGAAAACTCTCAAATGCAACAATAAAAAAAAATTTTCTTAGGTAAATCGGGTTATTTTTTCCATAGGAATTCAATGATGACATTTTTAGATTGGGCTTCTTTGTAGTATTTTGCGCAACTTCATTATACTGTATTTTTACTGATATTGAGGTGAATCGGCAACCCAAATTTTTTGATTGAAAAGTGGTATTATAAAAATACTAAAACTAAAACAGAAGAAAACATGATAAATTTTGTTTTAGCAGACACGCGATAGATTAAAAACGCTTTTTTAGACATTGTAAATCACAAACTTTGGTGTTATGTTATTTATGGAAGTTTTAGCGTAGTTACTGAAATCGATTCAATTGTGCGATTGATGTACCTTTTTATCCATTCTGAAAACTACCGATAATACTGTCATATTTGAATATACGGCCTCGTTGCCATATTTTGACTCTACTGTTTTCAAATTTCATTAATGGTGTTATTGCTTATTTGAACAGTTACAAAATAGCTAAGTCTGTATTTTCATTAAATAGCTCTCACAGCCCCTAGGTTCCTCTCGCGGCGCCCTGGGTCTCTTTGAGAACTTTGAGAACCTATGAATCAGGCTACAGACCTGCTCACGTTTGATTAGTGTTTTTTCTGATACCGTAATTCCGGGCGAATAGGTCTACCCGGTGAATAAGACGAGGCCCGTTTTTAAGATTGAAAAAATGGCTTTTCGCATATAACCTGCCAATAAGATGAGTAGTAAAATCGCATCAACATCGGAATCTCAAATTAGTATGCAGAGGCTTTTGAGCGGTAGCTGCCTTTGCATATTGAGTAAAATAGCCTATAATGACTTTTCTTGTAGAGTAATATTCAATCCATAACAACTACGAGAATTCAAACTGTCTTTTAATATCAATCTAATTGTGTTCAACCTAACTCGCGATTGCGTGTACCATATACGAACATTACCGATCTAAAACAGCACGACAATGATAATAATGTGGGGATGCTATAGTCGAAGGTATTTAGTATTTTATGGTGCGAATTGAATAATAAGGCGACACCAAAAAAATTATCATACTCGCCTAATAAGACGACCCCCCAAAATCATGCCAAAAATTTGGGTCTAGAGAAGCGACTTATTCGCCGGGAAATACAGTAATTGCTTTTATGAGTGTCCGCACACCGAATTTACCGTCATGGTTTTGCGTTTGTTTGTTTATTAAACCACTTATCACCTTTTCCGCAATGCCCAATCTAGCAATTAGTGTAGTTTTTCATGGGTTGGTTTTTCTTGGTGCTTTCATGGCTTCATGAGTATGACTATCGTCGCCAATTTATTACATTCCACTCCCCACATATCTTTGCATGAGATTGTATTGGTCATTATCAACGTAATTGTTAAAAGTACAACAGCCCGGAAGTTTAATACTATCGTGTATTTTGTTTGTTAAGTTTGCCCAAGCCTCATTTAATTGGGCTTGTGTTTTTGTGTGAGTGCTGGTGGGCAGGCACATGAGATACTTCTCACGTTTTAAACATTTTTATATTTTTTGCCTGCCCTCCAGAATTCTCCATTTTTAATTTACTTTGTTATGGAGTTTTCAAAATAAACTATCTAACACTATGTGTCTCACAAACGAGTAGTGTCTGGCACAATGGCAGATGCGCTTTGGATGACTATCCGTACATCGTACCGGAGGCCTTCATTACGCTACTGGGACGTCGTAGTGACATTATTTTTTGGTGACGTAGTCACTTCAACTATTTATTCCAAATTTTTTTTTATCAACAGGACGATGATGACATCATTGATCTCGTTAATGATGGCTCATTAGCAAAAAATTAAAAATGAATCGATATCAAATAACAGAAGTCTCTCTACGGAATTTGATGACCAGAAAGATTTGTTCGTAACTGTAGAAAAACCGGAAAAAAACATTCTATCAATGGAGACGTATATTTCCTATCAAGTATCTACAAAGGTTTGTGGCTCCAGACTGTATTTCATTGCATGACAAATCCATTTTGCACGCTGGAAAATTCGTGATTGCTCACCAGTCACCATTATATCTGACAGTATTGAATAATCAAAGCTAACAGGTTCTAACATCATAAACTGACTTTTCGGCTTTCGATTGGAAATCAATTTAAAATTATAATTATAAATCATTTTAAACGTGAGGAATTTTGTTACTGTACCTTTAGTTGCGTTCTGTTTGCGAAGATTAATTGACCTTTGACACATGCAAAAAAACGCATCGCAGCCGTCGTTTTGCGAGATAGCAATGTGCGTCAAAGTTGGGATGTTTTAATTAACCTTACACTTCTTCATTCGAGTTCGTTTTCGAATATTGTCATTCTGTCAGTTGAAGCTTGAAATCTAATTTTTCACACTTTTTCGGTAAATTTGAATGCAAGTTCAGACGTTTGCTGTGTCGTTGTCACTGATTGCATGCCAGGTTCTCAATCTTTTTTGTTAAATTTCCCATTTCACGCCCGGGCACTGAGTGCATGCCAGGTTTTTTAAATTTGAATTGCATGCCCGATTTCTTGTGGGCAAAATCCATGAAACTTGTTACCAGGCCAGTGGTTCCCAACCCTTTTTTTATATTTCTTTTTCTTGTCTGTTTTGGAACTTTTTATTCCTCCCGCACTAAGCATAAAAACTACTTAATTAATTTAATCTGTAATATATTCCTAACTAGTGTTATGCAGAAGTCGTACTCTCGATTTGTACAGTTTATTAAGTTTATTTTTATGTGTGCATAAATAGTACCGGTAATATAATAATGAGAATAGCAATCAGAGACTGCTGACTCATCGATCTAGCAGCGTGTATCCTTTTCTTTGACTCAATAGTGACACCGAATGTCCCATCACTAATTAATTAATAACTCGCTAATTATACAACATAATTCATCCAAAATCAATAGGCTTCTGGTCCGAGATATGATGAATGCATTTGCAAATTTGGAGCAGATTCAACCTCTCTTTCGTGAGATATTGCGTAACATACGAAGGTGTCTAACATACAAACAGACAAATACCTATCAACATACTTACCGATCAAGATCGATAAGTAATGAAAACAAGCTAAAGAATATTAGTAATTAGTGAATACAAAGCAAAATTTTTTTTCATAAAAACTACAAATTTTTTTGACAGGACAGAATTCTCCCCGGTAGGTTAAGTTTGGACTAGGGAGTCCACCTTGGGTTTCAAAATTCTTTTTGTAGGTATAATGGCGAGCGTATTTTTTTATGGTTAGCACATGCGCCTACCCCTGCGCGTTTATTATTACCCATCACAATTTCCTGAAACAAGCAAACCAGTAAATTTTTTTTCTCTATTTTAGACGACCAGAAGTACGTTCGATGACTCTGAATACAAAGTTCAGCGCCGATACCAAGATTTTATTTGGCTACGAGGAAAATTAGAAGAAGCAAACCCCACTCATCTGATACCGGTAGGCTATGCACAGTGATTTTATTTTTTGGAACTAATATTGTCATTGTTACTGTGAGAATTGCTCTGCTGTGCAAATTTTTTTTGACGTAACATAATTCTTATAACATTGGATTACAATATTGAAGTGCGCGGGTGGCATTGCAGTGTGACAAGATTGGTAATCAGTACCTTGATATATATAGTTTCACTTATCATTATCTTATAGACTTATTTGGAAGAACCGCTTGATAACCAGTATTGGTTTTTCGTGTCTCCCTTAATCCTGAAATGCAATTTTTTTATGTATTATCATTATAGTTTGTGTTGTGCATTTTTAGGAAAAATAAACTACTGATCACTGAACATATAAAAAACTTTTGTTATTTAACGGTATTACTCGCGATGTTTGTAAAAAAAAAATTATTGAAATCAATCAATGACTTGAAATTGAAAGACTGTTCAGTAGTTCATTTCATTGTTTCTGGTGTTTGTTCTTGCTATTTGAACTTGTGTTGTTTTCAATGTAGCTTTTCACAACTTGAAGTTTTCAAATTAGGCTCTAACACTAAAAAATGTTGGGAACCGCTAGTTTAATACTAGACTAGATCTTAGCAACAAAACTACACTGAATGCAGAAAAATATTTTAGTATTTCTTGGGCAGGGATTCGATTCCTGTCTGGTTGGGAAGCGATGCCTAAAGTTTTCTATATATATGTTTTCATATGGGTCTGTTCAAAGTCTTAGACTTTTTATTTAGTTTCAATAGAATAGAGCAGGGCAGAGCAACTATTATAACCGAAGATCAGCATACAATATAGTTCTTTTCATATATATTCAAAACTATAAGTCATTTTATAAAAGGAAACTTCAAATGTGGGGCTAATGATCCAAAATAAATAATCAGACGCGGTTTGAATCCGCTGCATCGGTGGGGTCATCGATAAGGTCAAGGGGTCGTGTCCTGGAGTTTGCAGAAATGTCAGACCATGTTGCCACATTCCGTGAATAAATGGCTGTAACTGATAGAGTAGCGGAGCGTTTGCTGAATGAAGAAAAAGGTGGGGCTATTTATTTGCTCACCAACTTCTTTGTTCCCGGTGTTGGGGCAATTACCATCACCCAAATTTGCTATTATGTATGTAAATTTTCAACGGCTTCTTGTAAAAGGCATATTCGAGATTAGAAAATGAATTTGCAAATCCTTGCTCTCGCTTATAAGCCGACTCTACGTAACACGCCTCACATAAAAAAGTTGCAGAAGAGAATTTATGAGAATGATAGCCATTATTGTTATATGTATCTTACTTTTGTTACTAACAGTAAGAAGTGTTTTAAAATCCTTCAAATTCATCCTCACTGTATTTTTGCTGTCCTACAATGCATATATGATGATGGTTATGCGCGTATTACCGACCCCTTGTTTTTTGAGTTTCAAACAAGAGTCTGTACTCCCGAAGTATGTGGACCAAGATGGCGGACACCGGAAGTATGTGTACCAGGTTAGGCCTAGGCCAAAATTTTATTCTGATTTTTTTTATTTTAGTTCTATTACAAGTTCGGGAACTAGCCAAGTGACTCCCGTAGTATTTGCACCTGAAATTATGCCCTAACCCTAACCTGGTACACATATTACGTTCCGATGTCTGCCATCTTGGTTCACATACTACGGGAGTACCCGAGAAACTTATAATAAAAATGTTCTATTTTTCAGAACTTGTCAACGAGTTGAAAGAATACGCTCCTACGTACTCAGCATGGCTTCAACAGAGAACCAAGTCTTAGCATCAATTAGTACGTCAGTTTCAAAGTGTGGATTTTACGACCGGAATTTACACAGTGCAACCACGACGTAAGTCGCAAGGCCACTAGGTGTCGCCCCGCTGACCACGATAAATTGCTCATGGTTAAAAGAAAAACGCCATCGATTAAATCCCAGCCTTTCGCTTACCTTGCACTCGTTCATTAACGGCGCTTCGCTATGTCTTGCACCTCGTGGGTAGCAAAACGCCGTTCATTACATTCCAGCGAATTGCTAACGAAAAGCTGTTAATTATTTTCAACGTTTCCCTCGCTTTGCGCCTCGTGGATAGTGAAAAACGGCTTGAATAAATTCCAGTGTTTCCCTCGTGCCGCGCCTTGCTCGTTGGGTGAATTCGTCAAGACTAAAAACAAAATGCACTTCTTGCGAATGGACCTTTTCCCGACCCTAACCCCGGAAAAATTCTAAACTAAACTGAAGCTCACCGGAAGACATAATGACAATTAAAATAATTGATTTACAACTAATTTTTTGAAACACAACTAAAAACTGACTAATTTTAATGCAGGGATGTCCAAATCGAATTTAAATTCAAATATCGCAAACTTCAAATACTGTTTTTTCGTGTTTATAATAATCACGAATATGGCGCACATATCCTAGCGTCGTCGTCCATGTGTGTTTCGGTAATATATTACAGCTGACATGAAAGAATTTCGATAAACGCCGACTTGAAGAACTTATAAGACTTCGAGGACGTTTTTGATTGAAAATATTTTCTTATCGGGTATTTTAACTTAGTCGAGATGGTTTAGGCGTCCCCGGCAAATTGTGTCTTAATTAGTTGTTTTCATCCTCAGTTTCGATAGTGACCGAACATAACAGAAAATTTTTTCATTTCTTCTAATTTAGCGCGTATAAAATAGCTCTTAAATAGTATTTAATATATATCGCGGATTTCGTCGGCATCCGGCATTGATGACAACATCAGTTCAGTTAAAGTTAGCGGTATTCATTTACAAACAAAAATACATAACAGCCGACATGAAATATTCAAATCAGCGCAGAGTTCAATAATAAAACACGTTTTATGTTCTCAATATGCACATAGAAAGAAGAAAGGACAGAGAAATAACGACTAAAAACTAAGAACGGTATGGTATGTTTGTGTACTTTTGTTTACCATCGTCATCATAATCAAATTAGTTAAACCCGATTCCCAAATTTCCGTTCGCCAATAATGGAGAATAAAGATGGAAAAACGTGTTTTACTTTTTGAGTCAGCGTTGATTTGAATTTTTCATGTTATGTGTTATAATTTTTTGATTATAAACCAATACCTCCAACTTAAAATGAACGATATTGTTATCAACGACGTCGGGACTCGGGATAACGATAAAATCTCCGATAGAAACCAAATAATAATTAGAAGCTATTTTATAGATTGCAAGAAATTAAAAAATTTCCCGTTGAGTTCGATAACTATCGAAACTGAGGATGAAAACAATTAATTAGGACAGGATTTGCTTTTAAGTTTATTGCCGAGACGCACAACATATCTTGACTAAATTGAAATATACGATAACAAATGTAAAAAATTTTTAACCAAAAACGTCCTCGACGTCTTATAAGCACTTCAAGTCAGAGTTTATTGAAAACCTTTCACGACGACTGTTAGTTATTGCCGTGCCACACATTGCTGCTTTCGATTGCGATAAAAAATGAAATAATTGTGAAATGTTTTTAAATCAGAACGTGGACGGGGGCGGTAGGATGTGTACGGCGTTTTCGGTTTTCGGCCGTTCATATGTAGAAAATCTTAGGTTAATCGAAGCAATATTTTTCCGAAAATAATTTTCGTATCCAGATTTTCAGAGTTTCTACTGCATTATTATAACATGAAGACGGGCGGCGTTACATTGCGTCAAGATGATGAAGCACGAGAGTATTCGTCACAAGAGAGAGAGAGATAGCATTATGCTATTGTCGCTTTCAATTCGCATCGACAGCGCGCGATTTCTACTTTTGAGATAACATATCTCATTTTCGAATACAAACATATACGCGGGGATAGCGATTATTACGTAACTATCAGCAAAAAGGTATGATTGAAGTCGGGCGGTGTTAAATTACGTCGACGTGATAAAGCACTGGAAAAAAGTAGTTTTCACCGGATTGTAATGACCGTAGAACGACGTTGTTTTAACGTAGAACAATAATAAAAAAAAAAACGAATTTAAAACGGGGGGACACGACCCCCGTAACCCCCCCCGCTGGTTGCGCCACTGGTTCCAACTCGTATCATAGAAATTAGTCTAGCTCAGGTGGTTCTATGTTCTGCCTCAGTGGTTCCCAGTCTTCGTTGAATTCCTTTCCTTCATCCATTTTGGGACTCTTCGGCGATTGTATATACGAGTCCGTCAGTTGAATCATGACGTACTGGGGACTCGAATGGACTTGGTTTCAATGCTTTAATTGGTGAACCTGACACAGTTAAAATTTGATTTGAATTGTTTTCATTCAAGACTCGACTTGGACTCTGGAGATTTATGTACTGGTACCTACTAGAGATGTATCAGGTATCGGTATCTGCAATATTGGCCATATTTTCGGTATCAGCCAAATGAAGGCCAATCTTTCCAATATTTCCCGTTTTCGATCTGATCCAGAATGTTTAAAAAAAATTAACTTGGTATAAGGGGTTGAAATTTGTTTTGCATGGTGGTAACATGTTTGCAGTATATGCCTTGTTAACTCTTAAGCCATGGCCACCCCATAGCTAGCGTTGCAGAATCCAACTAGGTAATCATCGCATACGGATTGGTTCAGCTTCAAACAAGATTATAAAATGAACTCTTATTGGAGAATCTTTGGCAGTAAAGCATTTTCTTCTTTATAGTATTCATTTGAGCACTGCGAGTTTTAGCTTCCTGCTTTCAGTGTCAGTGGATATTTAGACCACTTCATTCATTTCCTCCCACAGCTTTTCTGCTTGGGATTATTTATTACTGGTTATTTAATTGCTTTGTTGACATTCCTACCATGTTAAATAGTCTTGAAGTTCTTATTTATTTCAGTTGGATGAACTAGATGTCAGTGGCAATAGGGGACTTGAACCTGCTTGTTGGGGTGAAGTTGGATTGGTTGTTACACAATGTCAGGTGAAGGTGTTCAAGGCTCGGCGTTGCAATATGACAACAGAAGAAATGAAAGCGATTAAGGAAAACACTCGTGATGCAAAGGTAAGATGAAACATTGAGCATAAAAAGTAAACAGCGTAAAGGCAATTTGAAGAAAATCTATGAGCTACAAAAAAATTCCGTTCAAGACTCGACTTGGGAGATTTGTGTATTGGTACCTGCTAGAGATGTATCTGCATGATTGGCCATTTTTTCGGCATCAGCTGAATGAAAGCTATTCATCAGCCAAACTAACTTTGCTATTTCCGCTACCCAAATTCTATATCAACATTTTGAATAATACATGAAGATATGAAGAAAAATGGCAATTGAAATTAGTAGATTTTATAATTTCTAAAATACAAGAACTATAGAGGCACTAAATCTCCAATGTATAAGTTTAACAGGATTAGAAAACATCTTTATGACGTCATACAGTCAACAAAACTAACAGTGTTCATTACATGAAATAGGCGTAGGACCATCTGACCAAGTTTGGTTTAGGCATCAAACTCCTAAAATAAATTGGCAGGCCATCAATACCTTGCATTTTGCTATCAAGATATAATATTGGATTATAGCTGGCGAACTGGCAGGAAGGTTGACACGGACCGGTGGTTGAGAATCGATGATCTAGACCAGGGGTTCTCAACCTTTTTCCTGTCAAGTACCCCCCGAGTCACGAAACAATCAACGCGAACCCCTGGTAATCAGACACCAAACAAAGTTGTGATATATTGACTAACAATTTGTTGCAACACCAATTTATTAACCATATGTAGCTAAATTAAATTGTGTTGTTGATATTGTTGCCCTTGTCGTCTGCCTAGTTAATGAATTCTAAAAATCTCACCTAAGTTTCAATAAGCATAATCACTTTTCTAATGCTCGCAGCACGCAGTCTTCAGAGATTTCAGTTTGTATGCAAAGGCTTAAATTTCACATTGTTGCATCATAATCACAACAACGCAAGATCAGGTGAAATCTACGTTTCGATTGGCGTCTAGTTTCAATGGGCACGCATTTTCCCATGGTAGTAATAAAGGATATTAAGAAACAGCAACATACAAAAACTAGACTGTCATCCAATTACCCCTGGAAATCTTCTCGTGAACACCTGGCGTCTATTGATAACCCCAGGTTGAACACCCCTGATCTAGACAAACCCTCTAAATCCAGCCTTGTTTTTACTGATATACATTCTGCCTTTATCTATGAATATTCTATCATCTAGGAGAGCTTTATTAACTTTGCGTTGCTGTTTGTGATTTTAAAATGAAAAACTTAATATTTTCAGATAGAGCTCCTGGATCTAAGTCGGAACCAAGTCAGTGAACTCGGAGATGAAGGATTAACTACAATCAGTGAAATTGTTCATCAATGTCAGGTTGAAACATTGAAGATGGAAGGTTGCAACCTCAACAAGGATCAGTTGGAAAGATTCAAAGCATTGATTGCTGATACCGGGGTTGAGTTCATTGTCTAGTAGAATCCACAAACAGTGAATCGAATAATCCTTGAAACCATTCATATGCATCTCATTTGCATCCAAATGAACTGAGCAAATCCGGACTTTAATTTGTGTTCTACCCTACTTTCTCTTGTAAATCTTCTTCTCACAATTTCATTTTGGCATTGAAACATATTTTTCAACATATTTGCAGTCAAAGTGGGTTTATTTTTATTAACAAATCAAAGCACATCTCGTTAAAGCTTCCATTCAACAATGTGGATCTTCTACTCTGCTCTGTATCCCATTAGGATATGTATTTGCACAACTATTAATTGCTCACATTAACTTCTCTCAGACCTTTATCACATACTGAATATTTTGAGATAGAATAAATCCCAACTGAATTTACAGAAAAGTGTTTCGTTTCGATTAAAAATATTGTTCTATCGTATTCTCTGTCAACAGATTTTCAAATTGACGTCAACTTTTGGCATTCATCAGTAATACAGTTGATTGAGCTCCCATATTATGGTGCGATAATTTTATATCCGCTTATCTGTTATGCGTGTGAGCTTTTTCTATTCAATACTTGCATTCCGCATCATCGCTTATCCTTCCTCGTATCTTGCATCATGAGTGAAATATCTTTACTGTTTTTTTTATATATCGCTTTTTCCATTCAGTGCTTATTAGCTACAATCCTGAAAAAATAGTTAGTTTTTGAGCCTATGTAAGATGGGATAGGATTCACATATCGGGGAAGAGAAAAGCCGAAAACAACCACGGCCTCTCATCCGTTTACCAGTTCATGCCGGGTATGGGATTATGTAGTCAGTTACTTGTTTTCGGAAGCATGAACTTGATGGTCGAGAAAACAGTAATTGAAAAATTGTTATGTGAATCACCCTACGGCGGCCAGGAGTCGAGCAATCCTCTCGTCTATAATTATCCCTGCATGGGATTCGGAGGTGAGGTGGCGAGCGTATTCTTACTGGTCTGAATGAGATTTTCCTCGTGCGTTTAATCAAATGTCCGGATAAAAGTTTCGTTTCCAAGGAAGTAGCTTAAACACACGCGGATCGTTCCAATTTTTTCACAATTTCTCCGTCATCCAACGCGCAAATTAAATCTCTGAGATATAAGCAACTATTCCCATGAACAAGCCATTTTTAATCTGTAACTGGGGAAGCCTTCGGTAGTTTAGTGAACATATTTTTAAATATTAGACACAGTATAAAGCACTTAAGCAGGATTGCCGCAGCTCTTGCCTAATTAATTCAACTGATAGTTTTGATGACCGGTCATATCAGTACCCTGCGTTTTACAGCTCAGCAATTTTGCATGTTTGCTCTTGTGCAAGCCTATTCTATCAGCGGATATTCTGGGCTCTTTCCGGCTTGTTTTTATCTTTTTCGTACTTAATTTCATGGTCATACGAGTAGATTCAATCAGTGACGCAGCCGGGAACCCCTTTTGGAAAACTGAAAAGTCGCCAATAAGTTTCCGGCAAGGCGATCTTGTTTGGCTATATATATGGAATAATTACACGTTAACAAATTAGAACGATGTCATGCACACTGAGAGGTAAAAAACCATAAATTTTGTTTCATGAGTCTTGCAACAAATAAAAATTGTACCTATATTACACATCGTTAATCGTAAGATAAATAAATAAAATATAAGGATCTTTTGTAGAAAGCCCCCGTCACTAATGCAAAAATTAAGGTTCGGGAAAACACCGTCGCCACGTTTTGAAATAACAAAATTATTAATTACCCAGTCAGGATTGAGAAGGGTTTGAATTTTCAGTGCAAACGATATTCTTTACTCCAACCCGGGAACGGGACGGGTTTTTTCACAAAAGATTCCAAAATACTCTCGCTTACCGTCAATAACAATACGGTACATACTGAAGTTAATTTAACAACCTCTTTGGAAATTGTAGGTTTCAAATTAGCCATGTCTACCAGGTTAGGGCATAATATGATTCCTATTTTCCTTATTTTAGTTCTATTACGAGTTCGGGGAATATCTGTGTTAGCCAAGTGAATATACCCCCTGCCCATCGGCTTCCGTTCAACTACTTACCTTGATGTAATGTAGGCGAACAAAATTAGTTACCTCCATATTGTTACGCATACCTACAACTGGAACGCCGATTCAACTAAAGCAAGATAAGAAAGGCACACAAAATATATTTACACCTGCTCGGAGATAAAAATTAGAATACTATGAAACATTTCGCTCCGTTCGATAAATAAGGCTCGGTTGGCCGTTCAAAGAACTCGTGAATAGGTTATGGCACAAGCAAAAAAAATCCACAAATATTACAATGAATGTTGTTCCTAGGGAAACCTTTTGTGTGTTAGCTTGCCGAAGAGACCACAAACAACACAACAGACAAATAGTTCGAAGTGTGAGATAATGTTGAAATGTGCGAGGATCGGGCGTTTTATACTTTTTAATATGTGTCGGCGTATTATGCGAATTATTCATTTTTAATATATGAATATAAATTTGAAGACATGTAGGATAAATATCTTTTGAATTGGGATTTAACGTATAAGCAAGGATACGAAGATGTATAACATAGTTTCCAATAATTAGAAATCTGGAATCACCTCAAAGTACAATATTCAAAACGATACTACTACACTACGAAATAAATCGGTTGTTTGGATAGAATACTTACTCGACTACTTACGAAGCTAGGTTGCAACTTAGCATTATTTTAACAATTATACCAGGTACAGTGATCATGAATAATAGAAAGACGACGAAAGAAAATTAACATCACGTAAAATAAGAAATCAAAGTGAAAAAACAGCCCTATCACAATATATTAAATATAAACAGCAAAACGTAGTATATGTACCAGGTTATGATGGCGGACATATGTGTACCAGGTTAGGGTTAGGCCATAATTTTATTCCAATTTTCCTTATTTTAGTTCTATTACGAGTTCGGCGACTAGCCAAGTAAATCCCGTAGTATTCGTACCTAAAATTATGGCCTAATCCTAAGCTGGTACACATTGGTACTACGTTCCAGTGTCCGCCATCTTGGTACGCATACTTCAGGAGTACAGTAATAACTATGATGCCGATGGGAAATAATTTAACTGACCCTATCCCTCTCTTGAATCGTTTTTTTTTTTTGCGTTTTCACAATCACAATAATTTAACTCTGGAATTATCAAAACCCGTGAGATTTAAATCTTTATTTTCGCCGCCCACTTCAATTGTATAAACAAAGAGACAATTGCTCAAATTTATGACACAAAGGCCAAAACAAAGTAGTACGAGCACGCAATCTATTACCGTAGTAGTATCTGTGAACAAACGATCCCGCAACACAATAAATTATCTTTCAGATGTTACAGTCACAACGGACTCTTAGACAATAATAGAGTTAAAAACGGAGCCATGACGTGCTTAGCCGAGTGATCGAAACGGAGATCCAATTTGTTGAAGCGACGATGCGAAAACAATAACTGAATAAGTTGGGCTACTTACCAGAGTCGGTTCCCCAGTATCCGTATTCCATTCCGTGACGTAAACTTATATATTTCTCAACTTATCACTGCAGCAACCAAGTTTACATTTCACGCAAAAAAGACGGTTTCGTAGGGCTAAAAATATTTCAACGCTTCCAAACAGGAACCAACTTTTTACAGCAAAAACGTAGACTAATGGGCGCCTGTGAAACATCAACCAATCACGTTCAATTACTTTAAGCGTCATAATACTAATTTTGTCGTCACAAACGTTTTTAACAACGCCAGTTATGTCGTCACGTGAATTAACATAATTTTCACAGTGACGAGAATGATTTTGCATTTCGTCCCAACGAAGCATGAATTCGACAATTCTGATCTGTACGCAATGCTGTCGCTCGAATTATTTTAAAGAAAATCCCTGAACTGCTATGGTATCTCACGGAAAAATTGATTGGATTTGATTTGGAATTAGATTAATCACCTTATATATCATCACAAGCCTGGAAAAGGTCGCGTTTCCAACCTTGTATAACGTTAGAACGAAAATTTTTGCGACAGCAGCGTTTTTTTTCTGTCGCGGGCCTCCTACAACAAAACTCATATTGTTTTCGGTTCTATTATTAGTATTTTAAATTGCCGCTTTCCAATCAAAAAATTTGCATCGTGGACTCACTCCTTTATTTGTTTTTAGCATCTCGCCGCCAATTAATGTAATATACCTCTCGTCGGATTCACAATCTGTGCAGGTATAAAAAAAAAGTAATAATCAACGTTGTCGTGGCAAAAGATATTGTATATTATAACTTATGTTGAGGGAAATAAACACTGACGTGCAAACTGTGGGGTGTGCAAACTGTGGCCTGCAATGAAAAATTGTGCGGCCCGCAGATAAGTGCCCATTTGAATGAAGTTTTTAGTTATTAAATCTGGTTAGTGCAAGCAATTCTAATCTCTTTGCGTCGCGAAGCCTATATCAATACCTGAGTGCTCCTGCCACATTAGCAAAACTAGCTAGCAAAATCGTGTTGGAAAATACACGATGTCATAAAAGCGTGTTTCTCGGTGTGACCATAAATTTGAATAGCAGTTTTCTTCAGTAATTTATGCGTTTGAACTCAACATTTCTGCAAGGAACCCTAACAATGCCGTAAGATCAATAACAAAAACAAACAATTTTTGCAACTACAGTAGAAACTCTACCTACGAAAATAATTCGTTCCGGAATCCCCATTCATAAGTAGAAGATTCCGCAAGTAGGAACACATACTACCGGTAAATGCCTTAATCCGTTCCAAGCCCCCACAAAATCCGGACATAATATTTGTATAAATTATAATAATAATTAAAACCCGTTACAAATACATGTTAAAATTGGATTACTGCATAATAAATAGGTACAGCTGGAAAGAAGAAGAAAAAAAAGGGAAATACAGAAGAACGACAATATTTCGTATCCAGAGACTTTCGTAGGTAGAGTTTCTAGGTGCGGACCGAAGCTTCACTCAGTTACTTGTATCTTACCCTCTTGTAATAAAGATTGTACACCCCTGGCCTAAATAACACGCCACGTTCACAAAAACGATCGGCGATTTAAGCAAAATTCAATTGCTCGCGTTAGTAGCGACTTTCTCAGTCTTCGGTGACTGTCTGAATCTGTTATCGTATTTAATATAATAGCGCGGTCTAATTTATTTTTTGACCAAACATGTACTCAGGCTACCCAACTAGCATTCTGAATTTGACTAGAAATGCTTATTTCCAGAGTCCCGCTCACATGTACTGCCTTTCACTGGAAGGATACAAATCCTGTCTCCTTGAGTTCAACCCATAGATAGATTGAATAATACTGACATGCAATAACCGACCCCGCTATTTGACAATAACTCAACCAGCTTGAATGTTGGCCGAAACCTATAGCTGTATCGTGTTTTATTCAACGTTGTCCAAAACGGCTAATTTTCGAATAATTCCGAATTATATCCGCTTTGCAATTGCAATTCTGAATGGTCATTGCCGCCCATGCAAGCTCTTTCAAATTATGTTTGGGATTCTTTGTAAGGAATATACATGCAATTCACCATTACTCTCCAGATTTAGTCGAAAAATAAGTTCATCTGATCATAAGTACTGCAAGTGACATTACACATTATAAAGTAGAATCAAAATAACACAACACCTTATTATATCTTGCTTTTGGTTACTGCTTCAATGTCAGCATTAATTTCAGTAACAGATAATACCTGAAAGCGCATCAAACACTGCGGTTCATCCCAATTAACATTGAACCATCTGTTTTCCCTTCTCACCTTTTTTTTTACTCATTTTATGATGAATTGCTATATTTAACTAATTGTATCGTAAGTATTGCTATCGTCCAAGAACAACCAAGTCCGTATAAGTTGGTATTTCGGGACCTAGCTGTCATGTGTTGTCTAGCCAAACACATATGTGAGCTTTATTATTGTTTAGCAAGCATTTATTACGAATGACTTCTCAGTCAACAGAAACAGTCAGATTAACACACAACTACAACGGCCTAACACAAACACAGAATACTAGCACACGGCAGGTCTAACAGAACATCACAAGCGTGAAGTTCATCTCAGTGACCACTGACCTGACCTGACCTCAGTGACCTAACATCGCGCGGGGCCAAGTCAAATCTGCGTTTCGTTACTGCTGTCATATGGTCAAAGCTTGCAAATAGAGGTGTGTTCTACTAAAACGAAGGCACAAAACTGCAGATACGAGGTTGCTTAGCGTGCAAGGCAATTCATTCACCGAGTTTACAAATATCTGCCAATGATTAAGGACAGTGGTTCCCAAACTTTTTTGTAACATCGACCCCCCTAGAGTTATTTATACAACTTCATCGCCCCCGAGACTACAAAAAATTGTAATGCAGAAACGAATATATTACAGACTAAATATACAAGAAGACAAATCATAGCTCATAATGAGCTTGGTGGTCTTCTGCGAGTTTTTAATATTTGGTGACATTTTCGTCAGGCAAAATCTCAAATCACCCTGTTTACTGATGGAAAAGCAATTTCGTTGTTTTGATAGAAATAGTGTCACGACTGAAAACACTATTTCCACCATATAAGTGGTCGAAAATGAAATCACCGGGTACTTGCCTGATGACCTGCACCAAAATACATCATAACGATCTTCGGTAAAATTCATCTCCGATTCCTCATTATGTACCATGGCTTCCAATCCGGTTACAAGTTCATAGGATTAAGCAGGCATTTATTTGTGTTCAGATTCATGGACTTGATAGTGGGGGAAGCCGTAACCCACCATCGCTACGCGTGAGATTACCGTACAGCAGGGTGTCTACTTGCGACCGCGATCAACTAAAATCGTCAAAATAACTCGAGATCGACTGATCAGTAATAAGGGCATACACAAAAACAAATGAGTTTGAATATGCAGATAACTGCACACACGCATACAAGAAATTCCGCCGTTGCCAATAAGCTCGGTTATTTAGGCGCATTTTGAATGAAATCTCCATAAAAATTCGTGTTCTTTACGTTCCATTCCATTTGTTACTTTGATTATGTAATTTTACCCCGAGTGATTGCTCATCATTTATTTGAGATTTATTTAAATCATACAATTCAGAAATAAGACCTGCCTAATCTTTATTCGTAAGTGTTTCATAAAATTGGCCGCGGCGAAACTTGCCTTTGTGACGTGGGCGATATCGCCCATTTTGGGGATCATTGGTTTAGTATACGCTATAATTGTTCTGCGGGCCACAAGGAATGAGTCCGCATGTTGCCTGCGTGTCAGGGTTTGGACCACCCTGTTCTATCACATTATGTTTCCCCTTATTTCGTTTACCGCCACTCGAGTGAAGCCACAACAAATGCAAATAAAAAAATATTTTAGGATAAAAAAACATGATTATCAACCAACTTGGCCCGCCAATGAACCCATTCAGTAATAGTTCTCTCCGAATATTCGCGAAATATTTCACTCTGAACAAAATTTCAATTTCAATCAAAATTAGATATTTTCTAGAAGTCGGTAACTGATTTTTTATCCAATCAAGCCAGGGCGTACGATAACTTAGTCGCAACGCAAGTGTGCTGTTGCAAATTTCCATCAAATTGTCACGAATTTCCAGGTTTATATACCATTCATTTGCATTCGCGTATAATATTAACTAAGGCCAGCCATGTCCAACCCAAATGCTTCCGGGGCCACAAATTACATTTCAGTTTTGCCGCGGGGCGCACATTAAGAATATTTGATACATTGCAGTTTAATTTTGAGGAAATGTGAAGAATACTCCGTGGTTTCAAGCAGTAATAAGATATAGACAGCATAGAAATTAATTTTTCTAGCTATAGCGAAGCCTTCAGCGGTTCAGAAGTTCCACTCAGTCTGAATAAAAAAGTCAGTATTTCCTGTACTTTAAGCCCTTTTTCATGAGGATATCTTCTAGCTAAAACAATTCTCATGCGAGGTGGGTAAGCTCAATAAATCTCAGAGGAGCGCTGATATTATGGCAGATCTTGAACAAGGCATAACTACTATTGGCAAGTCTTATGGTGTGATCTGATATTCTAGGTAAAATGACAGCGCGCAGCTTAGGTTTGAGATATGTGAAAAACTTTTATTTATTCTGATTTGTTATCAAATAATATTTTCGCATGCCTCTTGTGCGGAGGGAAGTATTGCCGAGACTTGAATATCGCAAAAATTAATCTTCTATCTTTACAAATAAGTGCATATTCAATGAGGGAATATCCAAACGAGAATAACTAAAATAACAAACTTTGTATTTGATTTCTTGTTGCTGTATAGATTAAAAGTTGTCGTTATACCTTAAATGCCTATTAAAGTATCAAGTTATATTAAAAGTAGTTTTTTGATCATTACAGTCATATAGGACAAAATTGTCTAAGTAGAAACACGTGGACAGTTATGGCCATCGTATATTTAATTAATCGGTTGACTGACTTTCTACATTAGCTTGGCATTATAAACGGGTCATTTTTACCATGTAAATTCCGATTGTGCGGTAAATTTTTTAAAAAGTAATTTTTTTTTATTTTTGATACCAAAAGACATTGGCCTTTTATTGGACTGCATTCATTTCATCGAACAATTTAAAATTTCACCCAGGTTTTTGATGGTTTATAAAAAATGACCTGAAATGTAGAAATTTTGGTATAATTGACATATTTTGTGATGATTCCTGACACAAAGTGTTTGATTGTGTGATACAGTTATTTCATATGGAATTGACGCACTGGATTTAAGTTAATAAAGTTTGAATGTTTGCAGTGCTGTAGAACATTTCTTCACCCATTTAACGATTTATTACCAGAATTTTAAGAGATGATAGATGCCGCTATTCCGAAGTGGAAAAATGTCCTGTAGTGTCACGTCCTGTAGTGTCACATACAATATGCACATTATTGGTATGGATTTACAGTGTTACATTAAGTAACTTGAGCAACACATAGAGGGGTAGTTCAGCTACTGCACCAGAAAATATTATGGGCTCCTACTGTACCATCGCAAAAATTTACAGCACAACACAACGTACTGTTAGTGCATCGTGGATTTGCCGTCCTGTAGTGTCACGCTATATTTTACTATATTTTTTGTATCTACTTAGTAAGGTTGGGTGTAACTTTTGTGCAATTTTTTACATATTCAATAAAGCAACTGATTGGACAATGAAACAAAACATGTAGCTGAAAATGTGAAAATATATTGAATTTAACAACATGCAAAATTTCTGGAATTGTCCTGTAGTGTCACTTGGAATAGACCTTAACAATTCGTTTCACTCCAATACTCAGTTTTATTTCACCAACCTGAAGTTTGTCCGGCTACGATTATAGGTCTCGTCAGCAGATTCAGTAATGTACCAGCAAGGTGTGTGGGAGGATGTATTGGGGAATCCCCTTCTGGTGGTATATCCGATGGAACACGTATCGTCAACAAATGTTGAATACAGAAAAAATATCCTAAAAAAGATAAATGTGTTTGATATGAAGTATTATTTTGAAAATATGTAATTTCAAGAATATCCCGAAGCCTAATCATGAAAAACCTGTTTGCTACTTGCAAAAAGTCTGGCTTATAGATGGTGAGTTTCGTAATTTTTAACAAACACAAAGCCAATACATAAACATAGTATGCAATAGAAAAGCAGTTACTGCATTGATAAAAATCTTTGTCGAAAGGTCCAACAACTCTCATTCAAATAACGAGAGAAAGCGTGCCTATCCAAATAGATTTTGGCTCCTGGGAAAATAGCAGGCTAGCTCCCTGCATGTTGGTGACTGTTGGTTTAAAGACTTGTTGAGAATAAAATATAAAAAATTGCACACAAATACAATACTTACCGTTTCTAACAAGAGCGTTCCATAACTTCAGCAAACATATCTCTGTTTCACGATTCTCCAGCTTTCGACTTGACCCCACTAAATCATTCGAAGTGAATTTTTCTAAGACTCTCATCGGGATGGCGATTGTAGTTGTGGAATCAATGGAAGACAAGCATCTGTAGAAATGTCCAGATTTTGTATTTCATTATGTAGTGAGTGTTGTATAGATAGTTTCTAAGTATGTAAATGTCTCATGCCCGCCACATCACTAAGAGCTTGATATATGGTCATCTAGAGCGGAACAATGTCCGCCACCATAAAATTTCACACTATAAGAGCGAATGGGAAAAGTATTGGGTTCTCATTATAGCCCTTTGTAAAAAATATTTCAATCCTTGCAAAATCTGCCTATCACCGGACTCCCACCTGCAATAGAGCTTTAAAACTCCTGCTGTTTGAAACAAACTTGAGTCGTCATTCTTCAGCCAGTCTTCTTTGTTGCGAAGTAAAAGTTGACCCAGCCAGGTCTGATGGTGGAAATATATAAAGATAAGTTTGGGAAAAAATTCAATAAGTTTGTGAACAAAATATGACTGGTACTTTGATAAACTGAGGAAAAATCAATGCAAGATTACAGAAAATAATAGAAGCTATCAGCAACTACTGAGTTGTTAAAAAAGTTGTTACAAATTGAAATCATAAAACTGACGCATATTGGTGCTAAACAGCCAGTCTCTCCTTTTTAAAAGAAATACAGCCCCTAGCAGTATTTGCTTGTAACTTTCTTATCAGTGATCTTTTCAGATGCGAAGACAGAATGATCAGACAAAGATTGAAGAATGTGCATTCTCTGGCCTATTTAATCCCAAATTACTATGTTCAGTTCAATTTTTTCTCGCAGTTAAAGAAAGCAAGCAATTCTTGAAACTATCGCTTCACAACTTATATTGAAGTCACAAAAAATGGCACCTGAGCAGAATTTGATTTGAATCATGTTTTAACTACAACATCCTAAACAGCATTTAGCAAAGAATAGATATAAATCCATGCGAGATTTGGTGAAATAAATTTCAAGTCCTCACCAATCTATCATGGTCAATGCTTGGTTCGTAAAAAAATTCTAACCAACGACACGTCGCCACCAGCTCATTGATATTTCCTATCTTGTTGGACACTCGATGTCGCTCTTGATCAAACTGTATTCGTAAATCATTTTTCAATCTTTGACGTACGAGATATGAACGAACACATGATTGTAGAACAAGGGCGCTTTGTAATCTCCGACGAATCTCCTGAAAAGATGAAAAATATTTCATTCAATGTGGAATTAAGTAATTCACGTTAATTAATTAAGCAATTATTGTGATGGAATTGCCCAGCAGATGTACCATACATGCAAAATCTAAATAATTTCTGTCTTTACCTGCTTGCTCTAAGTCTTGTTAAATGCGGGGCTTCCAAAATATTTCGCAGACTAGCATGAGTGAATACCCAACCAAAGGTTCTTATTTCGTTACAAGTCAACGTCTGTGTGGAGACGAAAAGTCAAGCTATTACTGTATTAATCCTGAATACAGATTTTTCAGGCTAAACTTAAATCCAAAAACTGCTGGCATTGTTTCAGATATAAACCAGGGTTTCTCAAAATTTTTGGGCTGCGAACCGCTATTTGTGAATCTTGGTTTTGACGGACACCCATCCTATGCCGTATCAATTTCTGTGTCTAACCAACGAGGAAGGATAATGTTTCATTTACAACACAACGACAATAATGTAATGCATTAGGTTGCTTTCACTTCACAATCTATCGATTCTCAAAGCAGTTAGTGACAAGCAAACTCGCAGATCCAACTCTACAGCAAGTCTTGACCTGTATTTTGTCATCATATCGGAGCGAGCTGAAAATGCTGCCTCGCACATTTAGGTTGTTCAAAAGGCAATAAAATTTTGATTGCTTTTGATGACAGCAATGGATATTCGTCCACAACGCTCATCCAAATAAATGCAATGGCTTTTGGATTAAAATCGATCATTAAAGATCGATGGGACTTCCTTCATATCATTGCGGACCCCCTGTGCAGTCATCGCAGATCCCAGTTTGGGAAAACCTGATATAGACGTTTTTCTATGATAAAACGAGAATTATAAAATAAACAAACCTCTCGTTTTTGTCTTTCTTTTTGAGCTTTTTGCAGAAGTCTTTCCTTGTTCAATTTATCCTGAAAAATTCATCATTTGGTAAGTTAAAGTAAATAGATATAAAATTACCTCTGAGAAAACGGGTGAAAAATTCGGTAGAATCATTACCGGTAAGTATAAATAATTTCGGGGCATTGTGTGCAGAGCAATCTGCCAAAACCATACATTATATACAGAGAAGATTCGCATTCCTCTCGCACATAACTAACTATCCTTGCATGGGATTTGAACCTGTGCAGAATAATCAGAGGTGCAATGACGAGCGTATTCCTAACGCTTAGCACAATGAGCCGCACCGCCGCACTGACAGACTGAGCACTGTCTGACTGTAGAATTCAGAATTATTGCCGGTTTCTGTGGGAAGGTGGGCGAAGGTTTCTGTTCACCCTGAACAGGACACAAATAAAATTAATTATCAATTAGAATCCATTAAAATACCGTATAACAAGTACCGACCGCCGTCGCGCGCGGACGTGGCTACCTCGAGCCGAAGATATGCATTCGAGAAGTGAATCCCAGACTTAGTGACATCAATAAACAGAAATAGCAGATTTTTTAATGATTGACTGGAAATGTGCAACATGGGCGCAAAATGGAAGATTTTGTGATGGACGAAATTATGCTCTGCTCAAATATGGAGAAGACCGGATATACAAATGTTAAACCGTAAATATATACTACTACGGTTAAACTGCACGAACTGATATTTGAAAATTCGATTTTTACGATTTTTTACGATCGATTTTTACATTGGTGTGTTAACGTTTTAGTAGATTTTACTAGATATATGTTTGAGCATGGAACGGAAACATGCATTCGCACCTCCTACTAGGATTTTTCGGACTGTTTGTTTACATGCCGCATCACACGCACAGCGGATATTGAATTCACTTTTTTGTTTTTGAAAAGATTGCACGCAACCTGATTACCAAGTGAAACGCCTGAGTAATGACTGCCGTCAATATTCATGTTTATTTGTCTGTGTTTGTGACTCGTTTCTTTCTTCTTTGGTAAGTGAACGCGTTTAATACGCTTTAAACCTATTTTATTAGGTTTTGTTCACTTTCCAGATTCTTCGCCTTAATCTTTGGTGTATATACAGATATATGTTTATTTTGTTTTTGCGAATGAATCGAAATAAAATCTTATCTTATCTAACCACACGCCGTACGGCTTCCTCCACCACCAAGTCCATGCTTCCGAAAACAAACAATATAACTAATCCCATACCGGTGGTACCCGACTTGGATTATTATTATTATTAATACGTACCGGTACAGTCAGACCGTACCGTACGGTACTCACCTCTTTGCTTTTACCACCTAAAGATACATTTGGCGTCGTTCGAAATTTTCCTTCAAAACTGTACATACTTCCTGCAGTCCTGTATTCACTGGCAATAAAGATTCCTGTTATTTTCCCATTTCAAAAGGCCCAAAACATCCGGTGAATTCTGAAGCGTAGGACTTCCAGCAAGTTCCGTTTGTGGGTTTATTTGTGCCGGAATGCTTAGTCATATACGTCATAGTGAATATTATGTCGATTCATATGACGACACCACTGGCGGTATTATAAAAACGTTTGTGACGACAAAATTAGTATTATGTCGTTCAGAAGTGAATTTAACGTGATTGGTTGATGTTTCACAGGTGGCCATTAGTCCACGCTTCTGCTATTATAAAGTTGGTTCATGTTTGGCAGCGTTGGAATATTTTTAAAGCTCCACGAAACCGTCTTATTTGCGTGAGATGTAGATAAATGAAGCTTGGTAACTGCGGTAATATGTTGAGAATTATATAAGTTTGCGGTACGGAATGGAATACGGATACTAGGGAACTCGGGAGCATGTTTAGAAGCCTCCTCTCGACTTTAACAAGTAGCCTAATTTATCCAGTTATTGCTTTTGTACGTGACTTCAACGAATTGGATCTCAGTTTGGATCACTCGACTGAGCGCGTCATGGCCCAGTTTATTAACTCTATTATTGGCTAAGATTCCGTTGGGACTGTAACATCTGAAGATAATTTCTTCTGTCGCGGGATCGTTTGTTCACAGATTCTATTCTATCCGAACAACCGATTTATTTCGTAGTGTAGTAGTATCGTTTTGAATATTGTACTTTGAGGCGATTCCAGATTTCTAATTTTTGGAAATTATGTTATACACCGTTGTATCCTTGGTTGTACGTTAATTCTCAATTCAAAATATATTTATCCTATATATCTTCGATTTTATATTCTTATATTAGCAATAAATAATTCGCATAATACACCCTAACATATTAAAAAGGTTAAAACGCCAAATCCTCGCACATTTCAACATTTTTTCACACTCCGAATTAATTTTCTGGTACGTTGTTTGCCGTCGTTTCGACGGACTAACACAAAAATAGTTTCACTAGTGTAGGGATTATTATTAGTTAATTAGACCATATTTTTAACAGTAAGAAAAAAAAGTAATTCCAGTTAGGACAAGATTTCTTCTGAATTTGAAAAAGGTAGAAAAAATGAAATTTACGTTAAATACTCAATTGGCTTTCATAGGAATAACCCGTTAGTTAAAAACACGTTATCTTGCCCTTGAGCAAGACAAACTAGTACAAGCCAGCTTTTAATCACTCGACCACTTATAGCTAACTATTTAATTGGCTACAGACATCCTTCTAAATCGTTTTACAAGAATTGCCGAGACTTAATTACGGCATTCTTACTTTATTTATTATAAACGATATCCACGTAAAAGCTAAACCCTAAAGGCATAACAGGCGTCTCGACTATTGTATATAAACGGACAATAATTCTTTAAATTAACTCACTGGTTTTGATCTTGTATCTATATTCTGCTCTGTGTCGTCAATACAAGAATTATAAGGTTGGTGACTTTGTATTATATTCGTTGTCTGCTGGGTTAAGCTCTGCCCTAACTGAGTTAGAGGGAATTTGGAAGTCTGGTTTGAACTCTAGTTAACCGAGAGTTTATGCTTTTAACGAAGCTTTGTTTAGGATTGCTTTAAGATAACAAGCATCCTATAAATTTGGTGACCCCGACGTGATGAATGCAACCTTCTTGAGAGGAACAGATCAACGGAGGAACACAACCAGCAACGACGACAAATCAATGCACGGAATCTCAAAAAATAGAGGAACACAAGATAAGTTCACGTTAATATTATATCCTATAAGTCGCATATACGGGTCCATGCTAATCTAATAGATCTCCTATCTTTCAACAGTTAACGACATTTTACGATTATCGACGAAAAAACAACTCTACGACATCGACACGAGGATCCGGATCAGCGACTATTGACGCGAAGAAGACGAAATCGCCTAAGGATATTTCTACGGACATTCTGTATTTCATTCAATTTACTGCATATTAATTTTGGTATGTACTGCAATTTTCTTTCCTCTTTCTTTTGTTATAATCCGTATCTCCCATGAGAGCTAGTGTCTTCCCATTTGATTTATTTAAAAAGGCCAAATCTAATTTAGCTCCAACCGATAAGAGTAGTAAATTACCTAAGCCAGAAGACGTATTAAAACCACCCTTAATTATTAAATCTCAGTTGCCCGATAATAATAATATGCAGTCAACTAAGCAGTCGCCTAAACCGTCGTCTAGTCAAAATTATGATCTATTCGAACCTCTACCTTCGTCGTCGTCAAATAGGAAACCGTTATCACATTTTAGATATAATGATCGTGATAATATTAAAATCCCGCAATTTTGGGTTCACTCTCCCCTTTTATGGATTCGATGTGTTGAATCTGCTTTTTCTAGAGCTGATATTACATCAGAAACAAGAATGTTTGATGAAGTATTAGCTGTTCTTGATAGTTCAATAATTGAAAAAATAGGGGCGGATTTGCTAGACATAAGCGCTACAAATCCGTATACGGAACTTAGAGAAGCCCTAGTAAAAAATTATGCACCGACGGAAGACCAAATGATTTCGTCATTTCTTAACTCAGGGGATTTAGGTGACCAATTGCCGTCAGATTTGCTAAAAAAATTAAAATTACTTATAAATCCAGATCATAGAGGGGACCCTTTTGCTCGTGCTTTACTGAAAAAATTATTTTTGGAAAAATTGCCTAAGGCAATGCAGTCAATTCTAGTTGCGTCGGACGATGATAGTTTAGAAGAGTTAGCAGAGAAGGCCGATAAGATTTATAGAAATTCTAATAATTCACCTGATTCAAGTTATATTAAAAGTCAGACCCAAAATAAGTTGATGGAAGCTAAAATTAATACATTAACTGATAGTGTTAATGCCGTCAAATTAATAAAATGTTAAACCAGGGAGTTGTATCGCCCTCTAGTGGAGAGTGGTCATCACCCATCACAGTAGTCCTTAAGAAAAATGGGGATATAAATAACCCAGACCATTATAGGCTATGCGGGGATTTTAGATTACTCAACCTACAGACAAAGAAGGATACTTATCCTATACCCCATATTCAATCTTTTACCAATGAAGTTAGGGGGTGTACTGTTTTTTCAAAAATTGACTTAAAATCGGCTTATTTTCAAATTCCGTTACACCCGGATAGTCGTGAAAAATCTGCGATTACTACGGGATTTAACAAGGTTAAATGGAACGTCATGCCCTTCGGCCTTAGCAACAGTCAGGCTAGCTTCCAGCGGTTATTAGATGATGTTACTAGGCAATTAACTAATGTATTTGCATATGTTGATGACATTCTTGTATATAGTAAAACTGTAGACGAGCATAAGCAACATTTGCATAAATTATTTGAAACTTTAAATGAATATGGCCTAGTAATTAACAGAGAAAAGAGTTCATTTGGAGTTGATAAGCTAATCTTTTCGGGTTTTTTAGTTGATAAGGAGGGTATTAAACCAATGGAATCTAAAGTTAAAGCGTTAAGAGAATTTCCCTTACCTCAGAAAATACTTGGTCTACTGATAATGAAGTAAAATACGAATATAATTGGCCAACAACCACAACTGGGAAAATTTTTAATGCACATTTGGCTCTTACAACAATTTATTATGACCATATAAAAGGTATTCTTTTAGGCCCATTTTCAGGATTATCCACTTGCAGTATTAATTCCGGATCTTGTACTGTAGGTACTCAAACAATTATTTGGAAAAATTACCCATTAATAGATTGTCCCCTTTTTTAAAAATTTCAATTCGAAAATGGCATTGCATTATAATGCGTCGGGTGACATTTACCGATTAGACTTTCCGGAATTGGGAGCCAGCATCCACCAATGGGGTTCATGTGGCGCTTATGTTCAAAGATGTTTTAATACAAAAACATTTTGTACAAATAATGCACTTTTATTTGAAACTCACAAATGTTCTTCATTGAAAGCTGCTGGTTTCATCAATTCTAAATACCCAAAACTAAGGTATAGTTCCGTAGTGGTAGATTCTGTTTCTAGCACTCTGACTGGCTTTATTCAGGAAAATACTGACAGGGTAACCGAGGTAATTGTTAATATATCATCAGACATCAATTACCTCGAGTGTCAACTGGAAAGTATTCTAACCCGAATATACAAAACTCTAAGTAAACAATATCCAGGTCAAATTTTAAATGAAGTGTTAGGAGGCAAACATGCTGCTATAACGGTAGGGGATATCCTCACAGAAATACACTGTGAGCAAATAAACGTTACTATATTACGATCACTATACTATAATAATACTTATGCAACAAGGCCACTTGTAACGTTTCTCAACAAAAATAATGTTACCATAGTTGCGCAGATATTTACAGATACGAATGTCTACGCAGGTATACATTTTTTTGAAAACTTCGTCTCCGGACGAACGTTTACTTTTGCAATCAATGGGCGATACTATACGTATATCAATTACACGCTAACTCATACAAATGCCCACATACAATCTCTAAGGCCTTCTTTAACCAAAATCAACGAAACCTTTGAACCAATGGAATATCAAAAGATATTCCAAGATATGCCCCACGGAGGACACTCAGGCTTCGAAGATCTCAATAATATTCTAATTTCGATCAATCACCTGAACTTGATCAAAGAAAAGATATTATTGGATCACAAGTCGTCCTCCGAAACAAATACAAACAACCAATTTACTACAACTAAAAACAAAGTTGAAGACAACTTTGTAAACGCTTTATCATTTATCAGTCATCCAATTTTGTCGGCTTTCTACATGCTAGCATGGCATTTAGGAATGTTTTGGGGTATTGTATTGATCATACTCGTCATAAAGCGTATGATACCAATGCTCAAAACCTCGTCAACGCCTGTATATAACAGAGCCAGACAATTTTGGATAAATTTTAGAAACCCCGCTCAGGAACTTAATCCTGTAGAACCTTTGCCAAACGTAAATAGAACAAATAGAGAAGACACTGAGACTGATGTACCTATACATGCCCCCCATACTTCCAATAACCTACCCAATCTATACCCCAATCTTCCTTCTTGAAATTTTCACCTCTCTTGGTGACATGTTTTTCTTATTTACATTGTATTGTATCACATATTTTGTTTGGTGAATATATACTTGAATAAATATTTCAAAAAAAAAAATATGAAAAAAAAAAAAAAAAGTATATATTGGTTTATTGATATCATTTTATTATGTTTTTCGTTATTGAAAATTGAATTAATATTTCATCATCAGGGATAACTTTAATTCACTCAATTTATGACGTTATAATTTCAATTTTACGATATATTTTCAATTTCACTTACAATTTTATGTTTTTCTCTTTGTTATTTTTTTAGAAATCTGTACAATTTTTGACACGTTTGTTATGCCGAAACCCCGAACTCCGTTCTTTAGGGCCGAATTATTATGTAGAGATTATTATTAGTTAATTAGACCATATTTTTAACAGTAAGAAAAAAAAGTAATTCCAGTTAGGACAAGATTTCTTCTGAATTTGAAAAAGGTAGAAAAAATGAAATTTACGTTAAATACTCAATTGGCTTTCATAGGAATAACCCGTTAGTTAAAAACACGTTATCTTGCCCTTGAGCAAGACAAACTAGTACAAGCCAGCTTTTAATCACTCGACCACTTATAGCTAACTATTTAATTGGCTACAGACATCCTTCTAAATCGTTTTACAAGAATTGCCGAGACTTAATTACGGCATTCTTACTTTATTTATTATAAACGATATCCACGTAAAAGCTAAACCCTAAAGGCATAACAGGCGTCTCGACTATTGTATATAAACGGACAATAATTCTTTAAATTAACTCACTGGTTTTGATCTTGTATCTATATTCTGCTCTGTGTCGTCAATACAAGAATTATAAGGTTGGTGACTTTGTATTATATTCGTTGTCTGCTGGGTTAAGCTCTGCCCTAACTGAGTTAGAGGGAATTTGGAAGTCTGGTTTAAACTCTAGTTAACCGAGAGTTTATGCTTTTAACGAAGCTTTGTTTAGGATTGCTTTAAGATAACAAGCATCCTATACTAGGAATGGCATTCATTGAAATATTTGTGGATTTTTTTGCTTGTGCCATAACCTATTCACGAATTCTTTGCAGGAGCGAAATGTTTTATAGTAGCCTATTCTAATTTTTATCTGCGAGCAGGTGTAAATAATTTATGTGCGCACTTCTTACCTTGCCGTAGTTAAATCAGCACATACTCTTCAACCCATAATTATTCTACCCGAATAATACGGGATTGAAATTGATGTTCCAGAGGTGAAATCGCGCAAAATTGATTGAATGTACTTTGCAATGATTATTTTATATTTTCCTCATAATCAGGGATAAATTCGTATGCGGATCCGCGTGTAATTTTAACAAGGCTAATTTGTAAAGAATACCGTTTGCACTGAAAATTCAAACCCTGACTGGATAATTTCTAATGTTGTTATTTCTAAACGTGGCGACGGTGTGTTCCCGAATCTTAAATTTGTGCATTAGTCGAGGGGGCTTTCTACAAAAGATCGGTATTATGGGTACACGTAAATCTTTTATTCTTACAATTAACGATGTTTAATATAGGTACAATTTTTATTTGGTGCAAAATTTATGGTATTTTACTTTTTTCTCTCAGTGTGTATGACATCGTTTCAATTTCTAAATGTGCATAATGCGCCCAAACATGATGAATTTCACCATTTTTTTCGATTCAGGAGCGTTCAAACAAACGTTTTTATTTGCCAAGTCGAGTATTGCGCCTTAATATCTTCATCAGAAGTCAGAAGATTAATAGACTTGATTCGGCGGCCTCCCGGACAAGTGTATTTCACGTATGCTATATTCATTCCAAATATAGTCAAACAGGATCGACTAAATGGGTTAGTGTTGTTGTAAATTCAACGGGTAAATGGTAGCGCAGAGTTGTTTATCAACTTTCTGTGATGTTATTAAATAAAGATTTCATTAAATACTGAGTTAGGGCAAAGGTCTAATATTATTGTGAAAACCGAATTTCGTCGACAAATATTTGCTCACTGTTAACGTGCTGGTAAATGCAGTGAAGGTGAAAATGACGCAGATACTGTAGAAACTTTTAAGTAGATGAATCACAAAAATCCAATTACATAGTCGTTAACGATACATGTTAATTTAGGAGCAGAGGAATGGGATATCACAGCCCACATGAAATATAAAAAAGAATCTAATTAACAAATTCAGACCACCCATTTATGTTTTTAACCTTCTTTCACTGCCAGTTGGAAAATTAGGAACTCCGTCTCGTTACTGATGATTACGGTACATAGAAAACTTTCGCGTATTTATGATGGAAGGTGCAATTCAGCAGAGAAAAATTGATGTTTAACTGGCATAACACAAAACCAATCAGCATTTATAACAATATTAGTTGTGTTAAAATCGCGGGCGTTGTGAGCCATTTTTTGTCGTTTAAAAAAGACTCCCCTTTAGGGTTGACCAGTGGCTCCACAGCTCCCCTAACATGATTTTTTTCGCCTAACCGCTTGGTTGCGGACGTTGCTTTACGGAATTTGTCTTCCGTTGCTAGAAATGAATTACGTGGACCCGGAAGTAGGTCAAAGGATCTCACAATCATTAGCAGATGTTGAACAAATCCCTGAAGTCTATTATGGATTTGAAACTCATATTTCAACAACACATGAATGATTTGATATCGCCTTTTTTTCAACCAAACTGCAGTCTAATTATACTTTATACTTGAAATATAATTGTATAATTAAATAATGTAGGTGGCTATTTCGGAAAAGCTGATGTTCATTCATGTGTTATGTAATTCAACTGAAAAGTATCTTTGAAGAACTTTAACTGGAGTTACCGAAATATGTGTACCAGGATGGCACACAACCTGAACATAATATGTGTACCAGATTAGGTTTCAGGTTGTGCGTCATCTTGGTACACATACTTCCGGAGCGCACTTTAATTAAATAAATGGAAGTAAACTGATGGATCAATAAACCTAATATGTACACATTTGGCCTCTCTTGTTAGGTTTCGATTTTTAAATAGAAGTGTTTGTTGAAAGGGCGCGGAGTCGTAGAAAAGTCATTTCCGTTTTAAAGGATTTAAAAAAATATGGCGCACCGTAAATATGTGTACCAAGATGACGCACAACCTGAACCCTAACCTGATACACATAAATGTTCAGGTTGTGCGCCATCTTGGTACACATACTTCGGAAGCACCAAAAATATAACTTTGGATCTCGTTGTACAACTGGTATCACGATATTTTGCCGGTTCAAATTCGGTGAATTCTTCCAGAATAAATTTTATAAAGGTTTCAATCCTAAGATTATGAAGCTCAAGGTTAAATATTTTAAACTATGCGAATGGGTTGCCTCTTAGATACATTAGGATTAGTAAAAAATGTATGTTTTTAAATATTATATAGTTTTTTGTAATGTTATACTTTGATTTCTAGCAAAAGCGCATGAATACGTTTATATTTCGCAAAATGAATTGATGTGTAGCTGAGCGCTATTTTCAGCGTGAGTATTTAGTCAACATATCAGCTAATTCGCACTGTGGAATCTCCAACGTCATCATATTTGCTTAATCTCTTGTCTGGGTCGATCAGTCAGTTAGTTAATCATTTATTTGTAATCTCAAGAAAATAGGGCACAGGAATTGATTTCTTTTTATTATTTGGAAAATAAATATACAATTAACGTTATCTGTGACAAGAGTCCGCGAGATCCTAACGAAGCGACAAATATGGCGTCTGTACGGGGTCGGAGTGGGGGTTGTTGGTGGGAGGGGGGGGGGGGGGCGGATGAATACATACATAATAGATAATACGCCGGAATACCAGGTGACGAATAAAGAAACTCGGTTGGGCTGGGTGCGGTAAAAATCTCGAGTTAGTGACTGGACGGTATATGGATGCCGTACTGCTAATCAGGATTTGGTTGAGAGTATCATTTCTACGATCACGGTTTGTGCAACTCTAGTATAATATGTATAGTATAAGTTACTTATGCTTGCAGGCTGCACCGTGAAATTGCCTAATTTCGGACAGAAAATTCAAACGGCAATATCTTGACAAAAAAGCGACGTATAACCCCAATTTTAATTATTGTTGATAACGCTGTTATTTGTACATCGATTCTCAACTTTTTTAAGGGTTGCATATTCAATTCTTTTTTCAAAAAGGCCGGAAGTTTGCCGATAAATGATTGCCCGCTATTCGGTCGATGGCGTTGACAATATATATAATTTATTAGTGATCGCAAGATGTCGTACGAGATTTCAATAAAACCTAAAATTCAGATTTATAAGTTCCGTAAAAATATTGCTGTATTGAGATTTCAAGCTGCTTCACCTGATTTACGTAGATCATTTTCGCTCACTTCCAAGTCCAACGATGTCAAACCGCGTTGCAGAAGTCTTTAGATGAAGGCGCCGAGTTCTTGTGTAATATTTTCGTTATATTTGTAGGAAAATTACCATGTTTTTTTATCACTATTTGGTCTATTCACTGAATGAAAAGAATGAAAAGTGCATTTGTATCTTTGGCGCCAACCTGGTGTTACTCAGTGAGACTGCTTTTCTTATTAGGATGCTATTTAAATAAATGGAAGTAAACTGATGGATCAATAAACCTAATATGTACACATTTGGCCTCTCTTGTTAGGTTTCGATTTTTAAATAGAAGTGTTTGTTGAAAGGGCGCGTAGTCGTAGAAAAGTCATTCCCGTTTTGAAGGATTTTAAAAAATATGGCTCACCGGAAATATGTGTACCAAGATGACGCACAACCGGAACCCTAACCTGATACACATAAATGTTCAGGTTGGGCGCCATCTTGGTACACATACTTCGGGAGCACCAAAAATATAACTTTGGATCTCGTTGTACAACTGGTACCACGATATTTTGCCGGTTCAAATTTGGTGAATTCTTTCTGAATAAATTTTATAAAGGTTTCAATCCTAAGATTATGAAGCTCAAGGTTAAATATTTTAAACTATGCGAATGGGTTGCCTCTTAGATACATTAGGATTAGTAAAAAATTTATGTTTTTAAATATTATATAGTTTTTTGTAATGTTATACTTTGATTTCTAGCAAAAGCGCATGAATACGTTTATATTTCGCAAAATGAATTGATGTGTAGGTGAGCGCTATTTTCAGCGTGAGTATTTAGTCAACATATCAGCTAATTCGCACTGTGGAATCTCCAACGTCATCATATTTGCTCAATCTCCTGTCTGGGTCGATCAGTCAGTTAGTTAATCATTTATTTGTAATCTCAAGAAAATAGGGCACAGGAATTGATTTCTTTTTATTATTTGGAAAATAAATATACAATTAACGTTATCTGTGACAAGAGTCCGCGATATCTTAACGGAACGACAAATATGACTTTGTTGGGGGGGGGGGGGGGGGGGGTTAGGGGGCGGAGTGGGGGTTGTTGGAGGGGGTAGCGGATGAATACATACATAATAGATAATACGCCAGAATACCAGGTGACGAACAAAGAAATATAAACTCGAGTTAGTGACTAGACGGTATATGGATGCCGTACTGCAAATCAGGATTTGGTTGAGAGTATCATTTCTACGATCACGGTTTGTGCAACTCTAGTATAATATGTATAGTATAAGTTACTTATGCTTGCAGGCTGCACCGTCAATTTGCCTAATTTCGGACAGAAAATTCAAACGGCAATATCTTGACAAAAAAAGCGCCGTATATCCCCAATTCTAATTATTGTTGATAACGCTGTTATTTGTACATCGATTCTCAACTTTTTTAGGGTTGCATCATTAATTCTTATTTCAAAAAGGCCGGAAGTTTGCCGAAAAATGATTGCCCACTATTCGGTCGATGGCGTTGACAATATATATAATTTATTAGTGATCGCAAGTTGTCGTACGAGATTTCAATAAAACCTAAAATTCAGATTTATAAGTTATAAAAATATTGCTGTATTGAGATTTCAAGCTGCTTCACCTGATGTACGTAGATCATTTTCGCTCACTTCCAAGTCCAACGATGTCAAACCGCGTTGCGGAAGTCTTTAGATGAAGGCGCCGAGTTACCATGTTTTTTTATCACTATTTGGTCTATCCACTGAATGAAAAGAATGAAAAGCGCATTTGTATCTTTGGCGCCAACCTCGTGTTACTCAGTGAGACTGCTTTTCTTATTAGGATGCTATTTAAATAAATGGAAGTAAACTGATGGATCAATAAACCTAATATGTACACATTTGGCCTCTCTTGTTAGGTTTCGATTTTTAAATAGAAGTGTTTGTTGAAAGGACGCGTAGTCGTAGAAAAGTCATTTCCGTTTTGAAGGATTTTAAAAAATATGGCTCACCGGAAATATGTGTACCAAGATGACGCACAACCGGAACCCTAACCTGATACGCATAAATGTTCAGGTTGTGCGCCATCTTGGTACACATACTTCGGGAGCACCAAAAATATAACTTTGGATCTCGTTGTACAACTGGTACCACGATATTTTTCCGGTTCAAATTCGGTGAATTCTTCCAGAATAAATTTTATAAAGGTTTCAATCCTAAGATTATGAAGCTCAAGTTTAAATATTTCAAACTATGCGAATGGGTTGCCTCTTAGAAACATTAGGATTAGTAAAAAATGTATGTTTTTAAATATTATATAGTTTTTTGTAATGTTATACTTTGATTTCTAGCAAAAGCGCATGAATACGTTTATATTTCGCAAAATTAATTAATGTGTAGGTGAGCACTATTTTCAGTTTGAGTATTTAGTCAACATATCAGCTAATTCGCACTGTGGAATCTCCAACGTCATCATATTTGCTCAATCTCTTGTCTGGGTCGATCAATCAGTTAGTTAATCATTTATTTGTAATCTCAAGAAAATAGGGCACAGGAATTGAATTTTTTTTTATTATTTGGAAAATGAATATACAATTAACGTTATCTGTGACAAGAGTCCGCGAGATCTTAACGAAGCGACAAATATGACGTTGTTTTTTTTTTGGGGGGGGGGGGGGGGGGGGGGGGGCGGAGTGGGGGTTGTTGGAGGGGGAAGCAGATGAATACATACATAATAGATAATACGCCAGAATACCAGGTGGCGAACAAAGAAACTCAGTTGGGCTGGGTGCGGTATAAATCTCGAGTTAGTGACTGGACGGTATATGGATGCCGTACTGCTAATCAGGATTTGGTTGAGAGTATCATTTCTACGATCACGGTTTGTGCAACTCTAGTATAATATGTATAGTATAAGTTACTTATGCTTGCAGGCTGCACCGTCAAATTGCCTAATTTCGGACAGAAAATTCAAACGGCAATATCTTGACAAAAAAGCGACGTATAACCCCAATTTTAATTATTGTTGATAACACTGTTATTTGTACATCGATTCTCAACTTTTTTAGGGTTGCATAATTAATTCTTTTTTCAAAAAGGCCGGAAGTTTGCCGAAAAATGATTGCCCACTATTCGGTCGATGGCGTTGACAATATATATAATTTATTAGTGATCGCAAGATGTCGTACGAGATTTCAATAAAACCTAAAATTCAGATTTATAAGTTCCGTAAAAATATTGCTGTAACGAGATTTCAAGCTGCTTCACCTGATGTACGTAGATCATTCTCGCTCACTTCCAAGTCCAACGATGTCAAACCGCGTTGCGGAAGTCTTTGGATGAGGGCGCCGAGTTCTTGTGTAATATTTTCGTCATATTTGTAGGAAAATTACCATGTTTTTTTATCATTATTTGGTCTATCCACTGAATGAAAAGCGCATTTGTATCTTTGGCGCCAACCTCGTGTTACTCAGTGAGACTGCTTTTCTTATTAGGATGCTATTTAAATAAATGGAAGTAAACTGATGGATCAATAAACCTAATATGTACACATTTGGCCTCCCTTTGTTAGGTTTCGATTTTTAAATAGAAGTGTTTGTTGAAAGGGCGCGTAGTCGTAGAAAAGTCATTTCCGTTTTGAAGGATTTTAAAAAATATGGCTCACCGGAAATATGTGTACCAAGATGACGCACAACCTGAACCCTAACCTGATACACATGAATGTTCAGGTTGTGCGCCATCTTGGTACACATACTTCGGAAGCACCAAAAATATAACTTCGGATCTCGTTGTACAACTGGTACCACGATATTTTGCCGGTTCAAATTCGGTGAATTCTTCCAGAATAAATTTTATAAAGGTTTCAATCCTAAGATTATGAAGCTCAAGGTTAAATATTTTAAACTATGCGAATGGGTTGCCTCTTAGATACATTAGGATTAGTAAAAAAATGTATGTTTTTAAATATTATATAGTTTTTCGTAATGTTATACTTTGATTTCTAGCAAAAGCGCATGAATACGTTCATATTTCGCAAAATGAATTGATGTGTAGGTGAGCACTATTTTCAGCGTGAGTATTTAGTCAACATATCAGCTAATTCGCACTGTGGAATCACAAGAAAATAGGGCACAAGAGTTGAATTTTTTATTATTATTTGGAATATAAATATACAATTAACGTTATCTGTGACAAGAGTCCGCGAGATTTTAACGAAGCGACAAATATGGCGTCTGTACGGGGTCGGAGTGGGGGTTGTTGGAGGGAGGGGGGAGGGGGGGAGCGATGAATACATAATAGATAATACGCCGGAATACCAGGTGACGAACAAAGAAACTCGGTTGGGCTGGGTGCGGTAAAAATCTCGAGTTAGTGACTGGACGGTATATGGATGCCGTACTGCAAATCAGGATTTGGTTGAGAGTATCATTTCTACGATCACGGTTTGTGCAACTCTAGTATAATATGTATAGTATAAGTTACTTATGCTTGTAGGCTGCACCGTGAAATTGCCTAATTTCGGACAGAAAATTCAAACGGCAATATCTTGACGAAAATGCGCCGTATATCCCCAATTTTAATTATTGTTGATAACGCTGTTATATGTACATCGATTCTCAACTTTTTTAGGGTTGCATAATTAATTCTTTTTTTGAAAAGACCGGCAGTTTGCCGAAAAATGATTGCCCACTATTCGGTCGATGGCGTTGACAATATATATAATTTATTAGTGATCGCAAGATGTCGTACGAGATTTCAATAAAACCTAAAATTCAGATTTAAAAGTTATAAAAATATTGCTGTATTGAGATTTTAAGCTGCTTAACCTGATGTACGTAGATCATTTTCGCTCACTTCCAACGATGTCAAACTGCGTCGCGGAAGTCTTTAGATCAGGGGTTCTCAACCTGGGGTTCGCGAACCGAGTGGGGTTCACGAGAAGATTTCCAGGGGTACTTGGATGACAGTCGAGCTTTCGTGTGTTGCTTCTTTTCAATACCGGTATCCCTTAATAAAGAAAGTAACTAAAAGAGGAAAAAAAGTTGCAATTGAAACTCAGCGTACATTTTCCCTGATATTGCGTTGTTGTAATTGTGACGCAACAATGTGAACTGCACGGCTTGGCAGTCGTTACAGCAAATTGTTAGTCAATATATCACAATTTAGTTTGGTGTCTGATTACTGGGGGTTCGCGTTGATTGTTTGGTGACTCGGAGGGTACTTAACAGAGAAAAGGTTGAGAACCCCTGCTTAGATGAAGACGCCAAGTTCTTGTGTAATATTTTCGTCATATTTGTAAGAAAATTACCATGATTTATTATTACTATTAGGCCTATCCACTGACTGACTGATATGCACTACAGGAGTGGTGACTCCTCCACGGCCCATGGGCCGGGGTCACGACCCATCTAATTGGGCCACACATCAAGCTATGGGCCACGGCCCCATCAGGAAAAATTCAATTATCTTAACAAAATTCTCAATTTTTACCAAATTGTCAATATTCAAACCAAAAAAATATACTGCTGTAGTATGTGTACCAGGTTAGGGTCAGGACAAAAAAAATTCAGATTTTTTACATTATAGTTCTATTATGAGTTCGGGGACTGTCTGTGTTAGCCAAGTGAATAGTTTCTTTACACAACTTGATGGGCCGCGGCCCATAGCCTGATGGGCCGAGGCCCAATTGGATGGGATGTGGCCCCGGCCCATGGGCCGCAGAGGAGTCACCACTCCCACTCGATATGCAAGGCCTGGCATATTTTTTTTAACCATCTCTGCATGTTTTCTCGATTAATATTTGTGCTTGAATCCCTAGAATCATAATAATAAAGATTTACATGTATTTCAATAACCTAGATTGACTTGTAACCACAATTTTTTTGTAATCTAGGCCTATAGATATTGAAACATTAGGTTGATATGATTGAAAAAATAGAAACAGTTGTCAACAGTATGTTCACATTGTTTTGATATAACTGCCCAATGAAGGATTAGAGGGATACTGGAATATTACTCTTATTTATTGGAAGATAAGGTAAGATTAATCACAATAATCTGTATGTGTCTCAAAATGCTTAATGGGTAATACCACAAGTATTTCTGGGAAGCTTGACTTTTTGTTCTCAAAGCAGAATGAAACATATAGAGCTTAATAATTACATCAAGATTTCAAAATCTCATTTGAACAATGTGAATAACACCATCTGTAAATACTAAACAAATATAGGTATGTTATTGCTGCATTTCCCGACTAGTGGGTCAACCGACAAAAAAAAATAACAGAAATATTTTCACTACATGACGCAAGTACTTCTATTTGGCATGGCACAACCATTTTTGCTTATGTTATTTCTAACCCCCACCTGGCTCTGTCATCCAAAGATTACGTCTTTACGACCTAACAATCATGTCAAAAAACTTAGCAAAGTAAAGACACGAAAAGGCATAAGCATCGAAGATAATGAACTCACTAATGCCAGCCATCTCTCTCTAATGGGGAACGTTACGGCTAGAAAGCAAGAGAAATAACTTGCTCAATTTCAGGTGATAGTCTGTGCGTATAGTTTGGACAACCTCATTATGTTACTGTGGCATCGTAGTGACGTCATTTTTGAATGGCATAGTCAGGTGGGGGCTAGGAATAGCATATGCAAAAATGGTTGTGCTACGCCAACTAGAAGTACTTACGGTACGTTGTGTTGTGAACATTGTCCAGTATTTTTTTAACCCTTCAATATAACTGGACAATAAAATTCTTTTGCTGTTGGTCAGTTAAGCACCAATGTGCCTCATAATGTTCATATTCTGAAGAATAAAGCTGTAATTTAGCGTTAATAAAAAGATAGCAGCAATCATTTTGAACGACCCATTAACTGGAACGTTGATATAATCTTTGAATATGGTGTGTTTAGTGAATCGGGCCCATAAAAGCAATTCAATAGCCAGAAAATTCGATATGTTGTTCTATTGTTTCTATTGTTTTTTCATCAGGTGGTTTCTTTAATCTCAAGAATGGCAGATCAAGGTCAACAGCAAGAGGGAGCTAATATTGTGAACATCCAGGGTGAGATTTCATTCAAGTTATTTTAGTATCATTCGGTGTCTACAAATTTGAAAAAAAAAATGATATTGTGAAGAACTTTGCAACTTGTGCATGATAATTATTGGGAATTATTGAATCGCAGTGACAGATGCTGAATGCCTTGAAGTCTGATTTAAATTCACTAAGTCCATTTTGCTCTGCAAGAACTTTATTAAAATAAAATTTCTGTTTCATTGAAAATTATAATTTGAATCAGGAATGTTCACATATAGTTTTAAAATATAGGTACTCCTGAGGTATGTGTACCAAGATGGCGGACACCTAAACGTAGTATGTGTACCAGGTTAGGGTTAGGCCATAATTTCAAGTACCGGTACAAATACTACGGGAGTCACTTGGCTAGTCCCCGAACTCGTAATAAAACTAAAATAAGGAAAATTGGAATAAAATTATGGCCTAACCCAACCTGATACACATACTATGTTCAGGTGTCCGCCATCTTGGTACGCATACTTCAGGAGTACCAAGATATATTCCTTGCAGGAAACCTGATTCCATAAAATATTCGGATATTAAGGATTTAAACAATAATTTTCAACGAAACATAGATTCTAGTTTATTCTTCAGTGAATGAAGATTGATTTGACTTTTTTCAGGCTCAAATATTAATGAAGTTCATGGCGAAGTGATTCAAGTCGATAACATTCAGCAAGCTCAGGCAGAAGTAATTCATGCAGGCAATATTCAGCACTTCCATTTGCATTATGACAATAATGGTATGTTTATTTTACTTTCTCGGGCAATTTACTAACAACTGTTTCATTTTGAAGGTAATTTGCATGGCAGGAAGAAATAAATGTTTGGTTAACATCTTCTTATTTTAGATTTCACAGTTTCAAAGTGAATGAAATCCTTATTAGAAGTTTTACGCCTTCCTTTAAAACTTACCAACTAATTATTTCTAGCTGCTCCACCTCCAGTCGCACAACAACCTCAAGTACAAGCTGATGCAGGGTCTGCTGGGAATATGCAAGAGGAAATGCCGTCAACATCAGGTGAGAGTCAAGGACGATATTAAGTATTTTTATATGAAAAATTAATTACAAGCATTCATCCAGAAGTCATACAAACAGCAATTCATTTGGGCATTAGCTGTGTAAAAACGGCTCCTGAAACTCAGATTAAATCGCCATGCTTGTCTTATTAAAGGTCTTTATGAAAAGTCAAATATATTTTTATCCTTCATACACGCCTTATGACCATAATAAATATGTTATGACCCCCTTAGCAATTTTGAAAATACCTGGAGCTTTGGACAGTTGTGTATGGTGTTTCTTTCATCGGGACAATGTGAAACTTTGTTTTAGCTCTTCTTTTATTCTTGATCGGCCACCCTTTTTTGACATCTATACGTAGTTTCTGACGGTTTTGAATTAGCTTACTTCGATTCGAACATTTCCAAGTGTAAAAGGGGTTACACGGTAAAAACTTTGCGATTAGTTAGCCTGGTTAAAAAGTTATTGACTTCCTGGACCTACTATACATAACTCTCACTAAATATGTCATGTTCTCTTAAACAGGCTTTATACCTTTTTAAAAAAGTTCTAGGTTTTTTCCCTCTAAACAACCCCCACAATATTCAGCCACATGTTTTCTAACAGTGTTTCAAAGTGCTTTGCCTGTCACATCACCCATACATGAATATTCCACTGTTACCAGCCAATGATAAATCACAGAACAGAAATAGAAACTGAGTTTTTTTTTTAAATAATGAATGCAACCCCAATTCGGGGACTTCCTTTACTTTTAAACCTGCTTATGAGTCATTATTCAATAACAAAGCCTCCTTCTCAAACATTCACTGTTCAAAACTACAGTAAAATAGCCTGGTATCGACTCAATCAATCAAATCGTAAACTAAGAATGACCTATTTTCAGTTGCTGCCACCTAGTGGCAGTGCTCTCTTTTCTTGTTTTGAGTGCTCTTGTAAAAGAGAATTGAAAAGAAACACTTTACTAAGCATTTGTGTTATATATAGAATTGCCAATTTCAAGTTTACCACTTTAACCATAGCACGCACCCATTATCGTATCCCCTCGTCTCTCACAGGATAGGTTTAGTCGGTTGAAAGGTGTGAGTGAATGTGATAGCTAAAATAAATTTAAATGTGAGGTAAATTAGCAGAAAGATAATACGACAACTGTGTGATATCATAATCCTAAGCCAAGATATCAAATTAGGAGTTCACTTTTCAACTGTTCTTTTTAGATATTGTAGACGAAGTAAATTTTGAAAAAAATTGCCTGGAGTTTGAAACTTTGGCTACCTTTGATATAGGCAACGTATTCCACAATATGTTTCTGTGCGATGATTATATGTCTTGCAACAAAGTATTTTCATTTCAATTCAGGTTCTGCGTCTCGTTTACAAAGCAGAGAACAACGCAACATTGACTTAGGATACAGCAATCAAGATTTACTTGTGGCAGGTGAGTGTATTTATAATCTGTCCTGATATAATCATTGATTCCCATTTGTTTGAAGTCTCGAATGTTTTTATACGACGCTTACTCGTGTCTTTTGCTCCGAACACAGCTAATGTACAAGCAGCGGTACTCCCGTAGTATGTGTACCAGGTTAGGCCATAATTTACTCAGATTTTTGCTTATATTTGTTCTATTTCGAGTTCGGGGGCTGTCTTTGTTAGCCAACTGAATATACCCTCTGCCTATAGGCTTCCGTCCCTTTACACAACTTGATGTAAAATAGGCGAACAAAATTAGTTACCTCCATGTCGGTACACATACTACTGGGGCGACCAAGCAGCCAGTGATATGTTATTTTTGTAAGGACTGGAATCTTTCTGGTCCTGATTCCCCCCCCCCCCAATTTATTACACCTTGGGTTAGGTGGGGGCATGGGGCTTCAATCGCTAGGAACCAGGAATGTGCAACCTGCGGCCCACAAGAACGAATTGTGCGGCACGCATGGGAATCCCAATTTTGAATGGCGTGCGGTCCGCAAAACGAGTTTTACTGCAGTTCAATCTGGTAATTCCAGTCACTTTGTGTTGCCAAGACTATACCTGAGTCCAATTTGGTATCTATGCCTATGACAATACATTGCCCTAACAGCTAGCTTGTACGAAGTGAAAAAATATGTCATAAGATCCATATCTGAAGCTTGGTACTCCCGTAGTATGTGAACCAAGATGGCGGACACCGGAACGTAGTATGTGTACCAGGTTAGGGTTAAGCCATAATTTTATTCCAATTTTACTTATTTTAGTTCTATTACGAGTTTGGGGCTTAGCTAAGTGACACCCGTAGTATTTGTACCTAAAACTATGGCCTAACCCTACCCTTTTACACATACTAGGTTCTGACGTATGCCATCTTGGTTCACATACTACGGGAGTTCCCCAAAGTTTTTGTGCCTGCAACTATTAGAAAGCCTATGTTGAATGAAAGTGCGGCTCGCAGTTTCACCCACTTATTTGTATCTGGTCCTCCTGTATTGAAGGTTGCACACTCGCTTGCATTGCGTCGCCCAATTGCTACGTGTAGTCACTGCGAAGGCAAATACCTAAACTGTATGGCGTCTTCTTAGATTGATTTTTAATTTACTACAACTTTTGATTGTAATGTTTTTTTTGGTATAATCCTTCAACTTAGAGCAGAAGATATTTGATAGATTAGGCATAACTATCTAGTTTGCCTATCTTTCAATATGAGTTACTATCAATAAATTTTTACTTATGTGTACAAAATCGTTACTTATGTGTACATTTCTCTTCTATTAAGGTTCTGCATCATTATTACAAACAGAGAAACCTACGAATGTAGAAATTAAAGAATCAAACATTAACATTATTGGAGGTAAAAGCTTGAAATTTATGTCTGATTGTGCTAAATTGTGCTGTAACCTGAGTTTAAGGTGCAAGCAAGCAAATGCATGAGTTCCACAAATACTTGGCTTTAATTCACCTAAATGTTAGCAGCATCTCAAAACAGTTTACAAATTATGAAGCACCAACAAAACATGACTCAGGTAAAAGCATGCCATTTATGACTCGGCAGAAAATTGTCGATGGCAGTAAAACATATGCAACAAAGTTTAAATACCAAATACAATAAAAATTACCACAAATGGTAGCTTTGTCATTTCAGTTTTATACTATCGTTAAAGCTTGATTAAGTTTCTAAGTCATTTTCACTTGCCTTCTAAAGTCTGATGTCTGATGAAAAAAAAAAAAAAAATTCTAAAGTCTGATGCATAGAAGCATTGTTAATTGTTACATCTCGCTTAGTCTGACCAGATCACTGTCAGTTAGTGGAATTTTTACTTTAAGTTATGCTAAGGAATACTCTTGTTAATATTGTAGGTGGAGGAATGATAACCAAGGGAGAAGTAGCAACGACAATTATTCGTGACAGCGTCATTATCATCGGGGAAAGATCACATGATGGTAAATAAACATTTGATTTGAACAAATTAAGTGACCATCAAGGTTTTGAGATATAATATGATGCATTCAGAATCGTAATAAAATTGGTTTTGACTCCTGGTTGACAAATATGTTACCTCCGTATTGATAAATTTTTACTTTGACGCTAGCTCCAATTATTGGGAACCAATGTCCCGTGGCAAAAACTTTCTGTTAGTGTCTTCTGAAAATGCAAGCCAGTGCTTTTCGAGTTTTTCTCAGAAATCTTCAATTAATATCGTTCAAGTACTGACAAGTTTGACTCGACTCCAAGACTAATTTCGTTTCCAAGTGCAGAAGACGCTTTTGAACAAGTTTGGAATTTCCTGCTTCAGCAAAATTGTTATGCCCTTTCTAAACAAACTGTATGTCTTCGAAAAGATTTTGTTCCTGCTAATCAAGTCATGCCCTAGGACAGGGGTGGCCAACCTTTTTCGGCTCGCGAGCCAAAATTGGGTAAATTTAGCGACAAAATTCTTGCGGGTACCGACCAAAATTGAAAACAATTATTTGCTAGTTTCAAAGCAAAAATACACAAAAATAAACCCTATAAACACATACAGATAGCTTCACTATTCAGAAAAATATCATTCCGGCAATTAGATTTGATTACTTTTCTGATAGAGATTTTGCATTGGGTTTATATTTTGTAACTTTAAATAAAATACCTGAACTCTTTCGGGCTACTCCTGTTAGAAGACTTAATTAAGTACATAACTGAGAACACAGATTCACAAGCATATGTAGATGAAAACATGGAGAGTAATGCAGTTGTAAAGCTTTTAAGACACGAAATTTTTCGGGAATCAGAAATTTTTCATCCCAATCACGAAATAGTTCGTTTTTTGCACTTCTCTCTTGCATTTCCTTCCCTAATCGCCTATATTTCTTTCAAAATCAAGTTATAACTGTAAGTTAGCAAGTAATACTAACCAAAATGATCTGTACAACTTCACAAATCAAACAGAAGTGAAGAAAAGGGTGGCACAGTCTGACTATATTTCAATATTACGTAAGATTGTAGCCAAATGAATGCTGTGCTCTTCCTGACAAAATTTCTGGAGATCCTACTCATTTGTTACATCATAATGTATTTTTGTAATCATATGTCATGAAAGTACAAGAAGAGTTTAAATAAATAACGGATTGTTAACAAACGATAATGAATAAATTTACACCTAATTTCAACAGATAATTGAAGTCTTGAAACTTTTTATCTGAAGGTGAATGATCTCGTTTGCGAGGTCTCGCTCGCGTGCCGAATAATTGAGCTCGCGTGCCGAATAAGTAGGCTCGCGTGCCAGGGGTTGCCCATCCCTGCCCTAGGACGAGGTTTGGCCGTCCCAGGCATGTTATGGTCCTAAGGCTAATCCTAAACTGGTTATGCCCCTCTTAAACGATCTTTATGCCTTGGGTTTTGTTCCTACTAATCATGCCATGCCCTAGGAAAAATGTTTGGCTGCCATAGGCAAGCTATGGTCACTGGGTATGCTCCTTTAAACGAGCTGTATGCCTTAGAAAAGGCTTTATTCCTACTGAACCCCAAGAAAAAGGGTTATACTAAGCCAGTCATAGTCATCTTACTAAATTAACTATACCCCAATAAAATATGTTGTGCCCATCTCAGCCAAGCGATAGTCCTTCGAAAATATTAAGGTCTTTCCTAAGCTGAGTATGCCAGTTATTAATGAAGATTTATATTTATGACTTCAGGTGCAACAACAGCACAAAGAAGAAATGAATTCGCTGATGCCAGACTTGCTTCAAATGATTTACCCTGTCCAGTCTATGAGGTGGCGCCTTCTCAATCAGGTGTGTATATTGATAATTATCAGACATAGTGGGCCTATAAGTCTCAACTGTTGTTGTGACGAAATTGAAAAATAATGGGAATTCTGGAATATGATATCACACTTTTGTATTTCTTATATTCGAGCAATGCTATTTTTTCAAAGAGAAAATTAATAGAGCAGTAAGTCGAAATGAGCAAAATCTGAAATTATAAATTGTTATTTGTACTTGATTGACTTTGAATTGAATCCCACCTTTACACCTCACTCATAATGGTTTAATATAAAATGCACAAAACTGATATTAGTAAACGATTACGATTCACCAACGTTCCCCCGTTTATTTTTCTGATTACTAGAGTCACCTCCCATACAAAATTTGATTGAAATGTTGTTGATGTCATAATTATCAAAAATGTTATTTATATTTTGAAAAAAAAGTCATTTGAGCTCAAAAAAAATATTACTGTTAAAAACCATACCTGGTAAATAGTATACCTGTTAATTTTAAGCGGCGATCTATAGCACGAAAAGACTTCTCCCAATACGATACTTGCGATACCCTTCATACTGGTGAATACAAACTTTCATTTCATTAAAAATATTTGCTTTATTCTTTCTAGGTGACCTACAACCTGCACAGAGATCCACTCACAGAGGTAAAGCATTTTTGATGAGTTTGATACTGGGTTGTTTGTAACTCTCATGTAATAATTATTAGTTCCTAAAATACCAATCCAACATATCCTTCTGGAAACTTCATATTTTACTTGTAATCTGAATGTGACCATTCGTAAACCTAATGAAAACTTTCAGATTCATGTGTTGTGCTTCAAAGTTTTTTCATTTAAATTCAGGTTCTGCATCTCCTTTACAAAGCAGAGAACGACGCAACGTTGACTTAGAATACAGCAATCAAGATTTACTTGTGGCAGGTGAGTGTATTTATAATCTGTCCTGATATAATCATTGATTTCCATTTATTTGAAGTGTCGAATTTTTTTATATGACAAAATTTTGCATTTTGCTGTAATCACCTTTTGTTTTTGCCAGCATCACATGTCATTTAGCCCGTAAACACTTTCATGTCGGTTTTTGCTCTCCCTAAATCACAAATTTCCTTCAACATAGTACTCTTGTGCCACGCAATTATTTTTTGGCACTCGCAAAGAATTGTGAATCCAAAATCAGAAATTCCAACTTTGAAGCAGTCAGCGCTATTGCTTGGTATCTCATTGAAAGAGCCATCTTTTTTGCGTATAATGGCTTTTCTGGCGCGTAAAATATTCAATCCATGACAACTTCGAGATTCTAAAATGTCCTTCTATATAAATTTAATGGTGCTCCCAGAAGTATGTGCACCAATATGGCGGACACCGTGACGTAGTATGTGTACCTGGTTAGGGTTACGCCATAATTTTGTTCCAATTTTCCTTATTTTACTCATATTACGGGATCGAGACTAGCTAATTGACTCCCACAGTATTTGTACCTGAAACTATGGCCCAACCCCAAACTGCTACATATACTACGTTCCGGTATCCACCACCTTGGTGCACATACTTCTGGAGTACCAATTTAATTGTGTCTAACGTAACTCATGGTTGCGTCTTCTTGTGCCAAAATAAGAATTTTACTACGGTAGGCGATCTGTGGACATAAAAATAAGATATAAACTGCCTAATGTATTTAGTTTTCATTCAGATTTTTGCAATCCTGCCAACTCATTATCGCTGTTAGAAAAATCTTAAGATTTGATGAAAAATCTTGTGGAGTAGCCTAAAATTTTATTTTCACTTGTTAAAAATAATGACATTTTAAATGAATGATGAATTCTCTGTAATTCTGTAAGTAATCCATTACCGATACGAGCATGTTTAAACTGTCTTGCTATAATAATTTAATGATCTTCAATAGGGCCCGACCGATTCTGCCTTTTTAAACCGATACCGATAGTTTTCTAAAACTAGGCCGAAGATCTGATAGCGATGTTTTCTCACATAAAAAGATGGCTACAAGTAACAAGCAACACTCTGATAATTTTCTTTGCAAAAGAAATGAAATCTATACCAGAATGTTCAACTCGTGCAATGACGACGAAAAATTACATAAAAAAATTAGAGGTTTTTAAAATTGGGATTTCGAAAACTTTTGAGTGTTGACAGTTGAAAATTGCACATACTCTCAAAACTTCATTTACTCAATTCCTATGAATTCAGTTTTAATAAAGCATGCAAAGCCTGTAGGTGCTAATTAATGCCATTATCATTAGTCTTAACTCTGGAGGTTTTTTGTGTAATTTTCAGAAAAATGATTAACAACCATTAATAACATTGAACTGTAGCCCAAGAACTTTTATATTGCATTTAAGAAGATATCGAATTCGGAGCTAGGGATGAAATTATTATTTGGTGATCGTATTGTTACTGTTGCCTTCAAAATGCAAGAGTGCAATCATTTGTCATAGTAATAGACATATAATACGAAGTATTGCCATCATAGGAAAATACAAATTTCATTGAAAGCATATATTGCCATCATGAGGATTCCCCACAGCTCAACACCTCCAAATATATTCTATTTATAGAACTAGCATTTTCAGCCGAAACTAAATTGCCTTTTTTCCCCTTTTGTACTCTTTCAAAAACGTCATTATCGGTAATAACCTTCCAGTTATGGCCATACCTGAAATGGATAATTAGACGGCAACTGCAACGGCAAAATTTGTGGAAAACAAGGCCGATATATTGGACGGCCGATATATCGTTCAGGCCCTAGTCTTCAATTTAACCTGCAGTTACGTCGACAAAATAAAAATAAATAGGCGGTTAGCAAAATGCAAGTTTTCCTAAAATTTCAAAAGGGGAAGTTTCCACCCTGACCCCCCCATGGCTGCACCAGGGCGGCGAAATGCTAAAGACAAATAAAGGAGTGAATACGTGGCGCAAATTTTTGTATATTGAAAAGTGGCCGAATACAATACTAGAAATAGAAACCGAAAATAATTTAGGTTTTGTTGTAGTGAACAATCCTATTTCATAAAACACAGGTTCACAGAATTCAAACATGTGCAATCCTATGACTATTGACTATATACTATATATCTCTGTATATTATGATATTTTATTTTCGACAGCATTATTCAACTTGTAATTTATTGAATTCAAACCTTTTTCAGGGAACCATGCAAGAAAATTCATCAATTACTTCAACAACAGGACCTTGGAGCAAACCAAAGTTAACATCACAGAAAATTACAAAGAAGCAAAACTGAATGAACCAGACTTTGAGGTGAATCCTCAAATAAGAAAAGTACCAGACTTCTACCGTGGAGAAATGGCCCCCAAAGTTACGGAATATAAAATTGAGACAGAATTTACTGTTGAAAAAAGTGATATTGGTGAACCTATTTCTCTGGATGTGCTTGTGGGACATTTGAGCAACAAAGAATACAGATACATTGTCATACTGGGGCATGCGGGCAGTGGGAAGTCGACAATCATGAAACGTCTTGCTCGAAGTCTTCTAGTTGCCAACAAATTAGTCGAACAAGCTCAAATAAGTGAAGGATTAAGGATTCGGCTATTTGGTAGTACAGGACGTCGTTTCAAATTTATTCATCACTTGAACATTAAAGATATCCCGTTTTTAGGAGGAAACAAAGCAGAAGAAGCCATAAGTCCATGCGAATTACTTTTTGGGAAAACAGCTTTTGGACTCGCAACACAAGATGTGGGAGAAGGTTACGAATGGCTGCAAGAAAATCAATCAATGTGTATTCTTTTCCTTGACGGCCTGGATCAGGCAACTTGGAATCTCCTTGGAAAATACAACAAGATGAAGTATACCGATAAATCGAGCACAGCAACAATCATGTGGAATCTAATAACAGGCAATCTCTTTCCCAGAATGACATTCGTGATTTCTTCTCGTGAGCACAGAATAGCATCCCTTCCTTTAGAATTGAGGCCTCAATTCATAACTGCCCTTGCTGGTTTCACTCGAGACGACATCAAGAGGTTGTTTATTGCAGTTGTCGGGGACGACGGTGAAAAAGCTTGGGAAAAATTAACAAGGCAGTCACCCGCACTCATTCCATTATCATCTGTTCCACTTTTTCTAATATTCAATGCAATCGTTTGTAAGTTCAACCCAGAGAAACTACCAGGTACTATGACAGAGGTAATGCTACGAATCCTTCACATCTTCATGCGATCCGATCACACACATGAAAGGAAACGGATTGAAGAAATACTTCCAAACTTGATGGGAATGTCCTTCGAAGGCACAAAAAATAAACGAGTCATTTTCACAATTAATGATCTCACAAAATTTCAACTTCAATCCAATGAAGTTCGTGACATTATCATCAAGGTACCTGGGAAAAACATGTTTAACCAACATCTCATGGAGGGAGACCATCTGATGTTCTTCAGCCATCAAGTCCTTCAAGAAGTTTTATCCGCTCTCTATATTTCAAACATGGATTCTACTACTTTTCGCACATTTATCGAAACTGAGTTCCGAGATGATCATTGGGCAGTTGTTCGCCATCTATTGGGTGGAATTATTCTGAATCCTGATATCGAAAGCAATCTCATAACAAACTTTTCCCCTGGTAAGTTAAATGTATTGTTATGTCCAGTGGCGCAGCCAGGGGGGGGGGGGGGGGGGGGGGGTTCGGGGTCGAAACCCCCACCTTTTGGATTTTTTTGAAAACAGAAAAAGTCGCCGATAACGCGTGCAATTGCTTTCTGCTAAAATCGCCGTATGTTTTCATCAAGGCGGCGTGTTATTTAGGCCGTAATCGCCTTCTCGTTGGTATTTATTCTCTCTAAATCACAAATTTGTGCCACGGGAACAATTATAATTATTTTATTTTTGTACTCTCACGGAATTGTGAAAACTGAAAAAGCGTGCAATTGCCTTCTGCTAAAATCGCCGATTGTTTCCATCAGTGTGTTATTTAGGCCGTAAACGCCTTTACGTCGGTATTTATTCTCTCTAAATCACAAATTTGTGCCACGATAAACATGATGATTATTTTTTTTTTGTATTTTGCAAGGAATTGTGAATTCGGTGAGAGTTATTATGCGTTCATCGGCGTCGAGGTTCTAAACACAAATGAATGAGTAAACCCGCGATCTAAATTTGACTGAAAATCGACAATACAAAATACTGATAACAAAACCGTAAACAATAGGCTATAAGATTAGTTGAGTCCCGCGACAGTCTAAAAACGCTTTTCTAGTCTAAAATCGCTTTTAAAATGCGCAAAATTTCGTGTGCCCATGGCACACATTATGTTTCCTCGCTGTTTCGGAACATATCGCCATTAAAATCGAAACACGGTTAATTGTGGGTGGGATCCATTACTTTACAATTGTCGTCGAAAATTTTGGCGTTATCATTAAACAAGGTTGAAAACGCGATTTTTTCGCGATTTCCGTTAGTGATGATATATAAGATAATTAATCTGAAGTATATCCATCAATTTTCATTCTACTGAAATAAATTTTACTCCATGAGAATTTACAATAGATTTACGGATTTTTCGAAAGCTTTTATCTTTGAAAATAATCGGAATGGCAGCATTGCGATTGAACGGAGTCAATGTTACAAGCACATCTCAAATTTGTCGAATTTGCAAAATAGAAAAAATACGGATAAAAACAATATATAATAGGGCAGTTTACCACACATTTTTATGCAGAATTCCGTGGTGTTTTAGAGTGGCTCTTGTTTTGTCGGCACAACCGCAGGATAAATTGAAGACAATTAAATTAATAAATCAGGACATTTTAAATATGCACTTATCGGTCATGGATAGGTTACCTTGCGCAAGAGAAAAATCATTTTTCGTTAGAAAAGTCGGCTCTTCTAACAAGTGACGTAATCGCGGCGACTGTTCGGCGTGGATTTTGAGGCGGTGAATTTGTATATTTTATTTACTGTTATACTTTATATTTATTTAGTATTTACTTTATATTTATTATATTTATTAGCGCCTGGTTATGTCTTTCATACCATGTTTGGATTTGTTCGACATCTAGACTTTCATGGCTTTGAAAAAAGTAGACAAGACTGATTTATTGGATAATCCCAAAGCACGTGAACTAAGATGGCGGACACCGGAACGTAGTATGTGTACCAAGTTAGGGTTAGGCCATAATTATCATCCAATTTTAGTTCTATTACGAGTTCGAGGACTAGTCAAGTGACTTCACTAGTATTTGTACCTCTAATTATGGCCTAACCCTAACCTGGTGCACATACTGCGTTCCGGTGTCCGCCATCTTGGTTTACATACTTTAGGGATACCAATTATTGTGTATTGAACTGGCGGAGAATCAGGCCTGTAGTTATGCAATTTGTACTACAACTATGGCCAACTTAGTATTTCGTTGCCCCAAATAAGTCCCACAGAATTGAAACTCCCATCTTTTACATCAGCTTAAAGATCATATTAGCCTTTCTCAAACTAAAAATATTTTTACTTACCAGATGCCAGACAAGATGAGAAGAAAAAAATTCTGAGTGAATTTCTATCATCTCAGTCACATGAAGAAATGGAATCATATCAGAAGTTCGAGCTGTATGGAACATTATATGAAGCTAACGACACCGATCTTATTCAATCCTGCATCAGGGAGATTGATTTCCATTACGAATCCTTCACTACAGCAGGGATGCATGTAATGTCATCAGATATACGACGCTGCAACCACCTAACTCGGGTTTGTCTAATCTACTGCAATCTCAATGCTGAACTGGTTCATATCCTGAAGTCAAATTTAGAAGGTTCCTGTTTGAAGGTAAACTTAATATTGGAAGTTGATAAAAGTATTTCTATTCAAGATCACCAATTGTTCCAACTCGTATCATAGAGATTCGTCTAGCTCAGGCGGTTCTATGTTCTACCTCAGTGGTTGCCAACCTTTTTGTTGAATTCCTCCCTTCGTCCATTTTGGAATTCATTCCTCCCTGCCCTTGTATAAAAACTATTTTATTTATTCAATCTTCAATGAATCCTCCTATAGTTTCATGCACAATTCACACTCAGGATCTTCTACAGTTTTAGTAGTTTATAATTTGTGCTTAATTTTTATAAGAGTAATTGAGAACTAAAGAATATTAGTACTAAAGCAGTATTCCTCCCCAAGAGGAAAAGAGGAATTCGACAAGAATTGGGCTACCATACCAAAATCATACATCAGATAAACTTGATCATATCCCATCATGTTAAATTTTCTTAGAAGTTCTTATTTATTTCAGTTGGATAAACTAGTTGTCAGTGAAAACAGGGATCTTGAACCTACTGGTTGGGGGGAAGTTGGATTAGTTGTTACACAATGTCAGGTGAAGGTATTCAGGGCTATGGATTGCAATCTGACAGCAGAAGGAATGAAAGCTTTCAAGGAAAACACTGGCAATGCAAAGGTGAGTTGAAATCTTTGAGAGTAAAAAGTAACCAGCATAAATGCGTAATTATAAATTGAAAAATCTACAGAAATTGGAGTTGTTAGGGCAGTACATCCAGCTATTGTAGTATGCACGAGTCCATTAGTTGAATCATGACCTACTGGGAACTCGATTGCGGTATATGGCTTGTTAACTCTAAGCCTGTGGTTCTCAATCTTTTTTTTTTCGTTGCGCAAAAATTTTGTGGTTCATCAACTTTCTCAAGCAGAAAAAAACTACGAGAAAAAAAAATTCTCTTTGCAAAGATAAACACTCCTATAATTAAAATAAGAATCAGAAAAAACATCGTCATCGTTTATTGCTTCTGCATTTGGAGTTTTAACTAAATTTTTTAAGAACTCTAGTAATTTTGCCCCTAAACATGTTTCTGTGGTCCACTTGTTGAGAACTATTGCTCTAAGCCAGGGGTCGGCAGACTGCGGCCCTCGAATGACTTTTAATTCATAAAACGAAAATTGATTCTAAATGCATTGTATCCACATGGATTTATGTGGTAACAAGTGCCGCTTGTTTTATAGCAAGCAGGGATGGCCAATTCGAATAAAGTATTCGAATATCTCGTCATTCGAATATCGGAATTCACGTTCATGAGAATATCGGATATTTGTGTGACGTCACACATTTTCGACGCCGCTTTCAAGACGTTTCCGTTAAATGAAAACATTCTCGATAGAAACTTGCACGTGATTGTTTTCATCACTCATCAGCGTAACGTGTTATTTAGGCCCGTAAACGCCTTTACGATTGTGTTATGGCCTATTACGATGGCCCATTAACTTTTCGTTTTGTGGCCCATTAACTTTTCGTTTTGTGGCCCATTAACTTTTCGTTTTGTGGCCCATTAACTTTTCGTTTTGTGGCCCATTAACTTTTCGTTTTGTGGCCATTAACTTTTCGTTTTGTGGCCCATTAACTTTTCGTTTTGTGGCCGATTAACTTTTCGTTTTGTGGCCCATTAACTTTTCGTTTTGTGGCTCATTAACTTTTCGTTTTGTGGCCCATTAACTTTTCGTTTTGTGGCCCATTAACTTTTCGTTTTGTGGCCCATTAACTTTTCGTTTTGTGGCCCATTAACTTTTCGTTTTGTGGCCCTTTAACTTTTCGTTTTGTGGCTCTTTAACTTTTCATTTTTGTGACCGATTAACTTTTCGTTTTGTGGCCCATTAACTTTTCGTTTTGTGGCTCTTTAACTTTCAGTTTTGTGGCCCATTAACTTTTCGTTTTGTGGACCATTAACTTTCCGTTTTGTGGTCCATTAACTACCCGTTTTGTGGAATATTAACTTTCAGTTTTATGACCCAATAACTTTTCGTTTTGTGGACCATTAACTTTCAGTTTTGTGGCCCATTAACTTTCAGTTTTGTGGCCCAATAACTTTCCGTTTTGTGGCCCATTAACTTTCTGTTTTGTGGCCCATTAACTTTCCGTTTTGTGGCCCATTAACTTTCAGTTTTGTGTCCCATTAACTTTCCGTTTTGTGGCCCGTTAACTTTCAGTTATGTGGCCCAATAACTTTCCGTTTTGTGGCCCATTAACTTTCTGTTTTTTGTTTTGTGGCTCATTAACTTTTCGTTTTGTGGCCGATTAACTTTTCGTTTTGTGGCCCATTAACTTTTCGTTTTGTGGCCCATTAGCTTTCCGTTTTGTGGTCCAATAACTTTTCGTTTTGTGGCCCATTAACTTTCCGTTTTGTGGCCCATTAACATTCAGTTTTGCGGCCCATTAACTTTTCGTTTTGTTGCCCATTAACTTTCCGTTTTGTGGTCCAATAACTTTCCGTTTTGTGGCCCATTAACATTCAGTTTTGCGGCCCGCTAATTTTCAGTTTTGTGGCCTATTAACTTTTCGTTTTGTTGCCCATTAACTTTCCGTTTTGTGGTCCAATAACTTTTCGTTTTGTGGCCCATTAACTTTCCGTTTTGTGGCTCATTAACTTTTCGTTTTGTTGCCCATTAACTTTCCGTTTTGTGGTCCAATAACTTTTCGTTTTGTGGCCCATTAACTTTCCGTTTTGTGGCCCATTAACTTTTCTGTTTTGTGGCCCATTAACTTTCCGTTTTGTTGCCCATTAACTTTCCGTTTTGTGGTCCCATAACTTTTCGTTTTGTGGCCCATTAACTTTCCGTTTTGTGGCCCATTAACATTCAGTTTTGCGGCCCGCTAACTTTCAGTTTTGTGGCCGATTAACTTTTCGTTTTAGGCCCACTGAATTAACATTCAGTTAGGTACCGTACTGTGTGCAGGGATTCGTTCAAAAAGAATTGTTTTAAAAGTAGTATGTGAACCAAGATGGTGGACACCGGACGTAGTATGTGTATCAGGTTAGGGTTAGGCCATAATTTTATTCCAATTTCCCTATTTTTGTTCTATTATGAGTTCGGGGACTGGCCAAGTGACTCCGGTAGTATTTGTACCTGAAATTATAGCCTAACCCTAACCTGGTGGACATACCACGTTCTGGTGTCCGCCATCTTGGTTCTCATACTTCGGAAGTTCCGATATTTTTTGTATTAATTAATTAAATAGGTTAAAGAAAAATGGATGCAAAAACATGCCAAGCGCTTCTTATTCGCAATAAATCCTTCGAAGCGCCACAAATATCGATGAAGGCCCATACACGCCTTCTCAAGCTTTAGTTCAATGCGTCCGCAAAAGTGGTTGGCGCAGGAAGATGCAACCGATAAGCCATTACGTGAACGACTCTACGACAAGAACCACCCTGCGAAAATTGAAATACGACCGAATAAATGAGTTTGTATAACTTTGAAAAACTCCATCACTTTAACATTAAGAACAAAGTATGCTAAGTATACATTAAGATTAACCGAATAGTTTTAATCGTAATAATGCCTTTAGTTTATGAGAAAAATGTCAATACAGAAACTCAAATCCCCATTATGGGGTGATAACAGATTAGTTTTGACATCATTGCATCAGAGGGGTCTTACAATTAGCATAGCCTGTTTATCGTTTAAATCAGGTTGCCGCCGATGTAACTATATTCTTCATCATCGTACCGCACCTTGTTTTGCCGAAGGCTGCCCTTGATTGAATAAGTTTCATGATCAAAATGTCTCTCTGGTATTTCGGATATATATTCATGTTAAAATTGTATGGCTTTCGTATAGATCCAAACTTGGCAATATATGTACGCAATAGAAGTGAAAGTTAAAGCAAGAATTTTGACTTACATTTTTGAAAATATAATATCGGCAACTTCTGCGTCTGCCAGAACGCAACGTTCTGGAGTAGTTTCACGAGGATGCAAAGGGTATTTCAATAAAAAATACAGAAAAAACAAATGATTAAAACAAGCCCTTGTTTTAAAACGGAATGTTTTTTTAGAATTGATAAAAAACAAAACCCTAACTGTGTGCTATCAAACTTCTCCGTTATGACGTTAGCCGCTGTTATGAGGTCATAGACTTTACGAACATCCAGCCGTTCAGGGTTCGAAATGGGTAGAGGCAGGGATGGCCAATACCGAATAGTTCACTATTTCGAATACTTCGAAAATAAAATCAAGTAATAGAAGCCTATCTAAGTGTATGAAGGATTTTCCATACAATAAACAATGGAATAACTGCTATCTATAACCTGGCTATATAACCAGGCATTTCATGTTTGGAGATTATTGCGATGTATATATTTTATATACTATGAGTTATATTAACAGAATTAAATTAATACGGCAAGGCATTTTAAACAGTGGTATCGCTGATGGATTTGAATATTTGCTCAACACAAAATCATCCTAGTAAAATGCCCATACTTTTAAATACCAACCATTACCCAAATTATTTGCCAAAAAGCTGGATAAAGTACGAGTTATTTTTCCGACTTGTGACAACTTTTTTCGTGAGTACAAAAATAAGAATCAAAAATTGATTATATTCGGGAACTTTACCACACATTTTAAGTCCGCAGATCACCTTTGTATATTTGAGTAAAAATACTTTTATTATTTTATAAATACGAAAATAGGAATCAAAAACTAATTATAATCGGGTATTTTATAACACATTCTAAGTCCACATATCGTTGTTGTATTTTGTAAATACGAAAATAGGAATCAAAAATTATTATTAATTGCGAGTTTGCCACACAATTTATGTCCACAGATTGCCGTGATATTGTGCCCGAATATAAATAATTTTTTATTCTTATTTTCGGACTCACAGAAAAAATGTTACAAGTCCGAAAATAATTTATACTTCATCCTGCTTTTTGGGAAATAATTTTGATAATGGTTGCCATTTGTTTGTATTTAAAAGTATGGAGTTTTTACTAGGATGATTTTGTGCTGCGCAAAATATTCGAATCCATGACCGACACCACTATTTAAAATGCCTTACCGTGTTAATTCAATTCTATTAACGTAACTCAAATGTAGGTAAATCGGGCAGTTTACCACACATTATAAGTTCACAGTTCGCTGTTGTATTTTAGAGTTATAATAGTTTTATTATTTTGTAGATACGAATCCAAAATTAATTATTATTGGGCAGTTTACCACACATTTCATGTCCACAAATAAATATCTTTGGCATTTGGTATTAATACTTTCATTATTTTATAAACATGAGAATAGGAATCAATAATTAATAATATCGGTCAGTTTACCGCACATTTTATGTCCATAGATTGTCGATACAACCATGAGTTACGTTGAACAAAATTAAATTAATACGGTATGACATTTTAAATGCTGGTATCGGTCACGGATTGAATTATTTTGCGCAACAAAAAATCATCCTGGTACGATACTTTCAACTATCGCTATCAAAATTATTTGCCAGAAAGCGGGTAAAAGTATTTTTCCTAATAAATCGACTTGTTTTTTCGACTTGCAATTGCAACTATTCATATGACATCGTAACAATTACGACCATAAATAATTATCAAATTTTTGACTTAATGGAAATGAATGTGTAAATAAAAGCCTCCTACACGAATGTCGGAAATGTCCACTCGTGCAAATGTGTCGCAACACGCACGGTCGTACAGAATATAAACAATCAAAGTGCAGATTCTATTTCATCGTCATTACAATACGTGAGAAAGCGTAAAGTGTCGTTTGAAGATTCCGGTAAAACGAAACACCGTGTTTACGGCGAAAAGTGGCTACCATTCGAAATTATTCGAAAATCAGCAGAAAAGGTATTCGGATACTTTGCTATTCGAATAAATTCGAATATTCGATTCGTTTTGAACAACCCTGGGTAGAGGACTTCTCACCAAGTCCGGTTGTTAGACGAATACCAGTACTACGAATCAATAAGAGTAAAAAAAAATCATGAAACTAACGGACATGCCATCAATACTTCGTATTTTGCAATTCGCTTATAATATATATATTAATATTGGGAAAATATTTGGCGGACCGGCAGCAAGGTTGCCGCGGACCGGTGGACCGGCGGTTGAGAACCACTGATGTAGTGACAAATTTTTTAGTAATGAATACCATGTACTTTCAGCATTTATAAATAGCACTCTCTCTAATGCTGCAAACCTAGTATAAAATATTTGCATCTCATGGCCGAGTGCGACCTTTTCCATATATTACAATTACGCTAATAGGAACACATGTAAACCAAACACAACGAGGATGATTATCGAAAAACATGAATATAAAAAGTAAATAATGATATGATAGTGGTTCCCAAATAATTTGGAATGTGTCGCGAAATATCGATTCATTTGATAAATAATTTTTATTCGACCTCATGAAGCGTTGAAATCCTTAAAATTAACGTCGAACGAGAAGCGCATAAATAGCGCATTATACCCTTTGATACTAAGTTGTGAAATACAAAAAATAGCTATGAAAAAACATTAAATTAACTTTAATGTGAGAGCGCCAAAAACACACAGTCCATACTGAGGCAATTGCAATTTATGTGGCCGCACTTGGTAGGGCGCGTTAATTAATGGTGTAAAATAAATTTAACAATCATCAATTATAATCGAGCATTTCAGCATGTTTATTTTCTGCAGGCAAGATTCGTAAAATAACACTTTCAGACAAATTCATTTTTGCTGCAAAATCTCAATTTTCAGTTATTATCGTTATACAAACCACGTGTGGCAACTTTTTAATTCATCGTCGACCAAAATATCGCCTGACACTCGACTGAACGTGTGTGAAGCGTGAACGATAGGAACGGATTCATCAGCGACTTGAATTCTGGAAAATGAGTATTTTATTGGGAGTGCAAATTACGAAATAAGTGTAACAAAACGCATTTTTTTTTGTGATATAACTTTGTATTTTCAGAAACGGGTTCTCGTAAAAAGTAAAATTTCGTCTAAATTAATCGCGAAATTGTTTTATTTTAAGCCAAGTCGGAAAAAGTATTAGCACCCAACCTATTTGTCAGTTTCATATTTGCACGAAAATATTGTCAAATATTGTCATTGAACAAGGGTCACATCCAGCAATTGCAGTATAAACGAGTCCATCGGTTGAATCATGACCTGCTGGGGACTCAAATGGACTTGGTTTCTATGCTTTAATTGGTGAACCTGACACATTTAAAATTTGATTCCAATTGCTTTCATTCAAGACACGACTTGAAGGTTTGTGTATTGGTACCTACTAGAGATGTATCGGTATCTGCAATATCGGCCATTTTATCGTTATTAGCAAAATGAGGGCTAATATTCCCTTTTTGATCTGATCCAGAATGTTTAAAAAAATTAGTTAGTGGAAGCAGGGGTCCACAACCATTTTGCTATTGGCGGCCACATATCATTAATTTGTATTCAAACGGCCGCCAGGGGGTTGATGAGCGTGCCTAAGGCACGCACATTTTTTGCTTTTATGACATCATAACCGCGTATTTGACCCATGCGAGGTGTAGTCTGCCCAATTATGAAGTATGTAGGACTACTTGGAAGTATAATATTCGCATTTTAAACGAATTTTTCTCCTTCGGTGGACATATTCTTGAGCAGATATATTGCAGCAAGTTGCATAATGGTTGCACAATTTGGAAAAAAATCGAAAGTCTGGGAGGGGGAGGGGCGGTTGCCTCCATTTTCTTGTCCCCAAATGTATAATAAAATGTCAAATATTTTAATGAATTTATTCTATAAAAGTTTGCAAAGCATTGTAGCAATTTAATGACGACATGAAGTAATGTTTAAAAGTTTTAGGCAGTTTAATATAGGCTAGTGCTGTAATAAACAAAATCTGGTTGCTAACAGCAACTTTAGTGTCAGTGGATATCTATTTAGATCACTTCATTCATTTTCTCATGCAGCTGTTTTGCTTGAGATTCTTTATTACTGGTTAATCAATTGCTTTGTTGACATTCCTACCATGTTAAATATTCTTAAAGTTCTTATTTATTTCAGTTGGATGGAATAGATGTCAGTGGCAATATTGATCTTGAACCTGCTGGTTGGGCTGAAGTTGGATTAGTTGTTACACATTGTCAGGTGAAGGTGTTCAGGGCTTGGAATTGCAAACTGACAGCAGAAAAAATGAAAGCGTTCAAGGAAAACACTGGCAATGCAAAGGTGAGTTGAAATCTTTGAGAGTAAAAAGTAACCATCATAAATGCGTAATTATAAATTGAAAAATCTGCAGAAATTGGAGTTGTTAGGGCAATACATCCAGCGGTTAAAGTATGCACGAGTCCATCAGTTGAATTTGAAAAAAAAAAGCTGTGCCCTACACGAATATTCCATTCAAGACTCGACGTTGATTTGGGAGATCGGTGTATTGGTACCTACTAGAGATCTATCTACAATATTGTCCATTTTTCAGTATCAAATAAAAGCTATTCATCAGCCAAACTAACTTGGCTACTTCCGCTACCAAAATTTTATATAAAGCAATCAGATATTAGTGGATTTTTAAACCAAATATAATGCTACAGAGGCACAAAATCCTGCACAAGCCATTCAATGTATTTTTTTAACAGGATAAGTGAACATCTTTATGACGTCATACACTAAACAAAACATTCAGCATTCAGGGCTTGAAATGAGCATATGACATCTGAACGAGTTTGGTTTACGCATTAATAGGAGTTAAACTCACAAAATAGATGAACATCAATGCCTTGCATTTTGCTATTAAGATATAACATTGGATTATAGCTGACGAACCGGCAGGATGGTTGACGCAGACCGGCGATTTGAGGCTTTTATCTATGAATATTCTATCATCTAGGACATAGGTTCTCAAAGTGCTCCGTACGGAGCCCCAGGGCTCCGCGGGAGAAACCTAGGGGCTCCGCGTGCTATTTTATTATATTTCAAAATACTGACTTTGCTAATTTTGTAATTGTTCAAAGAAGCAATAACAGCTTTCGCGATTAAAAAAAAAAATTTCAGTGGATAACGAGGTTTCTGTTGCGTAAAATATTCAATCCATGACTATTGAGAGCAACTTTTAAAATGTCTTGTCATAATAATTTAATTGTGCTTATCGTTACTCACGTTTGATTCGAGATTACTATTAGAATTACTGAAATAAAAGATTACTATTCTAAAATAATATAAAATACGTGATAAACTGCCAACAATGAATAAATTGGAATCGTATTTTTGCGATCCTGGGAATTGTCAAACTTGATTTGTTCTTTCGCACTCGAGATTATTTTTAGGCAAGATATCAGCGTTACAAAAAGCCCTAGGTTGATGTTAAAGCTCAAAAAGTACAATTTACAATCTATGACCGATGCGGGCATATTTAAAATGACTTGTTCATTGGGTTAATTGTATTCAATGTAATAAATCATTACTTATCAAATTACCCCGGCAATCCACGGACATGAAATGAGAAACAAAGTTAAGTGAACGAAGTTCTTGTGGACTACCGTATATTCTGAACAACACTGTTATCATAGGATATTAGAAACAAAGTCATGCTTCCCAAAAAAGATAATACCTACTACCGGTGCCTGTAGTTTGAGAAGATATTTGTGCCCTTGCCGAATGATTCATAATCGTAATCCTGGCTGATTGAGTGGCAGTGTGGTAGATTTAGCGAATTTGACAAATTTGAGCCGTTCTTGCAACACTAACTCCCACCGCGCAGGTCTGCCACTCAGATTCTTTGCAAGATATCGCGTTTAAAAAATCACAAGGTCTGGGCAAAATACGAACGATTGAAATTTATGTTATTGCATGCGGCTCCGTCGGTAGTCTATGAATGGATGAAAGGTACATCGCGCGCATAATTGACTGTGTTTCGATTTCAGTTACTACGATGAATAAGCAAAGAAAATCCAACATAACACCAAATTTTGGGATTTACAATGTCTAAAAAAACTTTAATCTGTCGTGAGTTGTTGAAACAGAACTTAGTGTTTTAAAACCGTTTTTAAGTTTTAGTTTTAATCATCCATAATGCCGCTTTTCAATCAAGGAATTTGAGTTGCGGATTTACCTCTTTATTAAATGTTTTAGTCCTCCTCGCCGATCAAGCAATTACTATAATATGGTAACGATGCTTTCACATTGAACTCATAGTTCCCCACGAGAACAAAAGAGCAATTATCGTTATTAGCGAAGTCTTTTAAAAATATCAAAAGGGACAAGATTCGAGTTCGACCCCTAATTTATTAATACGTTTGTCAAATGTCTCAAATTTACAGCCTTTATATATATAATTTATCTGTGAATTTAGATTTATTTATGGCTTGTATTAACCGGTATGTTAGTCGTTGTATTAAACCCATTAAAAAAGGTTTAGCTTTTATATTCGTAAAGTACCTTTAACTTACTCAGGAATATTTATCGGAAAGTAACAATTTTTAAATTTATTCTGGGGCTCCGTGAATAATAATCAACCTTTTCACGGGCTCCGCAAGACCAAAAGTTTGAGAAACCCTGATCTAGGACACTGGTTCCCAACCTTTCTAACCTGGCGAACCGGTAAAATTAAATAAAATGTACTCGCGGACCGGCAAAAATTTAAATGAATGGAACAGAAAATAATAACATATATTTGCGTAATGTCGGGCAATCACTACGCTTTGAGAAAAAAAGGTACACTTAAAAACATTTCACATGTGGAAAAACTATCAAATAGTGGCCGGCCAAAAATTGGAATGGTTGGAACATAAAATAATACCATATATTTGCGTAATAACATGCAGTGAGCACCCACTATGATTAAAAAAGGCCCACACCTCACATAAAAAAACATGTACATGCCAAAACATGTACACACACAATTGACTCCAGTGAGAATTTTGCTGTTTCGTTTCCAATACAGGATTGCAAACGAGGCGTCAAAAAAAGGTTTCGCAACACAAAGCTCTTCAGCGGCTCACAGTCAATTTATTTGCTTCGTTTTAATTAAAGCTAGAAGTAACTGGTTAAAAATTCGGACAACTGTTTGTTGCTTGATTACTTAGCGATGGGTATTCGTTATCAAGAGAGCTCAAGAATGAATTGTGACAATAATTTTTTATAAATCTGAACTGTAAAGTTAAGGTTTCATCGAGTTCATCATATCAATCCGTCTGCAGTTGATCGACGCCCCAAACAAAATGAATTTATATTGCAATGATAAAGTCGTTGCTAACTTGACTCCAGGGTCAAAATCCTGCTGTGCATCACCCGAAAAAGATCTCAACGGCCCATGCTTTTGTTGTATGTCTCGTGACCACCTGCAAGGTCGCAATAAGTTCATATCTCGCCGAGTGTTATGGCTCTGGAATATTATACTGGTCCTGGCAGTTTTCTGGTTTAAACAAAGAAAGAAATACTCATAACCTTTTATATGGATGGTAATATCAATGCAAAACGCAAAAAGCATGCATGCTGATTTTCAGGTTTGTGAATCTTGCGAGATTTGATGGAGAGCTTTCGCTATGAATCGGAACCGAAAAAGTAAAAGTGTGATTACTCTGCGCCAAGACGTCGCCGGGCCATCAATTCCGCACTTATCAAACACCAATATGACGGCAGAAGAGAGATTCATAATAAACCAACGTAACTTTGACTTGTTAATCAAGAAAAGCATGCATGCTGATTTGTGGGTTTCTGAATCTTGCGAGATTTGACGGAGCGCCTTCGCAATGAATCGGATTCGAAATAGTCAAAAGCGTGATTACTCGGCGCCAAGATGTCGCAGGGCCATACCGCACCTATCAAACAGCAATATGACGGCGGAAGAGAAATTGCGTTATAAACCAACGTAACTTCCCATTTTCATCTTTGGTAAAGCGATTGATACGGTAGATAAACAAGAGACCACTCATCTAGGACAGCTTTATAAACTTGCGTTGCTGTTTGTGATTTTAAAATGAAAAACTTAATATTTTCAGATAAAGCTCCTGGATCTGAGTTGGAACAAAGTCAGCGAACTCGGAGATGAAGGATTATCTACAATCAGTGAAATTGTTCATCAATGTCAGGTTGAAACATTGCAGATGGTATATTGCGACTTCAACGATGATCAGTTGGAAAGATTCAAAGCATTGATCGCTGATACCGGGGTCGAGTTCATTGCTACAATGATTCTACAAACGATTAATCCTTGAAGCCGGGTCATTCAAGCTTTAATTTTATTCAATTTCAACTGGTTCATTTCTATCAACAAAATTAGTTTCATAGTATTAATTGTTTTCTCTCCATACAAGGCTCAAGCAAGCATATATTTATACATATGAATCTGCCACAATGCTTAAAGATCAGACACCCTGAACATATCAGGACTCTAGTTTGTAATTTATACAATGTTCCCAACTAAATCTCTCTTCAAGCATTTCATTTTAATTAAAAATATTTTTTCATCATATTCCCTGTCAACAGAATTAAAAGTTCATTCCCTTTAAAAGCTAAAGGAGGTATCCATCCAAGCATATGGATCCACTCTTCCTAGGATTTGTACCTGTTAACTTAATATATTAAACTTAGTAAAATTATGAGTCGGATCAACCTGGTCTCAAACCAGTGTCCTCAAGAGTTCACTTGCTGGTATTTTGTTAACAACCATGATCTGAATTAGAACTCAAGTATAACCCAAACCCCCAAGTAATAGGATTTGTACAATATGTTACTCCGCCTATTCAATGCTCACATTTTGATGTCACACACATTTTTTGCATATTCCTAGCGTTTACCTTTTCCTTATCCACCCTAATGATGATTCTAGTTCAGCGGTGGGCAAGGTTTTCGAACCCGGGGCCAAAAATTTTACCCACTTAGACTGGTGGCCATGTAAGTGTGTGACGTAAAAAGTTTAACTTTATGAACATTAGTTACAGTGTTAAAAAGGCAAAAGTGGAAAACAATAAGCCTTAATTTAATCGCAATCTCAACACATTTTCTGAGCTACTTTTCAGCTGAAACATCAAATTTAGTTTTAGTTTAGTTGTGACAGCATTGGGTGGACCAGATTCAATTACCCAACAGGCCGGATTTGGCCCGTGAGCCTTAGTTTGCCCATGTCAGTTCTAGTCATTTAATTGAATATTTTCATTTTCTCATTGCACTGTTTACATGATCAGTATGTGCTGTATATTATCAAACTTCAACTACTGTATGTTTATTTTTTCACTTTCAATATTTTGGTTGTTTTAGATGGATCCACTTTACCAATCAATTATATATTAAGTTTCAAGACTGTTCAATGGGTTTCACAGACATTGCATGTTTTACGAAGTATAAGAACCAAGATGACTCACAACCTGAACCCTAATTTGGTACACATACTATGTTCAGGTTGTGCGCCATCTTGATGCACATACTTCTGGAGCTCCCGGATTTCAATGCTTAAAGATCGGGGTATTCGGACTAATCGGGAATCGAGTAAGCGATCTATTTAGCCAATGTTTCCAAGTAAATCTCTCTCTAAATAATTTCAATTTTTCAAAAAAAATCAATGATTTGAAATATTTAATTTTTAACTGTTAAAATTTTTCACCTTTTAAAGCTAAAGGAGGTATCTATTCAAGCATATGGATCTACTGCTAGGATCACTGTAAAACATCAGACCTTTTCAAATTATTTATCCAATCATTTAAAAGTGATGAACGAAATAGTGAGCTAATCTGGACTGCTTGAACTATTGACCTCAAACTTCACTAGGCATTCACTAGTAAAATAGTTGAATGAACTTACATATTATGGTGTGATGGTTTGATAAGAAATCTAACATATTATAATGTAATGTTGAATTTTATATTCCCATATAAACTTATCTGTTATGCTTGTGAGCTCTTAGTATTCGATACTTGCATTCCGCATCATCGCACCTCTTCCTCGTATCTTTTATCATAAGTGAAATATCTTTTACTATTTTTATCTATATCCTATATATCGCTTACTATAAATCGCTTTTTTCATGCAGTGCTTAGTAGCTACAAATACTGAGAAAATCTATTTTTCGAACTCATTAATAATGGGGATAGGGTTCACATATTTATACCGGGGAAAAAGGAATAAGCCAATAAGACGGCGAAATCATATGAAGAACCACAGTCTATCGTCCGGTTACCAGTTCATGTCCAGTATGGGATTAGTTAGCCAGTTACTTGTTTTCGGAAGCATGGACTTGGTGGTGGGGGAAGCCGTAACTGAAAAATGGTTATGTGAGACACCCTACGACTGCGAGAAGTCCAGCAATCTTGCTCATAATTCTTGTAGTGTGTGTACCAGGTTAGGGTACACACACGTTTTATCTCGATTTTCCTTAATTTAGATCTATTATGAGTTCGGGGACTGTCTGTGTTAGCCAAATGAACATAAACCCTGACTGACCATTGGTTTTCGTCCCTTTGCACAACTTGATGTATAGTAGGCGAACAGAGTTAGTTACCTCCATTTATTGGTACACGTATTACTGGAGGGATTCACTCACATGTGATTCGAGACTCAGAACCCCCACACGGTAATTGAGGTGTGGTGACGAGCCGAGCTAAACAGCGTCACCCACAATCTTATCCATTTATTGACTGACACTGTGTTCTGTGTTAGATATCAGGCCATACTCGCCATATCCGTACCATTATATATAGGGCTGTCACTACATAATGGATTAGACACTTATTTCTGACTAAATTTGGAAAGTAATGGTAATTCGCATCTTAGGGTTAGGCCATAATTTTAGGTACAAATACTACAGGAGTCAAACCTAACCTGGTACACATACTACGGTCCGCCATATTAGTACACATACTTCAGGAGTACCAATATATCTACTTGTAAGTTTCTACTATAGCTGTGTCTATTTCGACTCATTGAATAAAAAGTGTCGATGTATTTACTAGGACAAGCAAATATTTTTCCGATGAGATTCGATTTCCACAATAATATTAGACCTTTGCCCAATTCAGGGGCCAACTTCAATACAGGAGGGCCAGATACAGGTAACTAGATGAAGCCGAAAAAAATTGTTTCTTTATGTCATTGATATTACGGCATTGCTAGGGGTCCTTGCAAAAATGGCGAGTTAAAATGCATAAATTTCTGAAAAATGCTATCCAAATTTATTTTCACACCGACTTTAAACGAATTCAATGATAAACCCGTTTTTATAACATTGTGTATTTTGCTACCTAGTTTTGCTAATATGGCAATGGCACTTAGGGGTTGGAATAGGTTTGGCGGCGCAAAGAGGTTGGAATTGCTCGCACGTACCAGAATAACTAAACTAAAAACCCGTTTCGCGGGCACATCATCCAAATTAGGCACTTCTCCACTGGCCGCACAATTTTTCCTCGTGGGTTGCATTTGGCTCGGGGTACGCAGTTTGCTCACCGCTGCCCAAACTCATTAATAATATCCTTAACCATGAACATCACAGCCAAATCAGCAGAAAATCCTTCAAACAACTCCCTGGTAACAACCTGCCGGGTAAATTTATAGCAAGGCTATCGTAAGAATAAAATAATTTGCGTGTATCTAGGGCACAAAATACCGATCTTTTGTAGAAAGCCCCCGTCACTGATGCAAAAATTAAGGTTCGGGAACACACCGTCGCCACGTTTTGAAATAACATTAGTAATTATCCAGTCAGGGTTGAGAAGGATTTGAATTTTCAGTGCAAACGGTATTCCCTACTCCAAATCTAAATCTAGCCGTCAATTAACACTCTTTTGTGCTTTGTAGATATCAAATCAGCCTGCGGATCCGCATACGAATTTATCTCTGATTATAAGGGAATATAAGCTGATCATTGCAATGTATATTCAATCATTTTTTAATCTACGTGAATAAATCGCAACTATTTTGAGCAATTCCATAGGCTTCCGCCCTATTAAGCAACTTGATTTTAAAGTAGGCGAGAAAATCTGGTTACCTTTATATTGGTACACATACATCTGGCTCGCCGATTTAACTACTGCAAAGTAAGAAACGCGCACAAAATATATTAACGCCTGCTCGCAGATAAAAATGAAAATACTATGAAACATTTCGCTCCGTTCGGTAAATGAGGCTCGGTTGGCTGTGCAAAGACCTCGTGAATAGGTTATCGCAAAAGCAAAAAATCCACAAATATTACAATCAATGTCATTCCTAGTGAAACTATTTTTGTGTTATCTCGCCTGAGAGAACACAGCAAACAAATAATTCGAAGTGTGTAAAAATGTTGAAATGTGCGAGGATTAGGCGTTTCATTCTTTTTAATATATGAATATATATATATCTAAAGATATATAGGATAAGTATCATTTGAATTGAGAATTAACGAATAACCAAGGATACAAAGAGTTACAACATAGTTTCCAATAACTACCTTAAAGTACAATATCCCTAACGATACTACTACACTACGAAATAAATCGGTTGTCCAGATAGAATACTTACCCGACTACCTACGAAGCTAGGTTACATAACAAAGTCAAACTGCAAACTTAGTATTATTTAAACAATCATACCAGGTACAGTGATCATGAATAATATAAATTGAAAGACAACGAAAGCAAATTAACATCCTAAAAATAGGTAAATGAAAGTGAAAAAACAGCCATATCACAATATATTAAAAATAAACATGAAATGACATTGACCAATATTATATTCCGCTGCCGTCTTATTACATAACTCATGAGGTACCTGAATCTATAAGTTGATATAAAAAAACGAAAGCGAAATAAACATTTCTTATTGACTGACGCTTCTTATGCGTACGATATGCAACAAGATAAACGGCTGATTTCCTGCCCATTCTAAAGTAACATCAACGGGTGATAAAGTAACCCACATCCAATGCTTGAATATTTCATTTTAAAAGATTTACAAATCTCTATCCTCCTCTTGCGGCTGCGAAAGAATACACGTTGTAACTTGAACATACAAGCTTACATCACAAGTCATGGATATCTTATCGTTTTGCTCAGTGAAAAACGGCATCCAGAGAAGCCAACATTTATGATAAACCACTGATTTACGCACAATCGATTTGTTATCAGAAAAGCGGATTCCGAGATTCACACACGCATAACATATTGGCAGACAGCTAATTTTGGTGGAGTTTATTATTATTGGATGCTAATTACGGTATTCCTGGAGTATGCTCACCAAGATGGCGGTCACCGAACCGTAGTATATATGTGTACCAGGATATGGTTAGGCGGCTAGGCCATTTATAATTATATTCCAATTCACTTCATTTTAGTTCTATTACGAGTTCAGGGACTAGCCAATTGACCACCGTAGTATTTGTACTTAAAACTATGGCCTAACCTGGTACAGATACTACGTCCCGGCGTCCGCCATCTTGGTACGCATACTTTGGGAGTAACCTAATTACTATGGTGCCGGTGGGCAATAATTTAATTGGACCATTTCCCTCCATCGAATAATTTATTTTTTGTGTTCCACAATCACAGTAATTTCACTTTAAAATTATCAAAACGCTTGAAATTCAGATTTTCGCCGCCCACTTCAATTGTATAAACCAAGAGACAAATTCTCAAATTTATAGACACGATGGCCACAACGAACTAGTACGAGTACGCAATCTGTAGTCTAGTATCTATGAACAAACGATCCCGCGACGCAAGAAATTATCTTTAGATTATTACAGTCCCAACGGAATCTTAGACAATAACAGAGTTAATAGACGGAGCCATGACGCGCTTAGCCGAGTGATCCGAACGTAGATCCAATTCGTTGAAGCCGCAATGCGAAAACAATAACTGGATAAATTAAGCTACTCACCAGAGTCGAGGCTTCTAAATATGCTTCCGAGTTCCTTACTATCCGTATTCCATTCCGTACCGTAAACTCATATAATTCCCAACATATTACTGCAACTACAAAGTTTCCTTTATCTACATCTCATGCAAATAAGACTGTTTCGTATAGCTTTGAAAATATTCCAACGCTGCCAAACAGAAACCAACTTTATACGACAGAAACGTAGACTAATGGCCGCCTGTGAAACATCAACCAATCACGTTCAATTACTTTAAACGTCATAATAATAATTTTGTCGTCACAAACGTTTTAAACAATGCCAGTTGTGTCGTCACGTGAATAAACATAAATTTCATAGTAACGTGTATGACTCAGCGTTTCGGCACAAACAAAACATAAATTTGGCAAATCTGGCCTGTACTTGCTGCACTGATTCAGCACTATCGCAATGCTGTCACGCGAGATTATTTTTATGATATAATCTTTAGAAAAATCTCTGTCTGCTATAAAGTCTCTCAGAAAAATTGATTGAATATAAACTGGAATTGAATTAAATACCTTATATATCATCACAAACCGGAAAAAAGTCGCGTTTCCAACCTTGTGTAACGTAGAACGGAAACTTTCAAAGGGAATTAAAGAAATGGATAACAAGGGAAATATTTCCGATTTCAAATTAGCATCGCGTATTCACTCCTTTATTGGCTTTAGCATCTTACGACCAATCAATATAATACCTTTCACCGAATGCACAATTCTGAGGACTCATGAATTATGTGTACCAGGTTAGGGTTAGACCATAATTTTATTCCAATTTTCCATATTTTAGTTCTCTTACTAGTTCGGAGACTAGCCAAGTGACTCCCGTAGTATTTGTACCTGAAATTATGGCCTAACCCTGTCCTGGTACACATACAACGTTCCGGTCTCTGCCATCTTGGTACGCATACTTCGGGAGTACGCAATTATGCGCGGTTAACATTGTCGTGGCAAAAGATATATTTATGTTGAAGAAAATTTAGGGGAAATAAACACTGACGTGGAAGTGTTTACGGCCTAAATCAGGGGTGTGCAAACTGCGGTTCGCGAAGAAAAATTGTGCGGCCCGGGTAGAAGTGCTCATTTTGAAATGGTGTGCCCGCGAAACGAGTTTTCAGTTAATCTGGTGCGTGCGAGCAATTTCAATCTCTTTGCGTCGCAAAACCTATATCAATACCTGAGTGACCCTGTCATATTAGGGAAACTAGCTAGTAAAATCCTGTTAGAAATACAGAAAAAAATAAAAGTTTGACGGTGTGACAATAAATTTGAATTGCAGTTTTCTTTAAAAATATACGTTTTAACTCAATATTTCTGCACGGACCCGGAAAGATTCGTCCCGGAAGCCCCTTTGTAATTAAAAGATTTCGTAATTAGGAATCGAATCAAATATTCGAATTGGTTGATATTCGATAGAGTAGACATACGATTTTAGAAATAATTTCAAACTTTTTTCAAAAATTTATTATCTCAACATCTGGGGCAAAATTTAAGACTCTATTTTAGACCTTGGCTTCAGACATTACATTTACATTACAGTAAGTATTATTAATAATAATGGTAATTTTCGAATGTGATAATATCATTTTAGTCTCACAGTGTTTATAAAAATGCTTCATTTAATTACTGAAAACTGTAAAAAGTAGAGTAACCAAAGCTCAACTTAATTGCCATTCCAGAATTTTGTATCGGGCGTTTCGCATATTATCCGACCAGGGTTCAAGATACCTAACACGTAGACGACTGCCATTTGTGTAGATCAGGGGTGTGCAGCCTTTAACACACGAGGGCCAGATACAAATAACTGGATGAAACCGCGGGTCTCACCATTTTAATATAGACTTTCTAATAGTTGCAGACACAAAAAATTTTGGTTCTCGATTTTGTGACATGCGTTGTTTCCACGTTCCACGGGAAAATGACTTATTCCGTTCTCAGCCCCCACAAAACCCGGACATAATTTGTAATTATAATAAAGATAATAGTTAAAACCCGTAACAAATACATGTTAAAATTATATTACTTCATAGTTATAAAAAAAATTATAAAATAATGCGAAAATTTAAAATACCGGAAAACACCGCAGCCACGTTTAGAAATAACAACATTAGTAATTATCCAGTCAGGATTGGGAAGGATTTGAATTTTCGTGCAAAACGTATTCTTACTCCACCCTAACAGGACTGGTCCGTCTCCAAAATACTCTCGATTGCCGTCATTAACAATACTGTACATACTGAAGTTAATTTAACAACCTTTTGCGCATTGTAGGTTTCAAATTAGCCTTGTTAAATTACTCGCGGATCCGCATACGAATTTATCTCTGATTATGAGGAAATATAAGCTAGTTGTTGCAATGTACATTATACATACAGTTCCACCTCTGGAACGTCAATTTTGAATCCCGTTTTATTCAGGCTGAATAATTATTGGTTAAACATTACGTGCTAATTTAACGGTACTCCCGTATGTGTAACATGTTAGGGTTAGACCATAATTTTATTCCGATTTTCCGTATGTTAGTTCTATTATGAGTTCGGGGAATATCTGTGTTAGCCAAGTGAATATACATACCCTGCGCATAGGCTTCCGTCCTGTTACACAACTCGATGTAAAGTGGCGAACAAAAAGTTACCTCCATATTGGTACACATACTTCTGGAACGCCGACGCTCTGCAAGGTTAGAAACGCACACAAAATGTATTACACCTGCTCGCAGATATAAAATAAAATGAACATTTCGCTTCGTTCGATAAATAAGGCTCGGTTGGCCGTTCGAAGAACTCGTGAACGGGTTATGGCACAAGAAAAATAAATCCACAAAGTTTCCAATGAATTTCATTCCTAGTGAAACTATTTTGTATTATCTCGCCTAAGAGAACACAAACAACGCAGCAGAAAATTCGAAGCGTTAAAAAATGTTGAAATGTGCGAGGATTAGGTGTATTACTTTTAATATGTTTGGGCGTATAATTGCGGATTATCATTTTTAATATATGAATATAAATTCGAAGATATATAGGATAAATGTCTTTTGAATCGAGAATTAACGTATTACCAAGGATACAACGATGTATAACATAGTTTCCAATAATTAGAAATCTGGAATCATCTCAAAGTACAATATTCAAAACGATACTACTACACTACGAAATAAATCGGTTGTTCGGATAGAATACTTACTCGACTACCTACGAAGCTAGGTTGCAACTTAGCATTATTTTAACAATTATACCATGTACAGTGATCATGAATAATAGAAAGACGACGAAAGAGAGTTAACATCACAAAAAATAAGAAATCAAAGTGAAAGAACAGCCATATCACAATATATTAAATATAAACAGCAAAACGTAGTATATGTACCAGGTTATGATGGCGGACACATGTGTACCAGGTTAGGGTTAGGCCATAATTTTATTCCAATTTTCCTTATTTTAGTTCTATTACGAGTTCGGGGACTAGCCAAGTGAATCCCGTAGTATTCGTACCTAAAATTATGGCCTAATCCTAAGCTGGTACACATTGGTACTACGTTCCAGTGTCCGCCATCTTGGTACGCATACTTCAGGAGTACAGTAATTACTATGATGCCGATGGGAAATAATTTAACTGACCCTATCCCTCTCTCGAATCAGTTTTTTTTTTGCGTTTTCACAATCAAAATAATTTAACTCAAAATTCTCAAAACGCGTGAGATTTATATTTTCGCCGCCCACTTTAATTGTATAAACAAAGAGACAATTGCTCGAATTTATGACACAAAGGCCAAAACAAAGTAGTACGATCACGCAATCTTTTACCGTAGTAGTATCTGTGAACAAACGATCCCGCGACACAAGAAATTATCTTTCAGATGTTACAGTCACAACGGACTCTTAGACAATAATAGAGTTAAAAACGAAGCCATGACGCGCTTAGCCGAGTGATCGAAACGGAGATCCAATTCGTTGAAGCGACGATGCGAAAACAATAACTGGATAAATTAAGCTACTTACCAGAGTCGGTTCCCGAGTTCCCCAGTATCCGTATTCCATTCCGTGCCGTAAACTAATATATTTCTCAACATATTACTGCAGCAACCAAGTTTACATTTCACGCAAATAAGACGGTTTCGTAGAGCTAAAAATATTTCAACGCTGCCAAACAGGAACCAACTTTTTACAGCAAAATCGTAAACTAATGACCCCACGTGAAACATCAACCAATCACGTTCAATTACTTTAAACGTCATAATACCAATTTGTCGTCACAAACGTTTTTAACAACGCCAGTTATGTCGTCACGTGAATTAACATAAACTTGACAGTGACGAGAATGATTTTGCATTTCGTCCCAACGAAGCATGAATTCGACAATTCTGGTCTGTACTTTGAGCATCGATTCCGCTCTATCGCAATGATGTCACTCGAATTATTTTAAAGAAAAATCGGACCTCCTGAAGTATGCGCACCAAGATGGCGCACAACCTGAACTCAGGTTGTGTACCAGGTTAAGGTTCAGGTTATGCGACATCTTGGTGCGCATACCACAGGACTCAGGAGTACCGGAAAATCCCTAAGCTCGATACCTACGAAGCTACGCACTCTAAATGCAGAAAGTGGTAATTCCCACCGAAATATTTGGTTCACAAGGTTTTCTACTCTTCCACCCTTTGAGTAGGTGTTTGACATTTCCACCCTAACAACCCCACCCACATCGGTAGGAAGATCAACCTTCTTGCAAGCCTGGAAACGTACTATAACCACCCAAAGGAAGCATGAAACCACGACAGGTTTTCAAGATTTAAACAATTTATTAAAACAGTAAATATTTGGCGAAATTGACTACTAAAGGTCGCAGATAAATACAGTCGTAATGAGAAAGTCAAGTTACGCCTTTTTTGTTTTTTGAATGGGAATTCTTCATTTGGCAGGAGCAGTAGGCATGCTGTGATGAATGTCAAGCTTTTCTGCTACCTGGTATTTGTAGATTGAAAATCCTGTAACAAAGAGTCCATCACTGCCATTGCTTTTGTGTAATTAAAGCTTCCATTCGAACTGTGATCTAGTGATGATCCAGAGTTCATCATTGGAATGGACTTACAATCTAAAAATACAAAAAAAGAGATTAGATGAGTATGTCTTTTGCAGTAGAAAAACGGTCGCATGTTAACTTCGAACATATTCAATACAAATGTTTCCAACTGAATTGGAGTCCTTGTGCTGGACAAGTAATTTATGATAGTAATTTATAAAAGTGCTGAACAACACAGACTAGCTATTTTTCCAGTTTGTCTACTTACCAAGGTCATATTGAACTAAGTTATATCCCAATCCACTAGGGCTAGACATAAGTAATAAGTATTGATTCCAACTCTTCATGATTTTAAAGCATAGAGTGATATCATCATACATCTACATATAGGCTATATAGAGTCAAAAATTTATAGAAAAATTTTCAACAATATTTGTAATGGTGACATTATTTTATTCATTTTCGCACTGTATTTTACACCCAAATACAGCGCACTAATTTTAAAAACATGTACCAACCTATCAGTTGTTCACTGCTCATCTGCTATATTTCTCCCATTTAGTTTCTCTGCTATTAGCTACTTGTGAGTTCCAATACTGTGATCATCTTCATTTTCAAGAAAATCAACATCCTGAATAGAAAGTTATTTTCAACAATATATTTGTAATGGTGACATTATTTTACTGTATTTTACACCCAAATACAACGCACTAGATTTAAAAACATATACCATTATTAGACTTGCATATCGCCGGATGAGAACAGAAGGGGCCTAAGTCACATTTTTGGAAAATTCATCTTTTTTCAATATTTTGGGGTTTTGAGCCATGCTCTACACAGTGGATGATGGTCTTGAAATCCTGAATTTCTGAATAATAAAAATTTCAGCTGGACCTAGGACTATAATATTTTGTAGAAGTTAAGAACAGAATGGGCCGAAGTCCAGCTTAAATTTTTATTATTGAGAAATTCAGGATTTCAAGACCACCACCTTGTAGAATGTAGAGCATGGCTCAAAACCCCAAAATATTGAAAAAAAAAGAGTCCTAAGTTCCAGTATGATGAGCATGAACATCAGAAATGAAATGTCCGAAACTTACATCCCTAAAAAATTATTCAGTGCAACTTAGGCCTAAGTCACCTTGTTTTACTTTGCATCCCATACAAAAAATTCAGAAGTTATTGAGAACAGAATGGGCCAAAAATCCTTTATGGGGGTAAAAAAGCTGGAAGGAATTGAAGCTGAAGTGCCAAAAAATATCGATTACAAAGATATTCTCATCCACACTAAAATAACCAGAGCTCAGGTATTTACTAAGTGTGAATATTTAGGAATTCGAAAATAAAAAAATTACAAATTGTTTTTTTGCATTTTACTCAAAACTCGAAATTGTGACTTAGGCCTGTTCTGTTCTCATCCGGCGATATTCTTATTGCATAAAATAACAAGACTCACCTATGAGTTGTTCACTGCAGCACTGCTCATCTGCTATATTTCTCTCATTTAGTTCCTCTGCTATTATCTACTTGCAGACTTGTAAGTCCCAATACTGTGATCATCTTCATTTTCAAGAAAATCAACATCCTGAATAGAAAGTTATGTGCTCAGTAGGCTACTAACAAAATGTATGATAGCTGTTAAAATTGTGTAATTCCAAGTTAAGCACGAAAGAAAAATAAATTGTTCCCGCTCGACTCACCAAACAGATAAATAAGCCCAATACAGCAATAGCCTGTACAGAATCTTTTTGGCAAGTTTGGCAAATCAAGATTAGTTGAGATAGCTCCCGTTACTGGTACGAAGTTCAGAAGTTAGACTCGCAATATAAGTTACTGATAACGTTATATTTCTGTATTTATATGGTCTTATCGGGTCTCCTGAAGTATGCGCCGCAAGTACTTCTAGTTGGCCTGGCTCAACAATATTTACATATGTAATTTCTAACCCCCACATGCAGACATGACTACGTCATCCAAAAATCACATCACTGCGAAGTCGCAATGACGTAATACGGCCCTCAAAAGTATACGAATGGTTGCACAGACAATCATCCGAAATTGAGCAAGCTAGCCTATTTCTTGTCGTCGAAACGATATCGATACAGCGATAAAAGAGAGATCGCTGCACAGATGCCATTTCGGATTGCGTAACTATACTTTAGAAAGCTCTATGACGCGAAGGTGATGCAGTGATGTAATTTCCTGATGACGTAGTCATGTGGGGGTTAGAAATTAGATATGCAAAAATTGGTCGAGGACAGGCCAACTATAAGTACCTGCGGCACGTGCTTCAGGACACCATCTTATCTAGGCCTAGTACTGGTCAACTTAACGTTAGCAAACAAAGCTTGGACCAAGATCTGAAGTTTTGGCAAATCAAAAGTATCTAGGCTAGTTGAGATAGAATACCGTTAGCTCACGTTACTTGTTACGAAGTTCAGAATTTACGACTCACGATATAAGTTACTGATAACGTTAAATTTCTGTATTTACCGTTATAGGCTATAGCCTAGTCTTATCTAGTACTGGTCACTTGACATTGGCAAACAAAGCTTTGGTTTGCTTGACTGGCAACGTTAACTGAACGCAATCTGAATCCACATGAACACTGTAGGCTAATAGTAGTAGTGGATTGACTGACTGATCGATTGTTTAATTATGGCTAGATTAAGGTACCGTACCGGTACTATAATTTCGCGTTTGTTTATCAGCATCAACCTAATAATTCGAAATCTTACCTGTACCAGCAAGCTTAAACCTCCAGACCTCTCCACACAATGTAAGTTTTCCACATATTGTAGCTTGGGACAAGTTCAACACAAACTGTGCCCACCCACTTATTCTATCTATTGAAAATTGGAGTTGTTTACCGCTGACATTCTGTTATGCACAGAGTTTCATCGAAGCCTCAGCAGAGTGATAAGTCAAGTCACCGCGCATAAAAATATTCGAAACGATTTCAGCCAATAGCGTTCAGCCTTTTCACATCGTCACAGTCACCTCGATATCACGTGACATGACGCGTTCATGCTTTTCCACCAAGTTCAGTGGAGAAAATGTTTGGAACACACCCTGTGAATGCATTAGCACGGTGTATATAAAATTATGCAACGAAGTGAGGCGGAAAATTTATCACTACACCCCAATGGAGGGGGTGGATAGATAGAAATGGCAAATATCCTCTTTTTCTGTTAAGAGTGTAGGTTACATAACAAAGTCAAACTGCAAACTTAGCATTATTTAAACAGTCATACCAGGTACAGTGATCATGAATAATATAAATTGAAAGACAACGAAAGCAAATTAACATCATAAAAAATAGGTAAATGAAAGTGAAAAAACAGCCATATCACAATATATTAAAAATAAACATGAAATGTCATTAAACAATAGTATATTCCGCTGCCGTCTTATTACATACCTCATGAGGTATAGGCCGCGAGCCGAGGCCCTGAAAAACGCCTAGAAAGTGAGTTTCGTAGCGCACATCAGGTAACTACCTAAAAATGATTTTAAGATGTTCCTTAAAAATTTAGTAACAAATATTGCCTTGTTCCCACTTCAAAAAGTTGTACGTTTTACGGAAAAGGCGCTTTTACTACAAGAATTATGTGCTACAATCTGTCCTATATTCTCTACATTTCCGGCAATGAACAATGACTTCTGCATGACGTAACAATTGAATCGAATCAGCTGTTAGCGAGAGGATGAATCTTAGGTATTACTGCTCGATCTTGCGTTGAGTTGGGCAGCCTTTCAATAGCCCTGTTTAGTTATTGGACACGTAGTGGACATAACGATCGTTTCAATATTATGTTGTTGTTGTTGTTGTTGTTCTTGTTCTTTGACACGTTTTTAAAAAGTCGCTTTTCTCTTCGAATACTGGACCAATTGCTTTGAAATTTTCAGTGGTTAAAGAATAGTTTTTTCGCTAGAAGGCTATTACTTTTGTTTATTCTTAAATTTTATATGAATCCTATGAGATATGATATTTCATACAAAATTTCGCGGTATTTATTTTTACTCATGGGAACACTGTTTTACACTTATTTCAAGCGGTTTCGCGATCGATTGTCTTGCTCAGTACTACAGCTACTGTAGGTCGGTACTGGTAAGTTGCCATACCGGTACCGTAACGCAGTGAAATTGACTTATTCCTTCCGCGGTATTACTAATGCTGCAATGCAAGTTTTATAGCCTATCGTATGCGGAACGGAATATCAGACCTACAGGTTCGGTACCGGTACTGGTAGCTCAGTACGTAAGTACGATACTGGTGCCGGTACCGGTGTCTTACCACAATGAAATTACCGTAACTTATTCTTTCACGGTCCTACCAGTGCAGTAATGCAAGCGTTGTAGCATTTGTAGCCTACTATATTTGTTTATTTTGATGAGAGTCTACTGGAAACAACATAAAATTTGAAAGGGAAGAATTGTTCTGTGATCAATTATCTGTCCTAAAGTGTAAACAACATAAAATTTGCAAGGGAACAACTGTTCTGTGATCAATTACCGTATATGGCCTACAGTGTACAGGTAAGATGCTGCCTGACTGCTAACTCAGTACCGCTTGACACGTTTTTAAAAAGTCGCTTTTCTCTTCGAATACTGGACCAATTGCTTTGAAATTTTTAGTGGTTAAAGATAAAAATTTTCTCCAGAAGGCTATTACTTTTTTTTTCGCTATGACGTCATCAAAATTATGTGACTCTATGTGTCCATATATTTGAGCATAGCTCTCTTGTTATTAGTTAAGTCATGCCAAAACGTTGTTAAAAAGTATAAGTAAGTTACACTTGTAGATCCTTACCACGGATATGGGCCGTGAGACGAAGCCTTGAAAACGCCCAAAAAATGAGTTTCGTAGCGCACATCTGGTAACTGAATAAATTCTTTAGTTTTTTGTGAAAATGAACATACTGAACGCATTAAGGCTTGTTCCACAATCCTGATGCGAAATTGAATATAAGAGGTTCCCGGAAATTCAATAACCATAAGTTTACAACACATACATAAGAACTATGCAATTCGAGAGCCCTACAGCACACCTTACCGGCAGTTTACAACAAGAACAGCATAAAAATCTACATCCATTTCATAGAAGCTATCAAACGTATTTATTTTTAAGCAATGAAGTCACAAATTAACATCGTGAGCACGAAAACACAAATAAATCAGGTATTTCTCACTTAGAAATTTACCGGAAAAGTCAAGAAAATTAAATGAATGTACAGTATGTACATAACATAGTAAACAGAAATATTACAATTAGTCTTTTTTTAGTTTATGTGGTTATGTATTTGAACAAAGGCAATATTATTTGTGTCCGAATGTCCGAAAAAACAAACAAATAAATGATACTTATTAAATCAACTGCAATATCTAATTCACTTTCTTCTGAATTGTTTTCGAAATCTACTATCTCGAAAATCGACTTTTCCTCTATAAGTGTACTGTGATTTTTGCAGTCAATAAAAAAACAAAAATCTGTGCAATTTGAGTTGACTTTGGCACACTTGCAAAAATTAATTTGACTATTTTTTTTACACTTGCAGTTTGCCAACTCAAGAACTGATTTGAGGGTCACATGCTTCTTCAGTGAATCATTGTTGGGTGGGAGAGTATAATCCTTATGTTTGCCAGTGTTAAATAGACGTGTCCTGGTATCATTTACATTCTTCATATCCTCTTCATACAGTGAACAAACAAATTCCTCAGCTTTATTTATTAATGCCTCGTTAACCTCAAAAGATCTTCATAGTTGAGAAAAAAAATGAATTGAAAACCTTAATGAAGTCTCCAACATGAGTTTGATGAGCAGTTCCAATTGCAGAAAAGTGCTAAAGTATTTCAATATGAATAGCCCATATAAGCTGTTTGCAACTATTATGATTCTCATATACCTTTACGCTTCAAGACTTCTTGTTTAATCCATTTTATAGCACTGATAGCAGCAGGGATTAGAGCCTGCGTTGAGTCGGATTGGTAGAACATTGCCGTTTTCTTTTGTAGTACAGTATCTAAAATGAGGAAGAAAAGCATATTTGGAACAGCATGAGTGTAAAAATACCACTAAATACTGACTAATACCTTGAATACATGATGCATTTTATCTGATGTACTCAATGAGCGTATATATGCTCATTGCATGTACTACAGTCCAGCAGTGTTTGCATACCATTACTAGCCCTTTTCCAGCGGCTGAGCTCATATGAGAGAATATTTACGCTTAATTTTGTGCTCGGTAAACTACTGTTAATATCGCTCTTAGCTCTTTGTTGACTTTATCGCCTGATATGAGAGAAGCGATGGAACCTTCCAGCCGTGACGCATCGTGCGAATTCTATAAATAGCGTGGATTTCAAAATCGCCTGTCAGACGTCTGAAAATGTCGACTCAGCTCAGACAGGAAATACTCCTTTATAATGACTTATTGTTGGTTTAGCATGTATTTTCAGACATATATACTATCCCTGACCATCCCTGGCGCTGTGTTGTTTTGATAAATATGATTTTGACTGCTCCATAGTTGGCAGAAGTATGGAGATTTTTTGTAGTTAAAAAAAACGTAAAATTAATGGTAATTTTAACGCGTAAATGCGCGTATGGGATTGTTTACGCCGTTCTACGCGCATTTCCGTCGAAAAAATTTAATTTTTTTGCGTTGGGGGTGGTCTGTGCAGTAATAATAAGAGCTGTGACGTCATCAAAATCAGTAATTTTAGCCTTGAACTTGACACACCTGTAGATACAATTGTGAATTTCAGAGTAATAACCATTTATGCTATAATAGGCGTTTCGGTGATGTTGTGTTAGGAAAAACTTGACGAAAACGTTGAAAAAAAAATTAATTAATTAGGAATTAATTATTAACCCTCTACTGTACACAGAATTTCTAAAAGTCTAATTTATTTTTAGAAATTTTTGAGATATTTTTGCAAAAAAATTTTTTTTTCGGAGTGTAATTTAAAGATATATTGCTGAATAGAACTCTAGCACACGCTTTTAAAAATCCATAAGATAAGCTTTAGGGCTTAGTGGTTGACAAAAAAAATAACTTTAAAAAGACCATGTCAAATAAATTGGGTCAACAGCTGTCAGAGAGCTAGACTATATCTACACTAAATTTTGATATATCACAGTCTGAAATGCCCTATGACAGTATGAGTATGGACTATATTTTAAAACATCAACTGTCTGTCTACAACTTGATTTCTCACCTCTCAATCGTTTGCAATGCTACTTACTTTCCACTCCGGCATAACTTATCATTGCTTCCCAGGTTCTTGTCGACTCTATGAATTTAGATTTAGACCAACCGACATTAGTAAAATTGATTATTTTCTTCTCTTTCACACAACCGTGCATTACAGAAACAGCCATTAATTTATATTTCCAAATATGCTGTGGCCTATATAGTAGTATAAGTCTGCTGAATAGTCAAGAAGAGTCATTAAATTAATCATAAACATTTCATGCAAGCCAGAAAATATCGTTGTTTGTGACCTATTATTCTAGGTCTAGCCTTCCTTGCAGTTACCGCACCGTACCTATTTAACAACGTCTTATGAGCTAGTGCTCAACTAAAATTGCTATTTATGGTAAAGATATACAAGTGTTTAATATCTTACTTATACTTTTCAACACCTCCTTAGAATAACTGAACTAATAATAACTGAAAAAAAACTATGGAAAGGCTACTATTCAACGCAAAAGCGAGCAGTAGTAGTACATCTGATATTCATCCGACCACTGGGGATCCATCTACAGCTGACTAATTTGATTGTTACGTCTTGCAGAAGTCTGCGTTCATTGGCCCATGATACCGGAAAAACAGAGAAAATAGGACAGATGGTAACACATATTTATTGTAGTAAAAGCGTCTTTTCTGTAAAACGTACAACTTTTGGAAGTGGGAACAAGGCAATATTTGTTACTAAATTTCTAAGGAACATTTTAAAATCTTTTTTAGGTAGTTACCTCATGTGCGCTACGAAACTGAAAGATAAATGGCCTCGGCTTGCGGCCTATTAGTATTATGTCGTTCAGAAGTGAATTTAACGTGATTGGTTGATGTTTCACAGGTGGCCATTAGTCCACGTTTCTGCTATTATAAAGTTGGTTCTTGTTTGGCAGCGTTGGAATATGTTCAAAGCTCCACGAAACCGTCTTATTTGCGTGAGATGTAGATAAATGAAACTTGGTAGCTGCGGTATTATGTTGAGAATTATATAGGTTTACGGTACGGAATGGAATACGGATACTAGGGAACTCGGGAGCATATTTAGAAGCCTCCTCTCGACTTTGACAAGTAGCCTAATTTATCCAGTTATTGCTTTTGTACGTGACTTCAACGAATTGGAGCTCAGTTTGGATCACTCGACTGAGCGCGTCACGGCCCCGTTTATTAACGTTATTATTGGCTAAGATTCCGTTGGGACTGTAATAATCTAAAGATAATTTCTTGTGTCGCGGGATCGTTTGTTCACAGATACTAGACTACAGTAAAAGATTGCGTACCCGTACTACTTCGTTTTGGATTTCGTGTCTATAAAGTTTAGCAATTGTCTTGGTTTATACAACTAAAGTGGGCGGAGAAAATAAAAATTTGAATTGCACCGGTTTTGATAATTTTAGAGTGAAATTATCGTGGTTGTGAAAACGCCTAAAATAAAATGATTCGAGAGAGCGATAGAGTCCAGTTGAATTATTGCCACCGACATCATAGTACTTAGAGTACTCCTGAAGTATGCGTACTAAGATGGCGGGCACCGGAATGTTGGCCTAACCCCAACCTGGTACACATACTACGTTCCGGTGCCCGTCATCTTGGTACGCATACTCCAGGAGTACCGTAATTAGCATCCAATTTTATAATGAACTCCATCAAAATTAGCTGTCTGCCAATATGTTATGCGTGTATGAATCTCGGCCATTTCTTTTCTAATGACAAATCGATTGTGCGTAAATCAGTGGTTTACGATGAATGTTGGCTTCTCTGGATGCGTCGTTTTTCACTGAGCAAAACAATAAGATATTCATGACGCAAGCCTGTATGTTCAGATTACAGCGTGTAATCTTTTGCAGCCGAAAGAGTCGGATAGATTCGTAAATCTTCAAAAATAAATTATTTTTGCGTCGGATGTGGGTTACTTTATCACTCGTTAATGTTGTTGGATATCGTGCTTATAAGAAGCGTCAGTCAATAGCAAATAATCGTTTTGCTGCGATATTTTAATACAGCTACTTTATGTTATATTATAGATTTAATACAGCTACTTTATGTTATATTATAGATTTAGCGGCAGCGGAATATATTATTCTTTAATTAATATGATTTCCTTCCGCTGGTTTAATCTTTTTCTGTTTCTTTTTATATATTGTGATATGGTTGTGTTTTTCACTTTGATTTACTAATATATTGGATAATACTAATATGTTAATTTGCTTTCGTTGCCTTTCAATTTCTATTATTCATGATCACTGTGCATGGTATACTTATTGAAAATAATGCTAAGTTAGCAGTTGGACTCGGTTATGTAACCTAGCTTCGTAGGTAGTTGAGTAAGTAGCCTAATCTATCCAAACAACCGATTTATTTCGTAGTGTAGTAGTATCGTTTTGAATATTGTACTTTAAGGCGATTCCAGATTTCTAATTATTGGAAACTATGTTATACATCTTTGTATCATTGGTCATACGTTAATTCTCAATTCAAAATATATTTATCCTATATATCTTCGATTTTATATTCTTATATTAGGAATAAATAATTCGCATAATACACCCTAATATATTAAAAAGGTTAAAACGCCAAATCCTCGCACATTTCAACATTTTTTCACACTCCGAATTAATTGTCTGGTGCGTTGTTTGCCGTCGTTTCGGCGAGCTAACACAAATATAGTTCCACTAGAAATGGCATTCATTGAAATATTTGTGGATTTTTTTGCTTGTGCCATAACCTATTCACGAGTTCTTTGCAGGAGTGGAATGTTTTATATTATTCTAACTTCTATCTGCGAGCAGATGTAAATAATTTATGTGCGCACTTCTTACCTTGCCGTAGTTGAATCAGCACATACTCTTCAACCCATAATTGATGTTTCAGAGGTGGAATTGCTTAAAATTGATTGAATGTACTTTGCAATGATTAGCTTTTATTTTTCCATAATCAGGGATAAATTCGTATGCGGATCCGCGTGTAATTTTAACAAGGCTAATTTGAAATATACAAAAATGTTGTTAAATTAACTTCAATATGTACAGTATTTGTATTGACGGCAATCGAGAGTATTTTGGAATTTTTTGTAGAAAGCCCCGCCCCGTTAGGGTTGGAGTAAAGAATACCGTTTGCACTGAAAATTCAAACCCTGACTGGATAATTACTAATGTTGTTATTTCAAAACGTGTCGACGGTGTGTTCCCGAATCTTAAATTTGTGCATTAGTCGAGGGGGCTTTCTACAAAAGATCGATATTATGGGTACACGTAAATCTTTTATTACAATTAACGATGTTTAATATAGGTACAATTTTTATTTGGTGCAAAATTTATGGTAATTTACCCTTTTCTCTCAGTGTGTATGACATCGTTTCAATTTGTAAATGTGCATAATGCGCCCAAACATGATGAATTTCACCATTTTTTTCGATTCAGGAGCGTTCAAACAAACATTTATATTTGCCAAGTCGAGTATTGCGCCGTAATATCTTCATCAGAAGTCAGAAGATTAATAGACTTGATTCGGCGGCCTCCCGGACAAGTGTATCTCACGTATGCTATATTCATTCCAAATATAGTCAAACAGGATCGACTAAATGGGTTAGCCTTGCTGTAAATTTAACGGGTAAATGGTAGCCGCAGAGTTGTTTATCGACTTTCTGCTAACTTTTCTGTGATTGAATAAAGATTTCATTAAATACTGACTTAGCGCAAAGGTCTAATAATATTGTGAAAACCGAATTTCGTCGACAAATATTTGCTTACTGTTAACGTGCTGGTAAATGCAGTGAAGGTGAAAATGGCGCAGGTACTGTAGAAACTTGCAAGTAGATGAATCACAAAAATCCAATTACATAGTCGTTAACGATAATTGTTAATTTAGGAGCCGAGGAATGGGATATCACAGCCCACATGAAATATAAAAAAGCATCTAATTAACGAATTCAGACCACCCATTTATGTTTTTAACCTTCTTTTACTGCCAGCTGGAAAATTAGGAACTCCGTCTCGTTGCTGATGATTACCGTACATAGAAAAAATTCGCGTATTTCTGACGGAAGGTACAATTCAGCAGAAAAAAATTGATGTCCAACTGGCATAACACAAAACCAATCAGCATTTATAACAATATTAGTTGTGTTAAAATCGCGGGCGTGGTGAGCCATTTTTTGTGGTTTAAAAAGGTCTCCCCTCTAGGGTTGACCAGTTCCCCTAAAATGTTTTTTTTCGCCTAACCGCTTGGTTGCGGACGTTGCTTTACGGAATTTGTCTTCCGTTGCTAGAAAGGCCTTCACAAATATTGATTACTCGATACTATCTTCGCCGATGAGTAATCGCACTTTTCAGGTTCTGATTGATACGAAAGCGTTTTATATATAAGTATAAAAATCTACATATACGTGTTTTAGTTCACAGTCTGACATAAAAGTAAGTGAACAATGTTACTTGAGTGATATTGTATTTAGACAACAAAATTAACAAAAATATATCAGAGGACTTCCCATCAAATTCAACATTGCTATGAGAGTAACATTTGAATTTGCGGAAAGACAGATGGAAATGAAGACAAAACAAATTCAGTCGAGTACCGTGTCGGACCAAAGTTTTATCCAATTTCCTTGGGAGATTATGATGCAATAAATAAACAAATAGTCACGAGTAATCAAGAATCAGTAATGAATTACGTGGACCCGGAAGTAGGTCAAAGGATCTAACAATGATTAACAGATGTTGAACAAATCCCTGAAGTCTATTATGGATTTGAAACTCATATTTCAACAACACATGAATGATTTGATATCGCCCTTTTTTCAACCAAACTGCAGTCTAATTATACTTTATACTTGAAATATAATTAAATAATGTATGTGGCTATTTCGGAAAAGCTGATGTTCATTCATGTGTTATGTAATTCAACTGTAAAGTATCTTTGAAGAACTTTAACTGGAGTTACCGAAATATGTGTACCAGGATGGCACACAACCTGAACATAATATGTGTACCAGATTAAGTTTCAGGTTGTGCGTCATCTTGGTACACATATTTCCGGAGCGCACTTTAATTAACCTTGTGTTATTTAAACTTTGTACCTTATTGCAAAAAATTTAAATGTAATTTAATTCAATGTGATAAAACTTTCGTCTGATTTCGCTTTGTATGTTTGTCCAAATATTAACACAATAAAACCAGAGAATGAAAAGCGCACTAACTCAAGATACATTTGTATCTTTGGCGCCAACCTGGTGTTACTCAGTGAGACTGCTTTTCTTATTAGGATGCTATTTAAATAAATGGAAGTAAACTGATGGATCAATAAACCTAATATGTACACATTTGGCCTCTCTTGTTAGGTTTCGATTTTTAAATAGAAGTGTTTGTTGAAAGGGCGCGTAGTCGTAGAAAAGTCATTTCCGTTTTGAAGGATTTTAAAAAATATGGCGCACCGGAAATATGTGTACCAAGATAACGCACAACCTGCAGCCTAACCTGATACACATGAATGTTCAGGTTGTGCGCCATCTTGGTACACATACTTCGGGAGCACCAAAAATATAACTTTGGATCTCGTTGTACAACTGGTACCACGATATTTTTTCCGGTTCAAATTCGGTGAATTCTTTCAGAATAAATTTTATAAAGGTTTCAATCCTAAGATTATGAAGCTCAAGGTTAAATATTTTAAACTATCCGAATGGGTTGTCTCTTAGATACATTAGGTTAGTAAAAAATGTATGTTTTTAAATATTATATAGTTTTTCGTAATGTTATACTTTGATTTCTAGCAAAAGCGCATGAATACGTTTATATTTCGCAAAATCAATCAATCATTTTATTTCGGCTCTCTGACTAAAACGGAACAATACAATGCGTTTACACTGGATGCGGCACGCCTATGGTCGCACGTCACAGGTGTTTACCAAATGAATTGATGTGTAGGTGAGCGCTATTTTCAGTTTGAGTATTTAGTAACATATTAGCTAATTCGCACTGTGGAATCTCCAACGTCATCATATTTGCTTAATCTCCTGTCTGGGTCGATCAGTCAGTTAGTTAATCATTTATTTATAATCACAAGAAAATAGTGCACAGGAATTGAATTTTTTTTATTATTTGGAAAATAAATATACAATTAACGTTATCTGTGACAAGAAGTCCGCGAGATCTTAACGAAGCGACAAATATGGCGTCTGTACGGGGTCGGAGTGGGGGTTGTTGGGGGGAGGGGGGGGGGGGGGCGGATGAATACATAATAGATAATACGCCGGAATACCAGGTGACGAACAAAGAAACTCGGTTGGGCTGGGTGCGGTATAAATCTCGAGTTAGTGACTAGTTACCGTACTGCAAATCAGGATTTGGTTGAGAGTATCATTTCTACGATCACGGTTGGTGCAACTCTAGTATAATATGTATAGTATAAGTTACTTATGCTTGCAGGCTGCACCGTCAATTTGCCTAATTTCGGACAGAAAATTCAAACGGCAATATCTTGACAAAAATGCGCCGTATATCCTCAATTTTAATTATGGTTGATAACGCTGTTATTTGTACATCGATTCTCAACTTTTTTAGGGTTGCATAATTAATTCTTTTTTTAAAAAGACCGGAAGTTTGCCGAAAAAAACGATTGCCCGCTATTCGGTCGATGGCGTTGACAATATATATAATTTATTAGTGATCGCAAGATGTCGTACGAGATTTCAATAAAACCTAAAATTCAGATTTATAAGTTCCGTAAAAATATTGCTGTATTGAGATTTCAAGCTGCTTCATCTGATGTACGTAGATCATTTTCGCTCACTTCCAAGTCCAACGATGTCAAACCGAGTTGCGGAAGTCTTTAGATGAAGGCGCCGAGTTCTTGTGTAATATTTTCGTTATATTTGTAGGAAAATTACCATGTTTTTTTTATCACTATTTGGTCTATCCACTGAATGAAAAGCGCATTTGTATCTTTGGCGCCAACCTCGTGTTACTCAGTGAGACTGCTTCTCTTATTAGGATGCTATTTAAATAAATGGAAGTAAACTGATGGATCAATAAACCTAACATGTACACATTTGGCCTCTCTTGTTAGGTTTCGATTTTTAAATAGAAGTGTTTGTTGAAAGGACGCGTAGTCGTAGAAAAGTCATTTCCGTTTTGAAGGATTTTAAAAAATATGGCTCACCGGAAATATGTGTACCAGGATGACGCACAACCTGCAGCCTAACCTGATACACATAAATGTTCAGGTTGTGCGCCATCTTGGTACACATACTTCGGGAGCACCAAAAATATAACTTTGGATCTCGTTGTACAACTGGTATCACGATATTTTTCCGGTTCAAATTCGGTGAATTCTTCCAGAATAAATTTTATAAAGGTTTCAATCCTAAGATTATGAAGCTCAGGTTAAATATTTTAAACTATGCGAATGGGGTTGCCTCTAGATACATTAGGATTAGTAAAAAATGTATGTTTTTAAATATTATATAGTTTTTTGTAATGTTATACTTTGATTTTTAGCAAAAGCGCATGAATACGTTTATATTTCGCAAAATGAATTGATGTGTAGGTGAGCGCTATTTTCAGCGTGAGTATTTAGTCAACATATCAGCTAGTTCGCACTGTGGAATCTCCAACGTCATCATATTTGCTTAATCTCTTGTCTGGGTCGATCAGTCAGTTAGTTAATCATTTATTTGTAATCTCAAGAAAATAGGGCACAGGAATTGATTTCTTTTTATTATTTGGAAAATAAATATACAATTAACGTTATCTGTGACAAGAGTCCGCGAGATCCTAACGAAGCGACAAATATGACGTCTGTACGGGGTCGGAGTGGGGGGTTGTTGGAGGGAGGGGGGAGGGGGGCGGATGAATACATAATAGATAATACGCCAGAATACCAGGTGACGAACAAAGAAACTCAGTTGGGCTGGGTGCGGTATAAATCTCGAGTTAGTGACTGGACGGTATATGGATGCCGTACTGCAAATCAGGATTTGGTTGAGAGTATCATTTCTACGATCACGGTTTGTGCAACTCTAGTATAATATGTATAGTATAAGTTACTTATGCTTGCAGGCTGCACCGTGAAATTGCCTAATTTCGGACAGAAAATTCTAACGGCAATATCTTGACAAAAAAGCGCCGTATATCCCCAATTTTAATTATTGTTGATAACGCTGTTATATGTACATCGATTCTCAACTTTTTTAGGGTTGCATAATTAATTCTTTTTTCAAAAAGGCCGGAAGTTTGCCAAAAAATGATTGCCCGCTATTCGGTCGATGGCGTTGACAATATATATAATTTATTAGTGATCGCAAGATGTCGTACGAGATTTCAATAAAACCTAAAATTCAGATTTATAAGTTCCGTAAAAATATTGCTGTATTGAGATTTCAAGCTGCTTCACCTGATGTACGTAGATCATTTTCGCTCACTTCCAAGTCCAACGATGTCAAACCGCGTTGCGGAAGTCTTTAGATGAAGGCGCCGAGTTCTTGTGTAATATTTGCGTTATATTTGTAGGAAAATTACCATGTTTTTTTATATCACTATTTGGTCTATCCACTGAACGAAAAGAATGAAAAGCGCATTTGTATCTTTGGCGCCAACCTCGTGTTACTCAGTGAGACTGCTTTTCTTATTCTGCTATTTAAATAAATGGAAGTAAACTGATGGATCAATAAACCTAATATTTACATATTTGGCCTCTCTTGTTAGGTTTCGATTTTTAAATAGAAGTGTTTGTTGAAAGGACGCGTAGTCGTAGAAAAGTCATTTCCGTTTTGAAGGATTTTAAAAAATATGGCGCACCGGAAATATGTGTACCAAGATGACGCGCTACCTGGACCCTAACCTGATACACATAAATGTTCAGGTTGTGCACCATCTTGGTACACATACTTTGGGAGCACCAAAAATATAACTTTGGATCTCGTTGTACAACTGGTATCACGATATTTTGCCGGTTCAAATTCGGTGATTTCTTCCAGAATAAATTTTATAAAGGTTTCAATCCTAAGATTATGAAGCTCAAGGTTAAATATTTTAAACTATGCGAATGGGTTGCCTCTTAGATACATTAGGATTAGTAAAAAATGTATGTTTTTAAATATTATATAGTTTTTTGTAATGTTATACTTTGATTTCTAACAAAAGCGCATGAATACGTTTATATTTCGCAAAATGAATTGATGTGTAGGTGAGCACTATTTTCAGTTTGAGTATTTAGTCAATATATCAGCTAATTCGCACTGTGGAATCTCCAACGTCATCATATTTGCTCAATCTCCTGTCTGGGTCGATCAGTCAGTTAGGTAATCATTTATTTGTAATCACAAGAAAATAGTGCACAAGAGTTGAATTTTTTTTATTATTTGGAAAATAGATATACAATTAACGTTATCTGTGACAAGAGTCCGCGAGATCCTAACGAAGCGACAAATATGGCGTCTGTACGGGGTCGGTGTGGGGATTGTTGGAGGGGGGGAGGGGGGAGGGGAGCGGATGAATACATAATAGATAATACGCCGGAATACCAGGTGACGAACAAAGAAACTCGGTTGGGCTGGGTGCGGTAAAAATCTCGAGTTAGTGACTGGACGGTATATGGATGCCGTACTGCAAATCAGGATTTGGTTGAGAGTATCATTTCTACGATCACGGTTTGTGCAACTCTAGTATAATATGTATAGTATAAGTTACTTATGCTTGCAGGCTGCACCGTGAAATTGCCTAATTTCGGACAGAAAATTCAAACGGCAATATCTTGACAAAAATGCGCCGTATATCCCCAATTTTAATTATTGTTGATAACGCTGTTATATGTACATCGATTCTCAACTTTTTTAGGGTTGCATAATTAATTCTTTTTTTAAAAAGACCGGCAGTTTGCCGAAAAATGATTGCCCACTATTCGGTCGATGGCTTTGACAATATATATAATTTATTAGTGATCGCAAGATGTCGTACGAGATTTCAATAAAACCTAAAATTCAGATTTATAAGTTATAAAAATATTGCTGTATTGAGATTTCAAGCTGCTTAACCTGATGTACGTAGATCATTTTGCTCACTTCCAACGATGTCAAACTGCGTCGCGGAAGTCTTTAGATCAGGGGTTCTCAACCTGGGGTTCGCGAACCCCCTGGGGTTCACGAGAAGATTTCCAGGGGTACTTGGATGACAGTCGAGCTTTCGTGTGTTGCTTCTTTTTAATATCCCTTAATAAAGAAAGTAACTAAAAAAGGAAAAAAAGTTCCAATTGAAACTCAGCGTACATTTTCCCTGATATTGCGTTGTTGTAATTGTGACGCAACAATGTGAACTGCACGGCTTGGCAGTCGTTACAGCAAATTGTTAGTCAATATATCACAATTTAGTTTGGTGTCTGATTACTGCTTACTGGGGGTTCGCGTTGATTGTTTGGTGACTCGGTGGGTACTTAACAGAGAAAAGGTTGAGAACCCCTGCTTAGATTAGGACGCCAAGTTCGTGTGTAATATTTTCGTCATATTTGTAAGAAAATTACCATGTTTTATTATTACTATTAGGCCTATCCACTGACTGACTGATATGCAAGGCCTGGCATATTTTTTTTAACCATCTCTGCATGTTTTCTCGATTAATATTTGTGCTTGAATCCCTAGAATCATAATAATAAAGATTTACATGTATTTCAATAACCTAGATTGACTTGTAACCACAATTTTTTTGTAATCTAGGCCTATAGATATTGGAACATTAGGTTGATATGATTGAAAAAATAGAAACAGTTGTCAACAGTATGTTCACATTGTTTTGATATAACTGCCCAATGAAGGATTAGAGGGATACTGGAATAATACTCTTATTTATTGGAAGATAAGGTAAGATTAACCACAATAATCTGTATGTGTCTCAATAGCTTAATGGGTAATACCACAAGTATTTCTGGGAAGCTTGACTTTTTGTTCTCAAGGCAGAATAAAACATATAGAGCTTAATAATTGCATCAAGATTTCAAAACCTCATTTGAACAATGTGAATAACACCATCTGCAAATACTTACCAAAATATATTGCTGCATTTCCCGACTAGTGGGTCAACCGACAAAAAAAGTACTTCTATTTGGCATGGCACAACCATTTTTGCTTATGTTATTCCTAACCCCCACCTGGCTCTGTCATCCAAAGATTACGTCTTTACGATTCAGATTCAGATTTTATTTTCGTCATGCAAAACCAATATACGATATGAAAAAATAAAAAAAGACATATAACAAATTACGAAGACAGATATCGGCTTGTTGCAATAGACGAGGGATCGCGAAAGACTCAAAGAGTCATCCAGTCAGCGACACCTTGTAGCTGCATTGAAGCAGCAAATATAGCAACCGAACAACTCAATATTAAATAGTCACTAAATTCGACACAATCATATATATAAAAGGGACAACAAAAAGAATGCCACAATGACCACGAAAAGTTACCTAAAAATTCACTTAATTAGCCTCAATCACAAAAAGGAACAACAAAGTTTGAAAAATAAAATACAGGATGTCATAATAACTATGGAGTATTAGATATTTATAGGGATGGGCAATGTAGAATAATTTACTATTCTAGAATATTCTAGAATAGTTAAATCGAATCCGGAATACCGAATCCTATTCTATTTTCATACCCATTCAAATAGTGGGAATTTCCACATTGCTGGATTTAGATGTAAAATTGCAAATGTATTACTTACTATAAATGTATTATCTATTTGGAAATGTCCTGAACATTGGATTTCATTTGATACTAAACAGGCATTTCCCAGGACACTAAAATTGAGGAATATTATAATATTTTTTGCCTCCAATTGTTCCAAATGTATGTAATCCCTAAATACTAATAAATACTGATATCCTAAATTAAGACACGCTTGACACACTTTAATAGTAAGCGGTTAAATACAAAAATAGACATGAAACGGCGTTAAATCATTATTAATGTAAGTCTGCCGAGTGTACTGAAACACACCCGCTGAGAATTAATTAGATGCAGAACCAGCGTGTGACCACTGCAACCTATGCGTCGTTGTAAAATATTAAATTTAGCTAAATATTAAATCAATTAAAATCAATCTTTTTATTCTGTGCGAGCAAGACACGTAAAACCAAGTTCTCGTAAACGCGATTTCGTACTTAGTTATTAGGTAATAACATCTAAAGACTAATTCATTTTCTATGATTATCGTTACATATCATTATCTACCCAGACTTGGCCCTACTCAAATTCAATACGTCACTAGCTTCGCCAGATGCGGCAACTTTTTTTTAAATTTATCGGCGACTAAAATATTACAGACACTCGATCAAACGTGTGTCTATCTTGAACAATGAGAACGTTATCATTAATCATTATTTACACATACTTAGTCCTACTCAGATTCAATATGTCACTATCTTCGCCAGACGCGGCAACTTTTTTTAAAGTTTATCAGCGACTAAAATACTACAGACACTCGATCAAACGTGCGTCTATCTTGAGCGATAGAAACGGACTGGGAAATATGTAATCTTTTGAGAGTGAAATTTAAATGTGACAGATGTTCGCGTTTTGCAATATAACCTTGTATTTCGGAAAATGGTATGATAAAATTATTCGTAACTAATATTTGATCTAAATCAATCGCAAGTAATGTTATAACATTTAATGCCTGGCTTTTGGTTTACGTGCATCATTTTTTGCGAAAACTCGTGGGTCGCGAAAAATCAATTTAAAATGAAGTAAGGCACGTCTGTAAACAATTAAAGATTGTTGCATTCAGATTATCGGAATATCTCTAGTAAGTCGGCACAAATAATTATTATTACTATACGCTAGCTAGATAGCAAAGCGGAAAAACGCAAAAATGGTGCAATAACGAGTCTTCGCCGTGAGGTTATATTGCCGACATCTTGTCCTGAATATGCCGATTGAAATTACAGTGTCTGATGTTTACCGATTTACGGGTTCTTTGCGAGCAGACACAAGTTTAATTAAACGAGAGAGATTTCCACGCGAGAAAAACGCTCGTCTATAATTGTTAAATTAGAAACCCGAAATACAAAAATTGACGCATGGCGCCGGAGAGGCGGAAACCGAATCCTGTTATCGAATCCCGTTGGATTCGAATACTTTGGGATTCGAATCCTCCGGATTCGGTATTCTATATTGCCCATCCCTAGATATTTACCTAATTAAACTCGATCATACAGAGTAAGAACAAAATAAAATCGAAATAAACACCGAGATACTACAATGATCACATCGTATTATATGACTTAACAGCGACATCTGTAAGAAGGATATGCCTCAATGACAACAAAGAATTGCGAAATAATGCTGACTAAGCATACACAGTAAACCAATATGGCGTGCCCAGCAACGGGCTTCTGGTTGCGAGAATCAATACCGTATTTAACGGATTTTTATGTTGAAAGCGATTGTTAGTGGCTATTAGAGTAGTGCAGAATAATTATGGGTTCTGCAGTATTCGTGGCATATACGACCTAACAATCATGTCAAAAAACTTAGCAAAGTAAAGACACGAAAAGGCATAAGCATCGAAGATAATGAACTCACTAATGCCAGCCATCTCTCTCTAATAGGGAACGTTACGGCTAGAAAGCAAGAGAAATAACTTGCTCAATTTCAGGTGATAGTCTGTGCGTATAGTTTGGACAACCTCATTATGTTACTGTGGCATCGTAGTGACGTAATTTTTGAATGGCATAGTCAGGTGGGGGCTAGGAATAGCATATGCAAAAATGGTTGTGCTACGCCAACTAGAAGTACTTACGGTACGTTGTGTTGTGAACATTGTCCAGTATTTTTTTAACCCTTCAATATAACTGGACAATAAAATTCTTTTTCTGTTGGTCAGTTAAGCACCAATGTGCCTCATAATGTTCATATTCTGAAGAATAAAGCTGTAATTTAGCGTTAATAAAAAGATAGCAGCAATCATTTTGAACGACCCATTAACTGGAACGTTGATATAATCTTTGAATATGGTGTGTTTAGTGAATCGGGCCCATAAAAGCAACTCAATAGCCAGAAAATTCGATATGTTGTTCTATTGTTTCTATTGATTCTATTGTTTTTTCATCAGGTGGTTTCTTTAATCTCAAGAATGGCAGATCAAGGTCAACAGCAAGAGGGAGCTAATATTGTGAACATCCAGGGTGAGATTTCATTCAAGTTATTTTAGTATCATTCGGTGTCTACAAATTTGAAAAAAAAAATGATATTGTGAGGAACTTTGCAACTTGTGCATGATAATTATTGGGAATTATTGAATCGCAGTGACAGATGCTAAATGCCTTGAAGTCCGATTTAAATTCACTTAGTTCATTGTGCTCTGCAGAAACTTTATTGAAATAAAATTTCAGTTTCATTGAAAATTATATTTTGAATCAGGAATGTTCACATAAAATATGGGTACTCCTGGAGTATGCGTACCAAGATGGCGGACACCGGAACATAGTATGTGTACCAGGTTAGGGTTAGGCCATAATTTTAGGTTCAAATAGTACGGGAGTCACTTGGCTAGTACCCGAACTAAAATTAAAATAATGAAAAGAATAAAACTATGTCCCAACTCTAACCTGGTACACATACTACGTTCCAGTGTCCGCCATCTTGTTTTACATACTTCAGGAGTACCAAGATATAGGTGCTCCCGAAGTATGCGAACCAAGATGGCGGACATCGGAACGTAACATGGGTAACAGGTTAGGGTTAGGCAATAATTTTTTTCCAATTTTCCACATTTTAGTCCTATTATCAGTTCGAAGACTAGCCAAGAGCCTCCCGTAGTATTTATACCTAAAATTATGGCCTAACCCTAACCTAGTACACATATTACATTCCGATGTCCGCCATCTTGTTTTACATACTTCAGTAGTACCAAGATATATTTCTGGCAGGAAACCCGATTTCATAATATATATGTGGATATTCAGGATTCAAACTATAATTTTCAATGAATGAAGATTGATTTGACTTTTTTCAGGCTCGAATATTAATGAAGTTCATGGCGAAGTGATTCAAGTCGATAACATTCAGCAAGCTCAGGCAGAAGTAATTCATGCAGGCAATATTCAGCACTTCCATTTGCATTATGACAATAATGGTATGTTTATTTTACTTTATCGGGCAATTTACTAACAACTGTTTCATTTTGAAGGTAATTTGTTTGACTTCGTGACATGGCAGAAGGAAATGAATGTTTGGTTAACATCTTATTATTTTAGATTTCACAGTTTTAAAGTGAATGAAATCCTCATTAGAAGTTTGAGGCGGAACATTTTCAATTTTTACGCCTTCCTTTAAAACTTACCAATTAATTATTTCTAGCTGCTCCACCTCCAGTCGCACAACAACCTCAAGTACAAGCTGATGCAGGGTCTGCTGGGAATATGCAAGAGGAAATGCCGTCAACATCAGGTGAGATTCAAGGACGATATCAAGTATTTTTATATGAAAAATAAATTACAATCATTCATCCAGAATTCATACGAACAGCAATTGATTGGGGCTTTAGCTGTAAAAACGGCTTCTGAAACTCAGATTAAACCACCATGCTTGTCTTGAAGGTCCATCTGAAAAGTCTAACCCTTTATCCTTATACACGCACTACGACCATAATAAATATGCTATGACCCCATTGACCCACCCCTCCAGCAATTTCAAAAATATCTGGAGTCTTGGACAGTTGTGTATGTTGTTTCTTTCATCCGGACAATGTGAAACTTTGTTTTAGCACTTCTTTTATTTTTTATCGGCCACCCTTTTTTGACATCTATATGTAGTTTGTGATGGTTTTGAATTAGCTTACTTCGATTTGAACATTTCCAAGTGTAAAAGGGGTCACACGTTAAAAACTTTTCGAGGAGTTAGCCTGGTTAAAAAGTTATTGACTTCCTGGACCTACTTACTATACATAACTCTCACTAAATATGTCATGTTCTCTTAAACAGGCTTTATACCCTTTTAACAAATATCGAGGTTTTTTCCCCTCTAAACAACCCCCACAATATTCAGCCACATGTTTCCTAACAGTGTTTCAAAGTGCTTTGCCGTTCACATCACCCATACATAAATATTCCACTGTTACCAGCCAATGATAAATCACAGAACAGAAATAGAAACTGAGTTTTGTTTCAAAATTAATGAATGCAACCCCAATTTAATCTTCCTTTACTCCTAAACCTGCTTATGAGTCTATATTCAATAACAAAGCCTCCCCTTCAAACATTGACTATTTCAAAACTACAGTAAAATAGCCTGGTATCGACTCAATCAATCAAATCGTAAACTAAGAATGACCTATAGTTGCTGCCACCTAGTGCTAATGCTCTCTTTTCTTGTTTTGATTGCTCTTGTAAAAGAGAATTGAAGAGAAACACTTTACTAAGCATTTGTGTTATATATAGAATTGCCAATTTCAAGTTTACCACTTTAACCATCGCACGCATCCATTATCGTACCCCCTCATCTCTCACAGGAATGGTTTAGTCGGTTGAAAGGTGTGAGTGAATGTGATAGCTAAAATAAATTTAAAACATGAGGTAAATTAGCAGAAAGATAATACGACAACCGTGCAAATCATAATCATAAGCCAAGATATCAAATTAGGAGTTCACTTTTCAATTGTTCTTTTTAGATACCGGTATTGTAGACGAAGTAAATTTCGAAAAAAATTGCCTGGAGTTTGAAACTTTGGCTACCTTTGATATAGGCAACGTATTCCACAATATGTTTCTGTGCGATGATTATTTGTCCTGCAACAAAGTATTTTCATTTCAATTCAGGTTCCGCATCTCGTTTACAAAGCAGAGAACGACGCAACGTTGACTTAGAATACAGCAATCAAGATTTGCTTGTGGCAGGTGAGTGTATTTATAATCTGTCCTGATATAATCATTGATTTCCATTTATTTGAAGTGTCGAATGTTTTTATATGACGCTTACTCGTGTCTTTTGCTCCGAACACGGCCAATGTACAAGCAGCAGTACTACCGTAGTATGTGTACCAGGTTAGGCCATAATTTATTCAGATTTTCCTTATATTTGTTCTATTTCGAGTTCGGGGGCTGTCTGTGTTAGCCAAGTGAATATACCCCCTGCCTATAGGCTTCCGTCCCTTTACACAACTTGATGTAAAGTAGGCGAACAAAATTAGTTACCTCCATGTCGGTACACATACTACTGGGGCGACCAAGCACCCACTGATATGTTATTTTTGTAAGGACTGGAATCTTTCTGTTCCTGATTCCCCCCCCCCCCAATTTATTACACCTTGGGTTAGGTGGGGGCATGGGGCTTCAATCGCTAAGAACCAGGAATGCGCAACCTGCAGCCCACAAGAACAAATTGTGCGGCACGCAGGGGAATCCCAATTTTGAATGGCGTGCTGTCCGCAAAACAAGTTTTTACTGCAGTTCAATCTGGTAATTCCAGTCACTTTGTGTTGCCAAGACTATACCTGAGTCCAATTTGGTATCTATGCCTATGACAATACATTGCCCTAACAGCTAGCTTGTACGAAGTGAAAAAATATGTCATAAGATCCAAATCTAAAGCTTGGTACTCCCGTAGTATGTGAACCAAGATGGCGGACACCGGAACGTAGTATGTGTACCAGGTTAGGGTTAAGCCATAATTTTATTCCAATTTTACTTATTTTAGTTCTACTACGAGTTTGGGGACTAGCTAAGTGACACTCATAGTATTTGTACCTAAAACTATGGCCTAACCCTAACCTTTTACACATACTAGGTTCCGGCGTCTGCCATCTTGGTTCACATACTACGGGAGTTCCCCAAAATTTCTGTGCCTGCAAGGCTGCAACTACTAGAAAGCCTATGTTAAATGAAAGTGCAGCTCGCAGTTTCACCCACTTATTTGTATCTGGTCCTCCTGTATTGAAGGTTGCACACTCCTGCGTCAAGCCATTGCGTCGCCCAATTGCTACGTGTAGTCACTGCGAAGGCAAATACCTAAACTGTATGGCGTCTTCTTAGATTGATTATCACTTTACTACAACTTTTGATCGTAATGTTTGTTCTTGGTATAATCCTTCAACTTAGAGCAAAAAATATTTGATAGATTATAACTATCTAGTCTGCCTATCTTTCAATATGAGTTACTATCAATAAATTGTTACTTACTTATGTGTACAAAATTGTTACTTATGTGTACATCTCTCTTCTATTTAGGTTCTGCATCATTATTAAAAACAGAGAAACCTACCAATATAGAAATCAAAGACTCAAACATTTACATTATTGGAGGTAAAAGCTTGAAATTTATGTCTGATTGTGCTAGATTGTGTTGTAACCTAAGTTTAAGTTCATTACTTCGCAAGCAAATGCATGAGTTCCACAAATACTCGGCGACTTTAATTGACTTAAACATTAGCAGCATCTCAAAGCAGTTCACAAATTATGAAGCACCAACAAAACATGATTGGTTCTAGCGGTAAGAGCAAAGTATGGGAATACTTTGTGTGCCATAATGATGGCGTAATTTGCTTATCATTATTAAGCCAAAAGGTTCCGCCGGTTTAAAAAAAAAGATGGGTATAATTTGGGGTGGGCAACCTTTTCCGGCTCGCGTGCCAAAATCGGCTAAATTTAGCGACAAAATTCTTCGCATGCTGACCAAAATTAAAAACAATTATTTGCTAATTTCAAAGCAAAAATACACAAACATAAACCCTATAAACACGTACAGATAGCTTCACTATTCAGAAAAATATCATTCCGGCAATTAGATTTGATTACTTTTCTTATTCTATATCAGTCAGACTTCCGCTGCTGCATTATCGCTGATGGAGATTTTACATTGAGTCTATGTTTTGTAACTTTGAATAAAATACATGAACTCTTTTCAGGCTACTCCTGTTAGAAAACTTAATTAAGTACATAACTGAGAACAGATTCACAAGCATATGTAGATGAAAACATGGAGAGTAATGCAGTTGCAAAGCTTTAAGACACGAAATTTTTTGGGACATCTCAATCACGAAATAGACCGTTTTCTGCACTTCTCTCTTGCATTTCCATCCCTAATCGCGTATATTTCTTTCGAAATCGAGTTATAACTGTAAGTTAGCGAGTAATACTGACCAAAATGATCTGTACAACTTCACAAATCAAACAGAAGTGAAGAAAAAGGTGGCACAGTCTGACTATATTTCTATATTACGTAAGAATGTAGCCAAATGAATGCTGCGCTCTTCCCGACAAAATTTCTACTCATCCTACTCATTTGTTACATCATAATGTGTTTTTGTAATCATATGTCATGAAAGTACAAGAAGAGTTTAAATAAATAACGGATTGTTAACAAACGATAATGAATAAACGTACACCTAATTTCAACAGATAATTGAAGAGTCTTGAAACTTTTTATCTGAAGGTGAATGATCTCGTTTGCGAGGCCTCGCTCGCGTGCCGAATAAATTGGCTCGCATGTCAGGGGTTGCCCACCCCTGCCCTAGGATGAGGTTTGGCCGTCCCAGGCATTGTATGGTCCTAAGGCTAATTCTAAACTGGTTATGCCCCTCTTAAACGATCTTTATGCCTTGGGTTTTGTTCCTACTAATCATACCATGCTCTAGGAAAAATGTTTGGCTGCCATAGGCTATGGTCTTAGGGCCCATTCTAAACTGGGTATGCTCCTTTAAACGAGCTGTATGCCTTAAAAGGCTTTATTCCTACTGAACCCCAAGAAAAAGGGTTATACTAGGCCAGTCATAGTCATCTTACTAAACTGGCTATGCCCCAATAAAATATGTTGTGCCCATCTCAGCCAAGCGATAGTTCTTCGAAAAAATTAAGGTCTTTCCTCAGCTGAGTATGCCAGTTATTAATGAAGATTTATATTTATGATTTCAGGTACAACAACAGCACAAAGAAGAAATGAATTCGCTGATGCCAGACTTGCTTCAAATGAATTACCTTGTCCAGTCTATGAGGTGACGCCTCCTCCATTAGGTGTGTATATTGATAATTATTGGACACATAGTGGGCCTATAAGTCTCAACTGTTGTTGTAACGAAATTGAAAAATAATGGGAATGCTGGAATATGATATTACATTTCTGTGTTTCTTATATTCGAGCAATGCTATTTCTTCAAGGAGAAAATTAATAGAGCAGTAAGTCGAAATGAGCAAAAACTGAAATTATAAATTGTTATTTGTACTTGATTGACTTTGAATTGAATCCCACCTTTACACCTCACTCATAATGGTTTAATATAAAATGTACAAAACTGATATTAGTAAACGATTACGATTCACCAACGTTCTCCCATTTATTTTTCTGATTACTAGAGTCACCTCCCATACAAAATTTGATTGAAATGTTGTTGATGTCATAATTATCAAAATTGGCATTTATATTTTGAAAAAAAAGTCATATGAGCTCAAAAAAAATATTACTGTTAAAAACCATACCTGGTAAATAGTATACCTGTTAATTTTAAGCGGCGATCTATAGCACGAAAAGACTTCTCCCAATACGATACTCGCGGTACCCTTCATACTGGTGAATACAAACTTTCATTTCATTAAAAATATTTGCTTTATTCTTTCCAGGTGTCCTACAACCTGCACAGAGATCCACTCACAGAGGTAAAGCATTTTTGATGAGTTTGATACTGGGTTGTTTGTAACTCTCATGTAATAATTATTAGTTCCTAAAATACCAATCCAACATATCCTTCTGGAAACTTCCTATTTTACTTGTAATCTGAATGTGACCATTCGTAAACCTAATGAAAACTTTCAGATTCATGTGTTGTGCCTCAAAGTTTTTTCATTTGAATTCAGGTTCCGCATCTCGTTTACAAAGCAGAGAACGACGCAACGTTGACTTAAAATACAGCAATCAAGATTTGCTTGTGGCAGGTGAGTGTATTTATAATCTGTCCTGATATAATCATTGATTTCCATTTATTTGAAGTGTCGAATTTTTCTATACGACAAAATTTTGCATTTTGCTGTAATCACCTTTTGTTTTTGCCAGCATCACATGTCATTTAGCCCGTAAACATCTTCATGTTGGTTTTTGCTCTCCCTAAATCACAAATTTCCTTCAACATAGTACGTCTTGTGCCACGACAATCATTTTTTTCACTCGCAAAGAATTATGAATCCAAAATAGGAAATTCAAACTTTGAAGCATTCAGCGCTATTACTATCTCATTGAAAAAGCCAAATTTTTTGCGTATAATGGCTTTTCTGTCGCGTAAAATATTCAATCCATGACAACTACGAGATTCTAAAGTGTCCTTCTATATAAATTTAATGGTGCTCCCAGAAGTATGTGCACCAATATGGCGGACACTGTGACGTAGCATGTGTACCGGGTTAGGGTTACGCCATAATTTTATTCCAATTTTCCCTATTTTACTTATATTATGGAATCGAGACTAGCTAATTGACTCCCACAGTATTTGTACCTGAAATTATGGCCCAACCCCAAACTGCTACATATACTACGTTTCGGTATCCGCCACCTTGGTGCACATACTTCTGGAGTACCAATTTAATTGTGTCTAACGTAACTCATGGTTGCGTCGCCTTGTGCCAAAATAAAAATTTTATTACGGTAGGCGATATGTGGACATAAACATAAGATATAAACTGCCTAATGTATTCAGTTTTCATACAGATTTTTGCAATCCTGCCAACTCTTTATCGCTGTTAGAAAAATCTTAAGATTAGATGAAAAATCTTGTGGAGTAGCCTAAAATTTTATTTTCACTTGTTAAAAATAATGACTTTTTAAATGAATAATGAATTCTCTGTAATTCTGTAAGTAATCAATCCATGACCGATACGAGCATGTTTAAAATGTCTTGCTATAATAATTTAATGATCTTCAATAGGGCCCGACCGATTCTGCCTTTTTAAACCGATATCGATAGTTTTCTAAAACTAGGCCGAAGAGCTGATACTAGACGCTATTACTAGACTGTCGCGGGACTCAACAAAACTTATATTGTTTACGGTTTTATTTTTAGTATTTTATAATGCCGCTTTTCAATCAAATTTAGATCGCGGTTTTACTCCTCCTTTTGTCTTTAGAACCTCGCCACCGATGAACGTATAATAACTCACGAATTCACAATTCCATGCAAAGCACAAAAATAAAATAATTATCATGTTTATCGTGGCACAAAATTTATGATTTGGAAAGAATAAAAACCGACGTAAGGGCGTTTATGGCCTAAATAACACACACGCTGATGAAAACATGGACGATTTTAGCAGAAGGCAATTGCACGCTTTTTCAGTTTTCACATTTCCGTGCGGGTACAAAAATAAAATAATTATCATTGTTCCCGCGGCACAAATTTGTGATTTAAAGAGAGAATAAACACCAATGTAAAAGGCGTTCACGGCATAAATAACATGCGGCGTTGATGAAAACGAACGGCGATTTTAGCAGAAGGCAATTGCACGTGTTATCGGCAACTTTTTCACTTTTCAGAAAATTCAAAAGGGGGGGGGGGGTTCGACTCCGAACCCCCCCCCCCCCTGAGTTAGAGAAATTTTGAGTTTGATACTGGGTTGTTTGTAACTCTCATGTAATAATTATTAGTTCCTAAAATACCAATCCGACATATCCTTCTGGAAACTTCATATTTTACTTGTAATCTGAATGTAACCATTCGTAAACCTAATGAAAACTTTCAGATTCATGTGTTGTGCTTCAAAGTTTTTTCATTTCAATTCAGGTTCCGCATTTCGTTTACAAAGCAGAGAACGACGCAACGTTGACTTAGAATACAGCAATCAAGATTTGCTTGTGGCAGGTAAGTGTATTTATAATCTGTCCTGATGTAATCATTGATTTCCATTTATTTGAAGTGTCGAATTTTTTTATACGACAAAATTTTGCATTTTGCTGTAATCACCTTTTGTTTTTGCCAGCATCACATGTCATTTAGCCCGTAAACACCTTCATGTCGGTTTTTGCTCTCCCTAAATCACAAATTTCCTTCAACATAGTACGTCTTGTGCCACGACAATTATTTTTTTCACTCGCAAAGAATTATGAATCCAAAATTGGAAATTCCAACTTTGAAGCAGTCAGCGCTATTACTATCTCTTTGAAAAAGCCAAATTTTTTGCGTATAATGGCTTTTCTGGCGCGTAAAATATTCAATCCATGACAACTACGAGATTCTAAAATGTAGAGCTCGACCGATATCACTTTTTGGCACCGATAACGATATATCGGCCAACTAGTGACCGATAACCGATATAGACATACCGATATCTACAACCTGAACCTGCAGTAAATACAACTAGGAAGAAAAATTCAGTTTCAGTCAATCGAAAGTTTATGTTGAAAAATAAAGCAGTCCTACACAGTGCTTGCATCATTGATAAAAGTTTCACAGCAATTAATAAGAACACACATTAATGCACAAAACAGAAGGCAAAGTTTGAAAAAACCAAGCACAAAAGAAAAAGGGCAATCAGTAAAAAGCTTATAGAAGTCCATTTTGATCCATACAGTAGTAAGTGGGGACTAGGCTTGCACGTAATTTAGGGAATTACGTAATTGTTCGAGTTACGGAAGGGAAGTTACAAATTACGTAAAGTCGCCACCCCGTTTGAGCGTTTGGTTTTACGATCAAAACGATATTATTATGAGCGTTATCACCGGAACGCAATTAACACCGACAGACTTTTTTGTCTTCACAATTTGGTATCTTTTTTATTCGGCGCTGATAACGATAAATAAGAATGTGTGATAGTTGATTGTAATTCCGGAAGGCGTATTTTTCTTTCTCTCCGTGAAACAGACATGAAACGAATTTTACCGCCGCTATGGAGCAAAGGGAGAGAAGGCTACTTTCTTTCTTTCTCAATCACTTTTATTAATACAAATTACAGCACATTAAAAAACAAAATAGAATTTATTAGCATTAATTTACAACGAGTTACGGGTAAGAATTTACCGCCGGCTTAATAATTAATATGTGATCTAAATTTATCGCAAATAATGTTATAACATTTAGGCCGCGAAATGATTTGATATAAAATGAAGCTTGGCAATCGGAATATCGTCAATAATTCAGCATCAATAATTATTGCAAAATGCTAACTAGGTAGCAAAGTCGGATAATGTAAAAAAGGGAGAAATAACAAATATTCGTCGCGAGGCAAGCGCAGGTATAATTAAACGAAAGAATACGCTCGTCGTTGATTAATAACTTGGAAACCCGACATTTTTATTCAATACGAAAGTCGATTTTAAAAAAAGGCAACTATTGTTTCATAAATATCCGTATACCAGTGTTGGTAATGATAAAATTGATCGCATAAAATTGGGACGGTTAATTTGCGAAGGTGATAAAGGAAAATCAAATCAACACAAAAGATAAAAATCAGAATAAATACAATTTGAATTCACTCCTTGGTATTTGTCTTTAACATCTGTCGCCGGCGTGTAGTACTGTCGGTGATATGAAAACCAAACTTCGATGTCCCATTCGGAAAAGAAGTGGATTCAAATGCTTTTTATGATAGGTTTAAATGCGTGAAAAATATCGCAATTACGGGGTCATTACGTAATCGATTTTGTCGTAATTACGAAATTGATTTTTGTCGATTATGTGCAAGTCTAGTGGGGACGCAAGATATTCGAAGGCGAGGATTTTGCCCCGCACGAAGAGATAAAATAGAGAAATATAGAGGAGAACTCTCTGTTCATTGAGAGAAGCGAAAAAAAGAAAACGCTCGGTCGCAGATATTTCCCGGGGAAAAAGACTCATTTTTTAGAACGTGGAAAAGCGACTAAAGCTGATATATATCGGCCGGTTGGGGCGATATGATATATCGGCAAACATGCAATATCGGCCCGATATATCGGTTGGCCGATATATCGGTCGAGCTCTACTAAAATGTCCTATATAAATTTAATGGTGCTCCCAGAAGTATGTGCATCAATATGGCGGACACCGTGACGTAGTATGTGTACCGGGTTAGGGTTACGCCATAATTTTAGTCTAATTTTACTTATATTACGGGATCGAGACTAGCTAATTGACTCCCACAGTATTTGTACCGGAAATTATGACCCAACCCTAAACTGCTACATATACTACGTTTCGGTATCCGCCACCTTGGTGCACATACTTCTGGAGTACCAATTTAATTGTGTCTAACGTAACTCATGGTTGCGTCTTCTTGTGCCAAAATAAAAATTTTACTACGGTAGGCGATATGTGGACATAAAAATAAGATATAAACTGCCTAATGTATTTAGTTTTCATACAAATTTTGCAATCCTGCCAACTCATTTCATTACATGAAAAAATTTAGAGGTTTTTAAAATTGGGTTTCGAAAACTGTCGAGTGTTGACAGTTGAAAATTGCACATACTCTCAATACTTCATTTACTCAATTCCTATGAATTCGGTTTTAATAAATCATGCAAAGCCTGTAGGTGCTATTTTAATCCCATTATCATTAGTCTTAACTCTGGAGATTTTGATTAACAACCATTAATAAGATAAAAGTGTTGCCCAAGAACTTTTATATTGCCTTTAAGATGGTTTCGAATTCGGAGCTAGGGATGACATTATTATTTGATGATCGTATTGTTACATTTGCCATCAAAATGCAAGAGTGCAATTGTTTGTCATAGCAATAGACATATAATACGAAGTATTGCCATCATAGGAAAATACAAATTCCATTGAAAGCATATTATATTGCCACCATGAGGATTCCCCACAGCTCAACAGCTTCAAATATATTCTATTTATAGAACTAGCATTTTCAGCCAAAACAAACTGCCTTTTTCCCCTTGTGTACTCTTTCAAAAACGTCATTATCGGTAATAACCTTCCAGTTTTGGCCATACATGGAATGGATAATTACACGACAACTGCTTTCCCACGTAAATTTGACACTTTAGCAGTCACATGATTGGTCGATAATTAGCTGTTACCGATAGTTCAAAATTTGTGAAAAACAAGGCCGATAAATTGGACGGCCGATATATCGTTTGGGCCCTAGTCTTCAATTTAACCTGCAGTTGCGCTGACAAAATAAAAATAATAGGCGGTTAGCAAAATGCAAGTTTTCCTAAAATTTCAAAATGGGAAGTTTCCACCCTGACCCCCCCATGGCTGCACCACAGGGCGGCGAAATGCTAAAGACAAATAAAGGAGTGAATCCGTGGCACAAATTTTTTATTTGAAAAGTGGCCGAATATAATACTAGAAATAAAAACCGAAAATAATTTAAGTTTTGTTGTAGTGAACAATCCTATTTCATAAAACACAGGTTCACAGAATTCAAACATAAGCAATCCTATGACTATTGACGAGATACTATATATCTCTGTATATTATGATAATTTATTTTCGACAGCATTATTCAACTTGTATTTTATTGGAATTCAAACCTTTTTCAGGGAACCGTGCAAGAAAATTCATCAATTACTTCAACAACAGGACCTTGGAGCAAACCAGAGTTAAAATCACAGAAAATTACAAAGAAGCAAAACTGAATGAACCAGACTTTGAGGTAAATCCTCAAATAAGAAAAGTACCAGACTTCTACCGTGGAGAAATGGCCCCCAAAGTTACGGAATATAAAATCGAGATGGAATTTACTGTTATAAAACGTGATATTGGTGAACTTATTTCTCTGGATGTGCTTGTGGGACATTTGAGCAACAAAAAATACAGATACATCGCCATACTGGGTCATGCGGGCTGTGGGAAGTCGACAATCATGAAACGTCTTGCTCGAAGTCTTCTAGTTGCCAACAAATTAGTCGAACAAGCTCAAATAGGTGAAGGATTAAGGATTCGGCTATTCGGTAGTACAGGACGTCGCTTCAAATTTATTCATCACTTGAATATCAAAGATATCCCGTTTTTACAAGGAAACAAAGCAGAAGAAGCCATAAGTCCATGCGAATTACTTTTTGGGAAAATTGCTTTTGGACTCGCAACACAAGATGTGGGAGAAGGTTACGAATGGCTGCAAAAAAATCAATCAATGTGTATTCTTTTCCTTGACGGCCTGGATCAGGCAACTTGGAATCTCCTTGGAAAATACAACAAGATGAAGTATACCGATAAATCGAGCACAGCAACAATTATGTGGAATCTCATAACAGGCAATCTCTTTCCCAGAATGACGATCGTGATTTCTTCCCGTGAGCACAGAATAGCATCCCTTCCTTTAGAATTGAGGCCTCAATTCATAACTGCCCTTGCTGGTTTCACTCGAGACGACATCAAGAGGTTGTTTATTGCAGTTGTCGGGGACGACGGTGAAAAAGCTTGGAAAAAATTAACAAGGCAGTCACCTGCACTCATTCCATTATCATCTGTTCCACTTTTCCTAATATTCAATGCAATCGTTTGTAAGTTCAACCCAGAGAAACTACCAGGTACTATGACAGAGGTAATGCTACGAATCCTTCACATCTTCATGCGATCCGATCACACACATGAAAGGAAACGGATTGAAGAAATACTTCCAAACTTGATGGGAATGTCCTTCGAAGGCACAAAAAAGAAACGAGTCATTTTCACGACTAAGGATCTCACAAAATTTCAACTTCAATCCGATGAAGTTCGTGACATTATCATCAAGGTACCTGGGAAAAACATGTTCAACCAACATCTCATGGAGGGAGACCATCTGATGTTCTTCAGCCATCAAGTCCTTCAAGAAGTTTTATCCGCTCTCTATATTTCAAACATGGATTCTACTACGTTTCGCAAATTTATCGAAACTGAGTTCCGAGATGATCATTGGGCAGTTGTTCGCCATCTACTGGGTGGAATTATTCTGAATCCTGATATTGAAAGTAGTCTCATAACAAACTTTTCTCCTGGTAAGTTAAATGTATTGTTATGTCCAGTGGCGCAGCCAGGGGGTCGAACCCCCCCCCCCTTTTGGATTTTTTTGAAAACAGAAAAAGTCGCCGATACCCCTTTTGGATTTTTTTGAAAACAGAAAAAGTCGCCGATAACGCGTGCAATTGCTTTCTGCTAAAATCGCCGTATGTTTTCATCAAGGCGGCGTGTTATTTAGGCTGTAATCGCCTTCTCGTTGGTATTTATTCTCTCTAAATCACAAATTTGTGCCACGGGAACAATTATAATTATTTTATTTTTGTACTCGCACGGAATTGTGAAAACTGAAAAAGCGTGCAATTGCCTTCTGCTAAAATCGCCGATTGTTTTCATCAGTGTGTTATTTAGGCCGTAAAGGCCTTTACGTCGGTATTTATTCTCTCTAAATCACAAATTTGTGCCATGATAAACATGATGATTATTTTTTTTTTTAATTTGCAAGGAATTGTGAATTCGGTGAGAGTTATTATGCGTTCATCGGCGGCGAGGTTCTAAACACAAATGACGGAGTAAACCCGCGATCTAAATTTGACTGAAAATCGACAATACAAAATACTGATAACAAAACCGTAAACAATAGGCTATAAGATTAGTTGAGTCCCGCGACAGTCTAAAAACGCTTTTCTAGTCTAAAAACGCTTTTTAAAATTCGCAAAATTTCGTGTGCCCACGGCACACATTATGTTTCCTCGCTGTTTAGGAACATATCGCCATTAAAATCGAAACACGGTTAATTGTGGGTGGGATCCATTACTTTACAATTGTCGTCGAAAATTTTGGCGTTATCATTAAACAAGGTTGAAACCGCGATTTTTTCCGTTAGTGATGATATATAAGATAATTAATCTGAAGTATATCCATCAATTTTTATTCTACTGAAATAAATTTTACTCCATGAGAATTTACAATAGATTTACGTATTTTTCGAAAGCTTTTATCTTTGAAAATAATCGGAATGGCAGCATTGCGATTGAACGGAGTCAATGTTACAAGCTCAAATTTGTCGAATTTGCAAAATAGAAAAAATACGGATAAAAACAATATATAATAGGGCAGTTTACCACAGATTTTTATGCGGAATTCCGGGGTGTTTTAGAGTGGCTCTTGTTTTGTCGGCGCTACCGCAGGATAAATTGAAGAAATTAAATTAATAAATCAGGACATTTTAAATATGCACTTATCGGTCATGGATAGGTTACCTTGCGCAAGAGAAAAATCATTTTTCGTTAGAAAAGTCGGCTCTTCTAACAAGTGACGTAATCGCGGCGACTGTTTGGCGTGGATTTCGAGGCGGTGAATTTGTATTTTTTATTTACTGTTATACTTTATATTTATTTAGAATTTTCATTGTATGAAGTAAAATTGTACTAAACGTGATTTTATATCAGATATCGAGATTTTACTAACGGCGATAACGAGGTCACAAGATTGCAAAAATACGTATCAAAATTAAATATATCAGGCAGCTTATCTCATTGTTTTATGTCCACGGCAGTAATGTTTTTATTTTGACGTAGAAAGTCGAGACCGCGAGTTGCGTTGGGGACAATAAAATTAATATATACGTAAGGACATTTTAGAATCTCGTAGTTGTCATGAATTGAATATTTTACGCGACAGAAGCTGAAAAGGCGGCTCTATTAACGAGCGCGTGATCGCGGTGACTGTTACAGACGGCATTAGTAATTTCCGATTTTGAACCCCCCCCCCCCTTTTAAAAATCCTGGCTGCGCGCCTGGTTATGTCTTTCATACCATGTTTGAATTTGTTCGATATCTAGACTTTCATGGCTTTGAAAAAAGTAGACAAGACTGATTTATTGGATAATCCCAAAGCATGTGAATCAAGATGGCGGACACCGGAACGTAGTATGTGTACCAAGTTAGGGCTAGGCCATAATTAAATTTCAATTTTACTTATTTTAGTTCTATTACGAGTTCGGGGACTAGCCAAGTGACTTCACTAGTATTTGTACCTGAAATTATGGCCTAACCCTAACCTGGTACACATACTACGTTCCAGTGTCTGCCATCTTAATTCACATACTTTGGGGATACCAATTATTGTGTATTGAACTGGCGGAGAATCAGACCTGTAGTTATGCTATTTGTACTGCTCTACGACTATGGCCAACTTAGTATTCCGTTTGCCCCAAATAAGTCCCACAGTATTGAAACTCCCATCTTTTACATCAGCTTATTAAAGATCATGTTAGCCTTTCTCAAACTAAAAATATTTTTACTTAACAGATGCCAGACAAGATGAGAAGAAAAAAATTCTGAGAGAATTTCTATCATCTCAGTCACATGAAGAAATGGAATCATATCAGAAGTTGGAGCTGTATGGAACATTATATGAAGCTAACGACACCGATCTTATTCAATCCTGCATCAGGAAGATTGATTTTGAGAACGAATCCTTCACTACAGCAGGAATGCATGTAATGTCATCAGATATACGACGCTGCAACCACCTAACTCTGGTTCGTCTATATGACTGCAATCTCAATGCTGAACTGGTTCATATCCTGAAGTCAAATTTAGAAGGTTCCTGTTTGAAGGTAAACTTAATATTGGAAATTGATGAAAGTTTTTTTATTCAAGACAACTAATTGTTCCAACTCGTATCAAAGAAATTAGTCTAGCTCAGGTGGTTCTATGTTCTGCCTCAGTGGTTCCCAAAGTTTTCTTGAGTACCTCCCTTCGTCCATTTTGAAACTCTTCATTCCTCCCTGCCTATGTATAAAAACTACTTTATTTATTCAATCTTCGATGGATCCTCTTATAGTGTCATGTCCTATAGCGTTCATCCGTTTCGTGGCCCATTAACTTTCAGTTTTGTGGCTCATTAACTTTCAGTTTTGTGGCTCATTAACTTTCAGTTTTGTAGCCCATTAACTTTCCGTTTTGTGGCCCATTAACTTTCAGTTTTGTGGGGGAATTGGCTCTGTTCATTCAGCGATTGCAGTATGCACGAGTCACATTTCAAAACCACATCTGCACCCTGACCAAGTTCACTTTGTTTTCCATCGCCACCCTGGTACCAGTGTTAACTCTGAGCGAATTATGAATGCGAAAGTGCTTCGCAGTCGAAAATAAAAGTGCGAAAGTGCATTTTAAAAGTAAGGTGCCCTAGCTTTTATTTTAACTTCTTTAAAACAACATAGATACTCGAAGGAGCGCTCTTTCTGTTAATATTGCAAATTAAATAGGAGTCTTTCCGTTAACAGATTTTTGTTTAAATCCTTGTTTAAAACGAGCAAATTCATCAGTAACAAAATGACACTTGCTAATCACGCCTGTAGCGAACTAAACTTTCGTGCTATCAATGGGTGCTAATTTGCGTGAACAGCAAAGGCTATCTTTCACATTTGTGTTACTCCTTCCATCTAATTGACAACGGTTGAAACACGCAAGCTGGAATCCATATTAGTTACGGGGTAGATCATTTGTACAAAGCCAGTGCAAAATAACATCCCCCACCAACACCCAAATAAAAATAGTAATTATACAATTAGGGTTAGCAATGCAGATTGCGCTGAAAATTCAACTTTCTAATTTATCCCTAACCCTAATCGAATAAATATTAATTTGTCACCTTAAATCACTTTGAAAGTCGCCACCCGACTTCTAAGACAGTGTTTTTCAACTTTTTTCGAGCCAAGGCACACATTTTTCATTGAGAGAATACTGTGGCACACCACCAGCTGAAAATGTGGGGAAAAGACCTGATGTTCACAATATAAGTGTTAAATTCTTAATATGAGCTTTCTTGAAGAAACATTGAAGAAAGATGTTGAATTGGACATCTTGAATAGTAATCAAATAAAAACAATCATAGGGGCAAATCGCCACCTGCTGCTGTCACCTTCTGGTATAGAACAGTACTACATGATTACTCTGCCGGGCGCTACATCGCATGAACATACAAATTGGAAAATTTACCACAGCACCCCTGACGATAGTTTACGGCACACCGGTTAAAAAACACTGTTCTAAGAGATATGTTGACTTACATGGCCTCCGAAATATTATGCAAGATTCCTTGGAAAATCCTCCCCTGTTTCATGAGCTAGCTTCACCTATTTTCTCATTTATATTCAAATATCTCAGAGCTTATGCAAAGACATGTCATTTTTAAATGTGGGCTTGCCTTAGTTCAAATCGGTTAGAAAATATATAGTGCAGTGGTTCTCAACCTTTTTCAGTTCGCGGACCAGTAAAATTTCAAAACAAATTTCGCGGACCGGCGGACCTTCAAAATTAACCAAAAATGTCATGAACACAAAACATAATCAAAAGAATGCAATTACGGCAAAAGTAGGCGGTGCAAAAAAATTCAATTTAATGAGAAATTTGCTGCTGTCTTTTTGATATTATTTTTTTCGTTGGATTTGCGGGTTTCATTGCGTCGTTTGAAAGAATTTTAGCGCAGACTTGGCACATGGGAAGAGGTACTTTTTCGCTGCTGGGAGTTGAAGTATTTTAAATGTAACAGAATGCGTCTTGCGCGATATAACTTTGTGATTTCAAAACAGGGTGTCGAAAAATTAAAATTTGATATAAATGAAACTCAAATAATGTTTTATTTTAAATGTAACAAAACGCATATTTGCGATATAACTTTGTATTTTTTAAAAACGGGGCGTCGAGAAAAGTATTAAGCTAATAATATTTTATCTGACTTCTAACGTCTGGTACACATCATTTCCCGGGAGAACTCAAATCCCGCAAAAAGTCATTTAATTTAATATGGAGAATGTTTCACATATTCCAAAAATTCAAGAATGTTGCAATCGGAAAATCGCCAGGGCATCGTCAAGTCGATAAAAGTACTAGTACCCATCTTATTTGTCAACTTCATATTCGCACAAAAATATTTGTAAACTTCCAATTTTTGCCCCTCAGAATTGAAAAAAGTGCGATTTCGCATTCCCTAAAAAAACTGTTCCCAATAAATGCGCTAATAGTGAACACTTCCTGGTACACAGAATAATCATAGAAAATATCACTGATCCCTGCTCTTCCCCATATTTGGAACCGCAGTGATAAGCCTTACTTTTTATATATTGTCTGATATATTGACCTTTTTTCATATTCTTAGGGTTTTTGCTTTTGCTAGAGATTACAATTCTTTTCTTTACATTTTCACCATGTTAAACGTTCTTACATTTCCTATTTATTTCAGTTTGATGAACTAAATGTCAGTGGCAACGAGGATCTTGGCACTGCTGGTTGGGCTGAAGTTGGATTAGTTGTTACGCAATGTCAGGTGAAAGTGTTCAAGGCTCGGTTTTGCAATCTGACAGCAGAAGGAATGAAAGTATTCAAGGAAAACACTGGCAATACAAAGGTGAGTTGAAATCTTTGAGAGTAAACAGTAACCAGCATAAATGCGTAATTATAAATTGAAAAATCTACAGAAATTGGAGTTGTTAGGGCAGTACATCCAGCGGTCGTAGTATACACGAGTCCATCAGTTGAATCATGACCTACTGGGGACTCAAGATTCGACTTGGATTTGGGAGATTTGTGTATTGGTACCTACTAGAGATATATCTGCAATATCGACCATTTTTCCGGTATCACCTAAATGAAAGTTATTCATCAGTCGAACTAACTTGGCTGCTTTCGCTACACAAATTTTATATAATAATTTAGAAAGATATGAGAAAAAATATCAATCGAATACTATTTTCCAATGTCTAAAATACAAAATATGGCGCTATGACAGCACAAAATCTTTCGCACGTCACTCAATGTAATAGTTTAACACAGTGGTTCCCAGAGTCAAAATTAAAAACAGAAAAATATTTGAAGGCGGGGCAGGGGAGTTCCCACAACGAGTCTATACTAGAGATGTACCGATACTACTTTTGTCGTCGATACCGATCCGATACCAGCTAAAAAAGCCGATACTGATACGCCGATACTACAAAAAGGCCGATATTCCGATACTATGTATTTATTACTTAATTAGGGGTGGTGAGTAGGGCGGACGGGTTAAAACAATGGTCTTTGAGCGTTGTTTATAGTACACATTATTTCAGATCGAAAAACAAGATATATCATATAATATGAAATTACTGTTTGGTGTTTGCTTTAACTGATTAAGATACATTGTACAGTAACGCTAGTAATCTCGGTGTTCAATTAGAAAACTCATAAGCCGGGATGTCCAATTTGAATTTAATGTTAATATCGCGACCTTCGAATATCATTATTCGTGTTTAAAAGAATATCGAATATCACCCACACTTTCTAGCGTTGCCGTCCTACGTTCAAATTAAAAGCATTTCACATTATATTTTGTTTCGTGACTAATCGTAATCGTCGACGCAATAAGTCAAAGCCAACATGAAAGAATATCAATCAGCACCGACAAAAGGAAGGCCTACCTATAACCGTCGAGGATGTTTTTTTACTTTACTATTTTACAATTGCTATCATATATTTTGAGACTGTCTAGGGCTAGGCGGTCATGTCAATATATCTATGAGGTAATTGTGTAGTTAAACAAAATTAAAACCTGCGTAGAGGAATAATTGTGTCGGAATTTATCGTTGTCGACGGACTAAATGACACTCGTACTTGACGACAAACAGAATTTATACCCTTGCCAAAAGTCTGTGTGCCGTTAATAAGGACCCCAATTCCACTGTATGATTTAAAACTGGGCGCATAGTTGCTTTTTTTATGTGCTGTGTTGATATATTTCTTCATTATTATTTTGTAATATTAAAAATGTCAATATAAAAATTTGATAACGAAAATAGCCAAATTAGTTGAGCTAGTTTGGCTGATAAATAGCTAAAAACAAGTGAATTCTATTCTCGCGGTGGGGACATGTATGGCTCTTGGCTCACGATCTCTCCAGACAAAAAATTAATTAAAAAGTAGTATTCCAACTAATCTTTTAAAACATTCTGGGCCATATCAAGAAGGTAAATATATCGGAAATATCGGCCTTAATCAAACCGAAACCGATACATGGCCGATACCGAAAAAATGGCCGATATTTCCGATACCGATACATCTCTAGTCTATACCAGATATACTCATGTTTAAAATGTGATAATGACGTAACAATTGATGGTATCTAGAACGAAAAATAAAAAACTTCAACTTTATAATCATAAGCACTTCTTCCTCAAGTCCTTCTCGTCGGGCATCTTCATGTTTCCAATTCGTTTTTTGCGCACCGTACCTACTTAATTCATTCCAGCATCCATCAGTTTTTTCGATTTAAGGAACGCTCGTAAAAAGGTTGCCAAAAAGCTTATAATTTCAATCATTTGGTAAGATTTCTGTCCATTTCAAAACCACATCTGCACCCTGACCAAGTTCACTTTGTTTTCCATCGCCACCCTGGTACCAGTGTTATCTCTGAGCGAATTATGAATGCGAAAGTGCTTCACAGTCGAAAATAAAAGTGCGAAAGTGCATTTTAAAAGTAAGGTGCCCTAGCTTTTATTTTAACTTCTTTAAAACAACATAGATACTCGAAGGAGCGCTCCTTCCGTTAATATTGCAAATTAAATAGGAGTCTTTCCGTTAACAGAGTTTCGTTTAAATCCTTGTTTGAAACGAGCAAATTCATCAGTAACAAAATGACACCTGCTAAGCACGCCTGTCGCGAACTAAACTTTCGTGCAATCTATGAGTGCTAACTCGCGTGAACAGCAAAGGCTATCTTTCACATTTGTGTTACTCCCTCTATCTAATAGACAACGATTGATACCTGCAAGCTGGAATCCATATTAGTTACGGGGTAGATCATTTGTACAAAGCCAGTGCAAAATATCATCCCCCACCAACACCCGAATAAAAATAGTAATTATCCAATTAGTGTTAGGAATGCAGATTGCGCTGAAAATTCAACTTTTTAATTTATCCCTGACCCTAATTGGATAATTAATAATTTGTCACTTTAAATCACTTTGAAAGTCTCCACCCGCTGTTCTAAGACAGTTTTTTTCAACTTCTTTCGAGCCAAGGCACACTTTTTCCATTGAGAGAATACTGCGGCACACCACCAGCTGAAAATGTGGGGAAAAGACCTGATGTTCACAATATAAGTGTTAAATTGTTAATATGAGCTTTCTTGAAGAAACATTGAAGAAAGATGTTGAATTGGACATCTTGAATAGTAATCAAATAAAAACAAACATAGCGGCAAATCGCCACCTGCTGCTGTCAACTTCTGGTATGGAACAGTACTACATGATTACTCTGTCGGGCGCTACACCGCATGAACATACAAATTGGAAAATTTCCCACGGCACCCCTGACGATAGTTTACGGCACACTGATTGAAAAATACTGTTCTAAAAGATATGTTGACTTACATGGCCTCCGAAATATTATGCAAGAACCCTTGGAAACTCTTCCCCTGTTTCATGAGCTAGCTTCACCTATTTTCTCATTTACATTCAAATATCTCAGAGCTTATGCAAAGACATGTCATTTTTAAATGTGGGCTTGCCCTGATTCAAATCGGTTAGAAAATATCTTATAGTGCAGTGGTTCTCAACCTTTTTCAGTTCGCGGACCGGTAAAATTTCAAAACAAATTTCGCGGACCGGCGGACCTTCAAAATTAACCAAAAATGTCATGAACACAAAACATAATCAAAAGAATGCAATTACGGCAAAAGTAGGCGGTGCAAAAAAATTCAATTTAATGAGAAATTTGCTGCTGTCTTTTTGATATTATTTTTTTCGTTGGCTTTGCGGGTTTCATTGCGTCGTTTGAAAAATTTTTAGCGCAGACTTGGCACATGGGAAGAGGTACTTTTTCGCTGCTGGGAGTTGAAGTAGCAGTCTCTTCATCTGTCCTGTCAACACCACTAACTTGGTTTTCACCGCTGCGTTTCTTTTGAAAGAACGGGATAACACTTTGTTGATTTTTTGTCTCCATTTTACTATCAAACCTCTCTGAATTATAGGTAATTATTACTGTAAATTACGGAACGTGCGAACTGCGAGGTTCTCAATTAGGTACCGTACTGTGTGCAGGGATTCGTTCAAGAAGAATTGTTTTAAAAGTAGTATGTAAACCAAGATGGTGGACAATGGACGTAGTATGTGTATCAGGTTAGGGTTAGGCCATAATTTTATTCCAATTTCCCGTATTTTTGTTCTATTATGAGTTCGGGGACTAGCCAAGTGACTCCGGTAGTATTTGTACCTGAAATTATAGCCTAACCCTAACCTGGTGGACATACCACGTTCTGGTGTCCGCCATCTTGGTTCTCATACTTCGGAAGTTCCGATATTTTTTGTATTAATTAAATAGGTTAAAGAAAAATGGATGCAAAAACATTTCAAGCGCTTCTTATTCGCAATAAATCCTTCGAAACGCCACAAATATCGATGAAGGCCCATACACGCCTTCTCAAGCTTTAGTTCAATGCGTCCGCAAAAGTAGTTGGCGTAGGAAGATGCAACCGATAAGCCATTACGTGAACGACTCTTCGGCAAGAACCACCCTGCGAAAATTGAAATACGACCGAATAAATAAGTTTGTATAACTTTGAAAAACTCCATCACTTTAACATTAAGAACAAAGTAAGCTAAGTATACATTAAAAATTAACCGAATATTTTTAACCGTAATAATGCCTTTATTTTATGAGAAAAATGTCAATACAGAAACTCAAATCCCTATTATGGGGTGATAACAGATTAGTTTTGACATCATTGCATCAGAGAGGTCTTACAATTAGCATAGCCTGTTTATCGTTTAAATCAGGTTGCCGCCGATGTAACTATATTCTTCATTATCGTACCGCACCTTGGTTTGCCGAAGGCTGCCCTTGATTGAATTGATTAAATAAGTTTCATGATCAAAACGTCTCTATGGTATTTCGGATATATCGACACCTCAAAACCAAACAGTGCTAAGTCCACTTTTCCAAAAAATGACATTTTTCAATTGCTGATTTTCCTGGACCTAGCTCTACATTTTGGTGTGTTTGCCTTATCTCTAGATGTTCTAGATCTCAAGACAGCTATGGACATAACCCTGCTTTTTTAGGGCATTTGAGAACTAAACAGAGCTGTGTCTACTATAGTGGACTTGGCTCTGGATAACTGCATTGTAAGTTGGGGCTAAGTCCGTTTTTTGGACATAGCTCCTCTCAAAAAATATAATACAAAGCGCTAAGTCCATACCAGCCTCTATAATAACATAATAAAGTGTCCCTAAGTCTAATAAAATTGTTTCTGGTCCAGAAAATTGAGAGCCAAAAAGGGTTAAGTCAAAAAAAAAAAACCCCAAAAAAAATTGTGGCGGAGCACAAATTTTTTTATACCATCTAAATATGGCCTTCATTGTAACTTTGGTGGACCATAAAAACTAGACATCCCCGATGTAAGGTATTAGAGAAATAAAAAAAAGAAACAAAAAAAAACGTTTTCTGCGTTTTTCTCAAAACTAGAAAAATGGACTTAGCCCAATTTGGATTTCATGCGTCGATATATTCATGTTAAAATCGTATGGCTTTGGTATCGATCCAAACTTGGCAATATATGTACGCAATAGAAGTGAAAGTTAAAGCAAGAATTTTGACTTACATTTTTGAAAATATAATTTCGGCAACTTATGCGTCTGCCAGAACGCAACGAGTAGTTTCACGAGGATGCAAAGGGTATTTCAATAAAAATACAGAAAATACAAATGATTAAAACAAGCCCTTGTTTTAAAACAGGATGTTTTTTTAGAATTGATAAAAAACAAAACCCTAACTGTGTGCTATCAAACTTCTCCGTTATGACGTTAGCCGCCTTTATGAGGTCATAGACTTTACGAACATCCAGCCGTTCAGGGTTCGAAATGGGTAGAGGCAGGGATGGCCAATACCGAATAGTTCACCATTTCAAATACTTCGAAAATAAAATCAAGTAATAGAAGCCTATCTAAGTGTATGAAGGAATTTCCATACAATAAACAATAGAATAACTGCTATCTATAACCTGGCTATATAACCAGGCATTTCATGTTTGGAGATTATTGCAGTATATATTTTATATACTATGAAATAATATCGGTCAGTTTACCGCACATTTTATGTCCATAGATTGTCGATACAACCATGAGAACAAAATTAAATTAATACGGTATGACATTTTAAATGCTGGTATCGGTCACGGATTGAATTATTTTGCGCAACAAAAAATCATCCTTGTACGATACTTTCAACTATCGCTATCAAAATTATTTGCCAGAAAGCGGGTAAAAGTATTTTTCCTAATAAATCGTCTTGTTTTTTCGACTTGCAATTGCAACTATTCATTTGACATCATAACAATTACGACCATAAATAATTGTCAAATTTTTGACGTAATGGAAATGAATGTGTAAATAAAAGCCTCGTACACGAATGTCGGCAATGTCCACTCACGCAAACGTGCAAATGTGTCGCAACATGCACGGTCGTACAGAATATAAACAATCAAAGTGCCGATTCTATTTCATCGTCATTACAATACGTGAGAAAGCGTAAAGTGTCGTTTGAAGATTCCGATAAAACGAAACACCGTGTTTACGGCGAAAAGTGGCTACCATTCGAAATTATTCGAAAATCAGCCGGAAAGGTATTCGGATACTTCGCTTTTCGAATAAATTCGAATATTCGATTCGTTTTGAACAACCCTGGGTGCCGTCAATACTTCATATTTTGCAATTCGCTTATAATATATATATTAATATTGGAAAAATATTTGGCGGACCGACAGCAAGGTTGCCGCGGACCGGCGGTTGAGAACCACTGATATAGTGACAAATTTTTTAGTAATGAATACCATGTACTTTCAGCATTTATAAATAGCACTCTCTCTAATGCTGCAAACCTAGTATAAAATATTCACATCTCATGGCCGAGTGCGACCTTTTCCATATATATTACAATTACGCTAATAGGAACACATGTAAACCAAACACAACGAGGATGATTATCGAAAAACATGAATATAAAAAGTAAATAATGATATGATAGTGGTTCCCAAATAATTTGGAATGTGTTGCGAAATATCGATCCATTTGATAAATAATTTTTATTCGACCTCATGAAGCGTTGAAATCCTTAAAATTAACGTCGAACGAGAAGCGCATAAATAGCGCATTATACCCTTTGATACTAAGTTGTGAAATACAAAAAAAAGCTATGAAAAAACATTAAATTATCTTTAATGTGAGAGCGCCAAAAACACACAGTTTATACTGAGGCAACTGCAATTTATGTGGCCGCCCTTGGTAGAGCGCGTTAATTAATGGTGTAAAATAAATTAAACAATCATCAAATATAATCAAGCATTTCAGCATGTTTATTTTCTGCGGGCAAGATTCGTAAAATAACACTTTCAGACAAATTTATTTTTACTGCAAAATCTTAATTTTTAGTTATTATCGTTATACAAACCACGTGTGGCAACTTTTTAATTTATCGTCGACCAAAATATCGCCAGACACTCGACTGAACGTGTGTGAAGCTTGAACGATAGGAACGGATTCATCAGCGACTTGAGTTCTGGAAAATGAGTATTTTATTGGGAGTGCAAATTGCGAAATAAGTGTAACAAAACGCTTTTTTTTTTGTGATATAACTTTGTATTTTCGGAAACTGGGTCTCGTAAAAAGTAAAATTCCATCTGAATTAATCGCGAAATTGTTTTATTTTAAGTCAAGTCGGAAAAAATACTAGCACCCAACTTATTTGTCAGTTTCATATTCGCACGAAAATATTGTCATTGAACAAGGCCCACATCCAGCAATTGCAGTATAAACGAGTCCATCGGTTGAATCAAGACGTACTGGGGACTCGAATGGACTTGGTTTCAATGCTTTAATTGGTGAACCTGGCACAGTTAAAATTTGATTCCAATTGCTTTCATTCAAGACACGACTTGAAGGTTTGTGTAATGGTACCTACTAGAGATGTATCGGTATCTGCAATATCGGCCATTTTATCGGTATCAGCAAAATGAGGGCTAATATTCCCTTTTTGATCTGATCCAGAATGTTTAAAAGAATTAATTAGTATAAGGCAGGGGTGCACAACCTTCCAAGACTACTTGGAAGTATAATATTCGCATTTTGAACGGATTTTTCTCTTCGGTGGACCTATTCTTGAGCAGATATATTGCAGCAAGTTGCATAATGGTTGCACAATTTGGAAAAAAATCGAAAGTCGGGGAGGGGTAGGGGCGGTTGCCTCTATTTCCTTGTCCCAAAAGTATGATAAAATGTTAAATATTTTAATGAATTCATTCTATAAAAGTTTGCAAAGCATTGTAGCAATTTAATGACGGCATGATGTAATGTTTAAAAGTTTTAGGCAGTTTAATATAGGCTAGCGCTGTAATAAACAAAATCTGGTTTCTAACAGCAAGCTTAATTAGACCTCATTTGAAATGGTATTCTTCACTGATAAGTTGGCCATCGACAGATTCACTATCAGGCTTGTCATACAAATCAGAGTCATAATCAAATAAAACTGCTCCAATTTCCCAGGCTGTAAGCTGCGGATGCCTTGCTAGGCTAGCTTGTTACGTTGCTAGGCTGCCGAAACCGTGAAGGGAATTCCCCAACAGCAAATACACCATCCAGATTGTGACGCATCAGTTTGTCTGACTTTTTTGTGGTGCTTCTGTTTTGCTTCAATATCGCCAGCATAGCCACCAAATCCTATATTTTGAACTTTTTATTTTTGTTTATAGGATTTTGTATGTGGATGGCCTCATTATTTTTTCACAATGGCCGCAGGTTGTGCACCTTTGTATGAGGGGTTGGAATTTATTTTTTTGCTTGGTGGGAAAATGTTTGCGGTATATGCCTTGTTAACTCTGAGCCATGACCATAGCTAGTGTTGCAGAAAACCAACTAGGTAATCATCGCATACGGATTGGTTCAGCTTCAAACAAGACTATAAAATGAATTCTTACTGGAGAATCTCTGGCAGTAAAGCAATTTCTTCTTTTATTGAAGTCATTTGAGCACTGCAAGTTTTATCTTCCTGCTTTTAGTGTCAGTGGATATCCATTTAGATCACTTCATTCATTTCTCCCACAGCTGTTGTGCTTGAGATTTTTTATTACTGGTTAATCAATTGCTTTGTTGACATTTCCTACCATCCTAAATTTTCTTAAAGTTCCTATTTATTTCAGTTGGATGAACTACATGTCCGTGGCAATGATGATCTTGGACCTGCTGGTTGGGCTGAAGTTGGATTAGTTGTTACTCAATGTCAGGTGAAGGTGTTCAAGGCTCGGATTTGCAATCTGACAGCAGAAGGAATAAAAGTATTCAAGGAAAACACTGGCAATGCAAAGGTGAGTTGAAACCTTAGAGAGTAAAAAGTAACCAGCATAAATGCGTAATTATAAATTGAAAAATCTACAGAAATTGGAGTTGTTAGGGCAGTACATCCAGCGGTCGTAGTATGCAGTATAGTTTTTTGGCCCATCAACTTTCAGTTTTGTGGCCCATTAACTTTCAGTTTTGTGGCCCGATAATTTTCAGTTTTGTGGCCCATTAACTTTCCGTTTTGTGGCCCATTAACTTTCAGTTTTGTGGTCCATTAACTTACAGTTTTGTGGCCCATTAACTTTCAGTTTTGTGGCCCGATAATTTTCAGTTTTGTGGCCCATTAACTTTCCGTTTTGTGGCCCATTAACTTTCCGTTTTGTGGCCCATTAACTTTCCGTTTTGTGGCCCAATAACTTTCCGTTTTGTGGTCCATTAACTTACAGTTTTGTGGCCCATGTGGCCCATTAACTTTCAGTTTTGTGGCCCATTAACTTTCCGTTTTGTGTCCCATTAACTTTCAGTTTTGTAGCCCATTAACTTTCCGTTTTGTGGCCCATTAACTTTCCGTTTTGTGGCCCATTAACTTTCCGTTTTGTGTCCCATTAACTTTCAGTTTTGTGGCCCATTAACTTTCCGTTTTGTGTCCCATTAACTTTCAGTTTTGTGGCCCATTAACTTTCCGTTTTGTGGCCCATTAACTTTCCGTTTTGTTCAAGATTCGACTTGGTTTTTGGAGATTTGTATATAAGTATATAACTTGGGACTTGGGAGATTTGTGTATTGGTAACTACTAGATATGTATCTACAATATCGGCCATTTTCTGGTATCACCTAAATGAAAGTTATTCATCAGCCAAACTAATAACTTGGCTGCTTTCGCTACACAAATATTATATAATAATTTAGAAAGATATGAAGAAAAATATCAATCGAATACTATTTTCCAATCTCTAAAATACAAAGTATGGCGCCACAGAAGCACAAAATCCTTCGTACATCACTCAATGTAATAGTTTAACACAGTGGTTCCCAAAGTTGATTGATCGGAAGTCAAAATTAAAAACAGGAAGATATTTGCGGGCGGGGCAGGGGAGTGCCCACAACGAGTCTATACCAGTAGAATTTAACTGTTATGATATACTCGTGCTTAAAATGAGATAATGGCGTAACAATTGATGGTATCTAGAACGAAAAATAAAAAACTTCAACTCAACAATCATCAGCACTTTTTTTCTTCAAGTCCTTCTCATCGGCCATCTTCATGTTTCCAAGTCTGTTTTTGCACCGTACCTACTTAATGTATTCCAGCATCCATCAGTTTTTCTTTCTAAGGAACGCTCGTAAAAAGGTTGCCAAGAAGCTTATAATTTCAATTATTTGGTAAGATTTCTGTACATTTCAAAACCACATCTGCACCCTGACCAAGTTCACTTTGTTTTCCATCGCCCCCCTGGTACCAGTGTTAACTCTGAGCGAATTATGAATGCGAAAGTGCTTCACAGTCGAAAATAAAAGTGCCAAAGTGCATTTTAAAAGTAAGGTGCCCTAGCTTTTATTTTAACTTCTTTAAAACAACATAGATACTCGAAGGAGCGCTCTTTCCGTTAATATTGCAAATAAAATAGGAGTCTTTCCGTTAACAGAGTTTCGTTTAAATCCTTGTTTAAAACGAGCAAACTGCAGAATATGAAAACCCAAACTCGATGTCCCAATCGAAAATGAAGTGGATTCAATTGGTTGTTATGATAGGTTCAAATGTGTGAAAAAATATCGCAATTACGGGGTCATTACGTAATCGATTTGGCCGTAATTAGGGAATTGATTTCTGTCAATTACGTGCAAGCCTAGTTACGGGGTAGATCATTTGTACAAAGCCAGTGCAAGATAACATCCCCCACCAACACCCAAATAAAAATAGTAATTATCCAATTAGGGTTAGGAATGCAGATTGCGCTGAATATTCAACTTTTTCATTCATCCCTGACCCTAACCCTAATCGAATAATTATTAATTTGTCACTTTAAATCACTTTGAAAGTCGCCACCCGCTGTTCTAAGACAGTGTTTTTCAACTTTTTTCGAGCCAAGGCACACTTTATTCATTGAGAGAATACTGCGGCACACCACCAGCTGAAAATGTGGGGAAAAGACCTGATGTTCACAATATAAGTGTTAAATTGTTAATATGAGCTTTCTTGAAGAAACATTGAAGAAAGATGTTGAATTGGACATCTTGAATAGTAATCAAATGAAAACAAACAAAGCGGCAAATCGCCACCTGCTGCTGTCACCTTCTGGTATAGAACAGTACTACATGATCACTCTGCCGGGCTACTACGCATGAACATACAAATTGGAAAATTTCCCACGGCACCCCTGACGATAGTTTGCGGCACACCGGTTGAAAAACACTGTTTTAATAGATGGGTTGACTTACATGGCCTCCGAAATATTATGCAAAATTCCTTGGAAAATCCGCCTCTGTTTCATGAGCTAGCTTCACCTATTTTCTCATTTATATTCAAATACCTCAGAGCTTATGCAAAGACATGTCATTTTTAAAAGTGGGCTTGCCTTAGTTCAAATCGGTTAGAAAATATCATATAGTGCAGTGGTTCTCAACCTTTTTCAGTTCGCGGACCGGTAAAATTTCAAAACAAATTTCGCGGACCGGCGGACCTTCAAAATTAACCAAAAATGTCATGAACACAAAACATAAGCAAAAGAATGCAATTACGGCAAAAGTAGGCGGTGCAAAAAAATTCAATTTAATGAGAAATTTGCTGCTGTCTTTTTGATTATTTTTTTCGTTGGCTTTGCTGGTTTCATTGCGTCGTTTGAAAAATTTTTAGCGCAGACTTGGCACATGGGAAGAGGTACTTTTTCGCTGCTGGGAGTTGAAGTAGCAGTCTCTTCATCTGTCCTGTCAACACCACTAACTTGGTTTTCACCGCTGGGTTTCTTTTGAAAGAACGGGATAACACTTTGTTTATTTTTTGTCTCCATTTTACTATCAAACCTCTCTGAATTATAGGTAATTATTACTGTAAATTACGGAACGTGCGAACTGCAGGGTTCTCAATTAGGTACCGTACTGTGTGCAGGGATTCGTTCAAAAAGAATTGTTTTAAAAGTAGTATGTAAACCAGGATGGTGGACAATGGACGTAGTATGTGTATCAGGTTAGGGTTAGGCCATAATTTTATTCCAATTTCCCGTATTTTTGTTCTATTATGAGTTCGGGGACTAGCCAAGTGACTCCGGTAGTATTTGTACCTGAAATTATAGCCTAACCCTAACCTGGTGGACATACCACGTTCTGGTGTCCGCCATCTTGGTTCTCATACTTCGGAAGTTCCGATATTTTTTGTATTAACTAATTAAATAGGTTAAAGAAAAATGGATGCAAAAACATGCCTAGCGCTTCTTATTCGCAATAAATCCTTCGAAACGCAACAAATATCGATGAAGGCCCATACACGCCTTCTCAAGCTTTAGTTCAATGCGTCCGCAAAAGTAGTTTTTGTAGGAAAATGCAACCGATAAGCCATTACGTGACTGACTCTTCGGCAAGAACCACCCTGCGAAAATTGAAATACGACCGAATAAATAAGTTTGTATAACTTTGAAAAACTCCATCACTTTAACATTAAGATCAAAGTATGCTAAGTATACATTAAAAATTAACCGAATATTTTTAACCGTAATAATGCCTTTATTTTATGAGAAAAATGTCAATACAGAAACTCAAATCCCTATTATGGGGTGATAACAGATTAGTTTTGACATCATTGCATCAGAGGGGTCTTACAATTAGCATAGCCTGTTTATCGTTTAAATCAGGTTGCCGCCGATGTAACTAAATTCTTCATTATCGTACCGCACCTTGTTTTGTCGAAGGCTGCCCTTGATTGAATAAGTTTCATGATCAAAACGTCTCTCTGGTATTTCGGATATATATTCATGTTAAAATCGTATGGCTTTGGTATCGATCCAAACTTGGCAATATATGTACGCAATAGAAGTGAAAGTTAAAGCAAGAATTTTGACTTACATTTTTGAAAATATAATTTCGGCAACTTATGCGTCTGCCAGAACGCAACGTTGTGGAGTAGTTTTACGAGGATGCAAGGGGTATTTCAATGAAAAATACATAAAAAACACGGTAAAACGAAACACTGTGTTTACGGCGAAAAGTGGCTCCCATTCGAAATTATTCGAAAATCAGCCGAATAGGTTTTCGGATACTTTGCTATTCGAATTAACCCTGGGTAGAGGACTTCTCACCAAGTCCGGTTGTTAGACGAATACCGATACTACGAATCAATAAGAGTTAAAAAAAATCATAAAGCTAACGGACATGCCATCAATACTTTGTAATTTGCAATTTGCTTATAATATATATATTAATATTGGAAAAATATTTGGCGGACCGGCAGCAAGGTTGCCGCGGACCGGTTGAATGGCGGTTGAGAACCACTGATGTAGTGACAAATTTTTTAGTAATGAATACCATGTACTTTCAGCATTTATATATAGCACTCTCTCTAATGCTGCAAACCTAGTATAAAATATTTGCATCTCATGGCCGAGTGCGACCTTTTCCATATATTACAATTACGCTAATAGGAACACATGTAAACCAAACACAACGAGGATGATTATCGAAAAACATGAATATAAAAAGTAAATAATGATATGATAGTGGTTCCCAAATAATTTGGAATGTGTCGCGAAATATCGATCCATTTGATAAATAATTTTTATTCGACCTCATGAAGCGTTGAAATCCTTAAAATTAACGTCGAACGAGAAGCGCATAAATAGCGCATTATACCCTATGATACTAAGTTGTGAAATACAAAAAAAAGCTATAAAAAAACATAAATTATCATTAATGTGAGAGCGCCAAAAACGCAACTGCAATTTATGTGGCCGCACTTGGTAGGGCGCGTTAATTAATGGTGTAAAATAAATTTAACAATCATCAATTATAATCAAGCATTTCAGCATGTTTATTTTCTGCAGGCAAGATTCGTAAAATAACACTTTCAGACAAATTCATTCCTACTGCAAAATCTTAATTTTCAGTTATTATCGTTATACAAACCACGTGTGGCAACTTTTTAATTTATCGTTGACCAAAATACCGCCCGACACTCGACCAAGCGTGTGTGAAGCTTGAACGATAGGAACGGATTCATCAGCGACTTGAATTCTGGAAAATGAGTATTTTATTGGGAGTGCAAATTGCAAAATAAGTGTAACAAAACGCATTTTTTTTTTCTGTGATATAACTTTGTATTTTCGGAATTAGGGTCTCGTAAAAAGGAAAAATTTGATCTAAATTAATCGCAAAATTGTTTTATTTTAAAAGTTACAAAACGCATCTTTCGCGATATAACTTTGTATTTTCGAAACAGGGTGTCGTGAAAATTAAAATTTGATATAAATTAACCATAATTAATGTTTTATTCATTTTAATTCATAACAGGGTGTCGTGAAAAGTGTAATTTGGTCTAAATTAACCGTAAATAATGTTTTATTAATTTTAAATGTAACAAAATTCTTTTTTGGCGATATAACTTTGTATTTTCGAAATGGGTGTCGTGACGTGTAAAATTTGATCTAAATTAAACTCAAATAATGTTTTATTTTAAATGTAAAAAAAACGCATTCACAAAATTCATCTTTTGAAATATAACTTTGTATTTTCGAAAACAGGGCGTCGGGAAAAGTATTAATCGCTAATAATAGTCTATCTAACGTCTGGTACACATCATTTCCCAGGAGAACTTTAAGCCTGAAAAAGTCATTTAATTTAATATAGAGAATGTTTCACATATTCCAAAAATTTAAGAATGTTGCAATCGAAAAATCGCCAGGGCATCGTCAAGTCGGAAAAAGTACTAGTACCCAACTTATTTGTCAACTTCATATTCGCACGAAAATATTTGTCAACTTCGAATTTTTGCCCCTCAAAATCGAAAAAAGTTTGATTTCGCAGTCCCTAAAAAAACTGTTCCCAATAAATGCGCTAATAGTGAACACTTCCTGGTACACAGAATAATCATAGAAAATATCACTGATCCCTGCTCTTCCCCATATTTGGAACCGCAGTGATGAGCCTTCCTCTTTATATATTGTCTGATATATTGACCTTCTTTCAAATTTTTAGGGTTTTTGCTCCTGCTAAAGATTACAATTGTTTTCTTATATTTTCACCATGTCAAATAGTCTTACATTTCCTATTTATTTCAGTTTGATAAACTAGATGTCGGTTGGAACAGGGATCTTGGCACTGCTGGTTGGGGTGAATTTGGATTAGTTGTTACACAATGTCAGGTGAAGGTGTTCAGGGCTTGGGAGTGCAATATGACAGCAGAAGAAATGAAAGCGTTTAAGGAGAACACTCTCGATGCAAAGGTAAGATAAACAGTGAAAATTGTAAATGCATAATTATAAAAGGCTCATGAAGAGATTGTGGGAGTGGGGGGAGGGTACCTCAAATGCTCGTTTTACCGCCCGATCTTGATTAAAAGCCCGTTTGAATAGCCCGAGTATGTTCCCCAGCTTTTTATTTTAGGGGGGTATTTCGAAATTTAGGGGGGTGGTAAATAATTTGCTATTAGAGATAAAACTAGGCTATTTGTATTCTTGAAAAAATGGTATGTATTTAAGAAACGATGTACATGAAGGGCCCCCCCAAGTTGATTGACGCAAGCCCAAATCCACAGCAGAATAAAATTGTAGAGCCAGAAAAGGGGAGCGAGGAAAAGTGCGGGACGACACAGCTGGGGTTCAGGGCGCGCTTAAGCGCCCTGAGAAAATTTTGAGAAATGGGCACCAAAATAGGCTCTAAGCTTGATTTTAGATACACCTAGCATCGCAGTTTGTTATGTAATGAAATCAATAATTATAATATTTAGCTGATAGAATTCCCGGGAAATAGATAACAAGCACGGCTTTCAACCGTAAATATATACTACTACGTTTCAACAAGTAATTTGCAACTGATAGTGACTAATGAAGTAACTTGCTCATCTGGCATTGTATGAATGGCTACTTATGGCTTGTTTTGTTACACATTCCACATTTTTTTGAACATGTGTGTTTGAATTTTGTATGAATTACGCAATGAATTAAATTTTGAAATACGCGCGTCAACTGATCATAATGGCGCATAATGTTGTATTCCTTCAGAACTGAAATATTTTGTTGGTAAGAAGACAAATCGCTGAAGTTTGATTCTTTTCAATAAAGAAATAAAAACGCTGTCATTCATCTAAAGAACGTCTGTTTTCAGTGCCTAGTTTTCGTTTTGTGACATCTTTAAGCTTTCTTAAATACGGCTAATATCTAAAATACTGAAGTGTGTAATCCTAATACCCATACGTATACATAAGATACCGGTATAATTCAATTGTTACGAAATAAACGTGCTTAAAACTGTGATAATGATGTAACAATAGATGGTATCTAAAACTCAAAAGGTACCACATGAAGGGTTAGCCCGAACCTATTTCAGACGCCCAATCGAGCCCAATTTTGAATACCCATTTTTATTAATGTCATACGACCCCCCAAATTTACCCAATATACAATAATTATATACCATTGGAAAGGTATTTTAGAGTACTATACGCTAGATGTCACTGGAGGACCGTAAACTAAAACACCTCTTTCAAGAGGTCTCTCGTAACGTCAAAAAATAACAAAAATATTTACACTCTCTCATTCTATCAGCTGTTGGACGTCTATAGCTATTGTAAAGCTGAAATGTGACAATACAGTTGACTGCACATTGGTTTTCTCTTTCATATGATACTGTAATATAATGCGTGATATGTAAGCGAAATTTTATCACTTCTAAATGTCATATAAGGTTCATTCTCATATCGTTGTGTGGGGAATAAGATTTCCTTTCAAGCAAGACCATAACAAACATTCCAGACCTCATGGTATACACACAGCATTGCAAAACGTCTGAAACGTCGCGCATGCGTCATACCGGGAGGATTAGGTTTTAAACTATTTCACTCAAGTTCGGCGGGCCATTTTAAATCGTCACGCCGGCCGTAATTGGCCCACCGACTGCGGTTTAGAACCCCTCATCTACACTGATAAATATGCTATAGTCGTTATATTTGAATACAATTATACTTGAGTTAGGAAATAAAGTGTGGAATCGCACCTCAAAATTAGGGGGGGTGTTTGAAATTTTTAGGGGGGTGTTCACCCCCTATAGGGGGGGTGTAGGGAAATCACTGGCCGCCCGTGTGATCAGAACATAAATAAGGACCGGTGCTGGAATACCCGCCCGATGTAAAAGCTGATTTTTCAGTGGTAGAGAACAATAGGAAATAGGAAGCGCTTTTGTCAACACGCTTTCGAATTTCCAATTTTTTTTTTAATATTGAAAAAGTCGTCGATAACGCGTACGATTGCCTTTTGCTAAAATCTCCGGATGTTTTCATCGTTGTGACATGTTATTTAGGCTGTAACCGCCTTTACGCTGACGTTTATTGTCTCTAAATCACAAATTTTCCACAAATTTGTACCACGATAACGATGACATTTATTTTATTTTGTTACTCCCATGGAATTGACGGAATTGTGCATCCGGCGAGACTTATTATACGTTCATCGGCGGCGAGATTCAAAGACAAATTAATGAATAAATCCACGACCTAAATTGTTTGATTGAAAAGCGGCAATATAAAATACTGAAAATAAAACCGTAAACAAGTGTTGTTTAGGCCCGCGACAGTCTAAAAACGCTTTTCTAGGCATTGAAAATCGCAAAATTTCTTCTGCCTACGGCACACCTTATGTTCGCTCCGCGTTTAGAACTTGTCGACACTAGAATCGAAACACGGTGAATTGTGAGCGGGATTTATCTTGTTATCCATTACTTTTACTAAAATTGCCGTCGAAAATGTTCGTGTTAACATTAAACAAGGTTGAGAACGCGACTTCTCCCGGTTTATAATGATGTATAAGATAGTTAATCTATAAAGTACATTCGAACAAGATTTATTGTACTAAAATAAAATATATCTGTGAGATTTTAAAGCAGAATTACGGATTTTTCGGAACGTTTTATTCTTAAAAATAATCGGAGTAGCAGCATTGCAGTTGAAAGGAGTCAGTGTTACAATTAGGCTACATCTCAAATTTGTGGAATTTGCAAAAAAGCAAAAATACGGATCAAAACAATATATATTCGGGCAGTTTACCACACATTTTTATTTCCGCGGAATGCCGTGGTGTTTTAGAGTGGCTCTTGTTTTATCGACGCAACCACAGTTTAAATTGATGACAATTAAATTAATAAAGCAAGACATTTTAAATATGCCCGTACCGGTCATAGATTGATTAGTTTGCACAACAGAAAATTCATTTTTCGTCGAAAAAGTCGGCTCTTTCAACAAGTGGTGTTACCGCGGCGACTGTTTGACGTGGATTTCGAGGCGGTGAAGGTGGATGAATATGTATTTTTGATTTACTGATATACCCTACTCTATATGTATTTTCATTGTATGAAGTAAAAATTGTACTATACGGATTTTATAACAGATATCGGCTGTAACAGAAAAATCTTCATACATTGAAAAAGCGGCTCTTTTAACGAGCACGTAATCGCTGTGACTGTTACACACGGTGATTGGAATTTCCGATTTTGAAACTCCTCCCTTTTGAAAGTCCTGGCTGCGCGCCTGATTACGTAACACTCTGGTTCTCAAACTCGGCATGGCAAAAATTTTCTTTCTTTGCGGATTTGTACCTGCGGTGCGTGGAAAAAATCAAAATTTCCGTTATTCCGGTTTATATCATACTTGAGAACTGGAAATAACAATATATTAATTAGTGTAACGATCGAAAATAACAAGCGCCCGTGCTTGAATAAGGGCCGGTTTGAATAAGGGCCCGGTTAGTGAGTTGGTTGAATAAAATATGGGCCCGGGCTACAAAACGAGCAAATACGGTATATACATTTTCAAATTTCTATCTGTTCACCCAGAACTCTGTATATTCAGTGATTGGAGAATGCACGAGTCCATCGGTTGAATCATGACCTACTGGGGACTCAAATGGACTTGGTTTCAATGCTTTAATTGGTTGACCTGGCACATTTGAAATTTGATTCCAATTGCTTTCATTCAAGACTCGACTTGGAGATTTGTGTATTGGAACCGACTAGAAATATATTGGTATCTGCAATATGAGCCATTGAATGAAAATGTGGGCTAATATTCCCATTTTTGAACTGATCCAGAATGTTTAAAAACATAGTTAGTATGAGGCAGGGGTGCACAAACTTTTTGCTATTGGTGGCCACATAGCATTAATTTGTATTCAAAACGGCCTCCAGGGGGTTGATGAATGGCCTAAGGCACGCATTTTTTTTGCTTTTATGATGTCATAACCGCGTATTTGACCCATGCGAGGTGCAGTCTGCCCAATTATGAAGTATGTAGAACTACTTGGAAGTATAATATTCGCATTTTGAACGGATTTTTCTCCTTCGGTGGACCTATTCTTGAGCAGATATATTGCAACAAGTTGCATAATGGTTGCACAATTTGGAAAAAAATCGAAAGTCTGGGAGGGGGAGGGGCGGTCGCCCCCATTTTCTTGTCACAAAAAGTATAATAAAATGTCAAATATTTTAATGAATTTAGTCTATAAAAGAGAAGCAAAAGTAGAAGCGGAAAGATATTTGGGGGCGGGGAAGGGGAGTGCTCGCAACGAGTCTATACCAGTAGAATTGAACTGTTATGATATACTCGTGCTTAAAATGTAAAAAATGATGTAACAATTGATCTAGAACGAAAAAAAAACAAACATAGTGTTGAACATTACAATCAAGTTCGGCGGGCCATATTATATTTTACGTGGGCTGTAATTGGCCCGCAGGCTGCGGTTTGGCAACCAATGGATCTTTATGACAACCCCGCAAAACCCAACACACGATGAAGTCTGGCTAAAATTCTCATCATTAAAATTTTACTTCCGTTTATTGAACATTTTTAATTAAAGCAAACAAAAAAAATTTTCTTAATAATTGCAGGCATTGGTACATCCAACTAGCCAAGTATTTATTTGATTTGCCATCTTCTGATGATGCCGACGGGTTCCACTCCAATATGCGACAATAAAAGAGTTACTGCCATGTTATCATATCGAGTCACTGCGGATATTTTACCGAACTCTTCAATGGTTTTCCTTTCGAAGGAACGCTCTTAAGAAGGTTGCCAAAATGCTTATAATTACAATTATCCGTTAAGGTTTCTACCAATTTTAAAACCATTTCGCAAAGTTCACTTTTATTTCCATCGCCACCCTGGTACACGGAATAATCATAAAAAATATCACTGATCCCTGCTCTTCCCCATATTTTGAACCCCAGGGATAAGGCTTACTTTTTATATATTATCTGATACATTGACCTTTTTTCAAATTTTTTTGGTTTTTGCTTTTGCTGGAGATTTCAATTGTTGCGTTCGCATTTCCAATATGTTAAATAATCTTGAAGTTTTTCATTCATTGCAGTTGAATGAGCTGGTTGTCAGTGGCAACAAATATCTTGGCACTGCTGGTTTAGCTGAAGTTGGATGTTTTGCAATGTCAGCATAATTAAAATTGAAAAATCCATGAAAGAACTGGATGTGGGGGGATATACATTTTAAAAATCTCAATCTGTTTGCTCAGAACAAGGCTCTGTACATCCAGCGATTGTAGTATGCACGAGTCCATCGGTTGAATCATGACCTACTTGGGACTCAAATGGACTTGGTTTCAATGCTTTAATTGGTTGACCTGGCACATTTGAAATTTGATTCCAATTGCTTTCATTCAAGACTCGACTTGAAGATTTGTGTATTTGTACCGACTAGAGATGTATCGGTATCTGCAATATCGGCCATTTTATCGGTATCAGCAAAATGAGGGCTAATACTTCCATTTTTGATCTGATCAAGAATGTTTAAAAGAATTAGTTAGTATAAGGCAGGGGTGCACAACCTTTTTGCTATTGGCGGCCACATAGCATTAATTTGTATTCAAAACCCCCAGGGTTGATGAGCGCGCCTAAGGCACGCAATTTATTTTTGCTTTTATGATCGACTCATAATAACCGTGTATTTGACCCATGCGAGGTGCAGTCTGCCCAATTATGAAGTATGTATGACTACTTGAAAGTATAATATTCGCATTTTAAACGGATTTTTCTTCTTCGGTGGACCTATTCTTGAGCAGATATATTGCAGCAAGTTGCACAATTTGGAAAAAAATCGAAAGTCTGGGAGGGGGAGGGGCGGTTACCTCCATTTTCTTGTCCCAAAAAGTATAATAAAATGTCAAATATTTTAATGAATTCATTCTATAAAAGTTTGCAAAGCATTGTAGCAATTTAATGACGACATGAAGTAATGTTTAAAAGTTTTAGGCAGTTTAATATAGGCTAGCGCTGTAATAAACAAAATCTGGTTGCTAACAGCAAGCTTAATTAGACGGAATTTGAAATGGTATTTTCTACTGATAAGTTGGCCATCGACAGATTCACTATCAGGCTTGTCATACAAATCAGAGTAAGAATCAAATAAAACTGCTACAATTTCCTAGGCTGTAAGTTGGATGCTTGCTAGGCTAGCTTGCTACGTTGCTAGGCTGCCGAAACGCGTGAAGCAATCTGAACGAAGGGAAATCCCCAACAGCAAATACACCATTCAGATTGTGACGCATCGTTTTGTCTGACTTTTTTGCGGTGCATCCGTTTTGCTTCAATATACGCCAGCATAGCCGCCAATCCTATATTTTGAAACTTTTTATTTTTGTTTATAGGATTTTGTATGTGGACGGCCGCATTATTTTTTCACAATGGCCGCAGGTTGTGCACCTTTGTATGAGGGGTTGGAATTTATTTTTTTGCTTGGTGGGAAAATGTTTGCGGTATATGCCTTGTTAACTCTGAGCCATGACCGCCCCATAGCTAGCGTTGCAGAAAACTAACTAGGTAATCATCGCATACGGATTGGTTCAGCTTCAAACAAGATTATAAAATGAATTCTTACTGGAGAATCTCTGGCAGTAAAGCAATTTCTTCTTTATTGAAGTCATTTGAGCACTGCGAGTTTTATCTTCCTGCTTTAGTGTCAGTGGATATCTATTTAGATCACTTCATTAATTTCTCCCACAGATGTTCTGCTTGAGATTCTTTATTACTGGTTAATCAATTGCTTTGTTGACATTCCTACCATGTTAAATATTCTTACATTTCTTATTTTTTTCAGTTGGATGAACTAGATGTCGGTAACAATGAGGATCTTGGACCTGCTGGTTGGGCTGAAGTTGGATTAGTTGTTACACAATGTCAGGTGAAGGTATTCAAGGCTTGTTGTTGCAATCTGACAGCAGAAGGAATGAAAGCATTCAAGGAAAACACTGGCAATGCAAAGGTGAGTTGAAATCTTTGAGAGTAAAAAGTAACCAGCATAAATGCGTAATTATAAATTGAAAAATCTACAGAAATTGGAGTTGTTAGGGCAGTACATCCAGCTATTGTAGTATGCACGATTCCATCAGTTGAATTTGAAAAAAAAAGCTGTGCCCTACACGAATATTCCATTCAAGACTCGACTTGGATTTGGGAGATCAGTGTATTGGTACCTACTAGAGATCTATCTACAATATTGTCCATTTTTTCAGTATCAAATAAAAGCCAAACTAACTTGGCTACTTCCGCTACCAAAATTTTATATCAAGAAAATAGCAATCAAATATTAGTGGATTTTTAAACCAAATATGATGCTACAGAGGCACAAAATCCTGCACAAGCCATTCAATGTATTTTTTTTAACAGGATAAGTGAACACCTTTATGACGTCATACACTAAACAAAACATTCAGAATTCAGGGTTCGAAATGAGCATATGACATCTGAACGAGTTTGGTTTACGCATTAATAGGAGTTAAACTCACAAAATAAATGAACATCAATGCCTTGCATTTTGCTATTACGATATAACATTGGATTATAGCTGACGAACCGGCAGGATGGTTGACGCAGACCGGCGGTTGAGGCTTTTATCTATGAATATTCCATCATCTAGGACACTGGTTCCCAACCTTTCTAACCTGGCGGACCGGTAAAATTAAATAAAATGTACTCGCAGACCGGCAAAAATTTAAATGAATGGAACAGAAAATAATAACATATATTTGCGTAATGTCAGGCAATCACTACGCTTTGAGAAAAAAAGGTACACTTAAAAACATTTCACATGTGGAAAAACTATCAAATAGTGGCCGGCCAAAAATTGGAATGGTTGGAACATAAAATAATACCATATATTTGCGTAATAACATGCAGTGGGCACCCACTATGCTTAAAAAAGGCCCACACCTAACATAAAAAAACATGTAGATGCCAAAACATGTACACACACAATTAACTCCAGTGAAAATTTTGCTGTTTCGTTTCCAATACAGGATTGCAAACGAGGCATCAAAAAAAGGTTTCGCAACACAAAGCTCTTCAGCGGCTCACAGTCAATTTATTTGCTTCGTTTTAATTAAAGCTAGAAGTAACTGGTTAAAAATTCGGACAACTGTTTGTTGCTTGATTACTTAGCGATGGGTATTCGTTATCAAGAGAGCTCAAGAATGAATTGTGACAATGATTTTCTATAAATCTGGACTGTAAAGTTAAGGTTTCATTGGGTTCATCATATCAATCCGTCTGCAGTTGATCGACGCCCCAAACAAAATTAATTTATATTGCAATGATAAAGTCGTTGCTAACTTGACACCAGGGTCAAAATCCTGCTGTGCATCACCCGAAAAAGATCTCAACGGCCCATGCTTTTGTTGTATGTCTCGTGACCACCTGCAAGGTCGCAATAAGTTCATATCTCGCTGGGTGTTATGGCTCTGGAATATTATACTGGTCCTGACAGTTTTCTGGTTTAAACAAAGAAAGAAATACTCATAACCTTTTATATGGATGGTAATATCAATGCAAAACGCAAAAAGCATGCATGCTGATTTTCAGGTTTGTGAATCTTGCGAGAATTGATGGAGAGCTTTCGCTATGAATCGGAACCGAAAAAGTAAAAGTGTGATTACTCGGCGCCAAGACGTCGCCGGGCCATCAATTCCGCACTTATCAAACAGCAATATGACGGCGGAAGAGAAATTGCGTTATAAACGTAACTTCGCATTTTCGGCTTCAGTAAAGCGATTGATACGGTAGATAAACAAGAGAATGAAATTTCCTGCGGACCGGCGGTCAGGAACCACTGATCTAGGAGAGCTTTATAAACTTGCGTTGCTATTTGTGATTTTAAAATGAAAAACTTAATATTTTCAGATAAAGCTCCTGAATCTGAATCAAAACAAAGTCAGCAAACTCGGAGATGAAGGATTAACTACAATCAGTGAAATTGTTCATCAATGTCAGGTTGAAACATTGAAGATGGAAGATTGCTACTTCGACAATGATCAGTTGGAAAGATTCAAAGCATTGATCGCTGATACCGAGGTCGAGTTCAATGCTAGTAGCATCTACAAACAGTGAATCAAATAATCCTTGTCGCTGGGAATAAGTCATTCAAGCTTTAATTTTATTCAACTTCAACTGGTTCATTTCTATCAACAAAATTAGTTTCATAGTATTAACTGTTTCCTCTCCATACAAGGCTCAAGCAAGCATCCATTTATACATATGAATCTGCCACAATGCTTAAAGATCAGACACCCTGAACATATCAGGACTCGAGTGTGTGATTTATACAATGTTTCCAACTAAATTTCTTCAAGCATTTCATTTTGATTAAAAATATTTTACCATCATATTCCCTGTCAACAGAATTAAAAGTTCATTCCCTTTTAAAGCTAAAGGAGGTATCCATTCAAGCATATGGATCCACTCTTCCTAGGATTTGTACCTGTTTACCTAATATATTGAACTAAGTAAAATAATGAGTCGGATCAACCTGGTCTCGAACCAATGATCTCAGGGTTCACTTGCTGATATTATGTTAACAACCATGTCCTGAATTGGAACTCAAGTATAACCCAAACCCCCAGGTAATATGATTTGTACAATATGTTACTCTGCCTATTCAATGCTCACATTTTGATGTCACACACCTTTCTTGCATATTTCTAGTGTTCACCTTTTCCTTATCCACCCTAATGATGATTCTAGTTCAGCGGTGGGCAAGGTTTTCGAACCCGGGGCCAAAAATTTTACCCACCTAGACTGGTGGTCATGTAAGTGTGTGACGTAAAAAGTTTAATTTTATGAACAATATTTACAGTGTTAAAAAGGCAAGAGTGGAAAACAATAAGCCTTAATTTAATCGCAATCTCAACACATTTTCTGAGCTACTTTTCAGCTGAAACATTAAAATTTGGTTTTAGTTTAGTTGTGACAGCATTGGGTGGACCAGATTCAATTACCCAACAGGCCGGATTTGGCCCGTGAGCCTCAGTTTGCCCATGTCAGTTCTAGTCATTTAATTGAATATTTTCATTTTCCTACAACACTGCTTTCATGATCAGTATGTGCTGTATATTGAGCTTCAACCACTGCATGTTTAATTTTTCACTTTCAATAATTTTGATGTTTACGTCAGGGGTCGGGAACCTTTTTGGCCAGGCATAAAAGGTACATATTTTCAAATGCATTTCTGTGCGAGCATTATATAGCATTTCTTCATTTAATCAAGCCTGAAATTTTTACTTTCAAATGTCAACAAATACAATGTTAATATACATTTAATGTGACTTCTGATGCTCCATGTTGTCGCTGCGGTCTGGAATGCAGGTTGAAATCCACGATGCTTATCACCTTTCTTTCTTGGACGAAAAGCTTTTTTTTTCTATTTCTCCTGACTCTATCGCTTTGTGATATTCCAGAATCCCCTAGTTTTGTCACAATGCCTGTCCGGTAATTTTCTTACATAACATAGACCTGAGCTGGGCACGTGTTCTCATACGTATTAGCAAATTTTCTGCCACATTTGGCTGTAAAAGAATTTGAAATCTCATGACAATAGTAAGCATAGTCTTAGAATACTAGATTTTTCTTGGAGCCATATGCCGTCACTAAAAGAGCCATATATGGCCATGGGTTCCCGACCACTGTTTTAGCTGGATCCACTTTATCAATCATTTATACGTTAAGTTTAGAATATTCAATGGATTTCACAGACGTTCTTTGCATGTTTTCCAATTTTTCATGTTATTATTGATCCATGTATCTAACTAAATTCCAAGTTTCAATTTCTTCAACTAAAGTTTATGTTTGAATTTGACTAAAAATATTTTTTCATCATACTCACTGTCAATGGGTTTGCAAATTGGGGGGTTTGAAAAAAGTTTGAGGTTTTCCCCCTTCAAACTGATTTGAAATGGTTGATTTTTACCTGTCAAAGGTTTTTACCTTTTAAAGCTAATGAGGCATCCAAACACATGGATCTACCTAGGATCACTGTTAAAACATCCGATCTTTTCAAATTATTTATCCAATGATTTATGGGTATCCCCTAAGTATGAGAACCAAGATGGCGGACACCGGAACGTAGTATGTGTATCAGGTTAGGATATAATTTTATTCCAATTTTCCTTATTTTGGTTTTATTACAAGTTCGGGGACTAACCAAGTGACTCCCGTAGTATTTGTACATGTAATTATGGCCTAACCCTAAACTGGTACACATACTTCGGGTGTACCCATTTAGGAACGAAATAGTGAGCTAATCTGGACTGCTTGAACTATTGACCTCAAACTTTTGGCATTCACTAGTAAAATAGTTAAATGAACTTCCATATTATGGTGTGATAGTTTGATAAGAAATTTAACATATTATAATGTAATGTTGAATTTTATATTCCCATATCCATTTATCTGTGATGCTTGTGAGCTCTTAGTATTCGATATTTGCATTCCGCATCATCGCACCTCTTCCTCGTATCTTTTATCATGAGTGAAATATCTTTTACTATTTTTATCTATATCCTATATATCGCTTACTATATATACTATATATCGCTTTTTTCATGCAGTGCTTAGTAGCTACAAATACTGAGAAAATCTAATTTTCGAGCTCATTAATAATGGGGATAGGGTTCACATATTTATACCGGGGAAAAGGAAAGCCAATAAGACGGCGTAATCATATGAAGAACCACAAGTCTATCGTCCGGTTACCAGTTCATGTCCAGTATGGGATTAGTTAGCCAGTTACTTGTTTTCGGAAACATGGACTTGATGGTTGGGGAAGCCGTAACTGAAAAATGGTTATGTGAGACACCCTACGACTGCGAGAAGTCCAGCAATCTTGCTCATAATTCTTGTAGTGTGTGTACCAGGTTAGGGTACACACACGTTTTATCTCGATTTTCCTTAATTTAGATCTATTATGAGTTCGGGGACTGTCTGTGTTAGCCAAATGAACATAAACCCTGACCATTGGTTTTCGTCCCTTCACACAACTTGATGTATAGTAGGCGAACAGAGTTAGTCACCTCCATTTATTGGTACACGTATTACTGGAGGGATTCACTCACACATGATTCGAGACTCAGAACCCCCACACGGTAATTAGAGGTGTGGTGATGAGCCGAGCTAAACAGCGTCACCCACAATCTTATCCATTTATTGACTGACACTGTGTTCTGTGTTAGATATCAGGCCATACTCGCCATATCCGTACCATTATATATAGGGCTGTCACTACATAATGGATTAGACACTTATTTCTGACTAAATTTGGAAAGTAATGGTAATTCGCATCTTAGGGTTAGGCCATAATTTTAGGTACAAATACTACAGGAGTCAAACCTAACTTGGTACACATACTACGGTCCGCCATATTAGTACACATACTTCAGGAGTACCAATATATCTACTTGTAAGTTTCTACTATAGCTGTGTCTATTTCGACTCATTGAATAAAAAGTGTCAATGTATTTACTAGGACAAGCAAATATTTTTCCGATGAGATTCGATTTCCACAATAATATTAGACCTTTGCCCTAACTCAGGGGCTAACTTCAATACAGGAGGGCCATTTACAGGTAACTAGGTGAAGCCGAAAAAAATTGTTTCTTTATGTTATTGATCTTACGGCATTGTTAGGGGTCCAAATTTTAACTTTAAACGAATTCAATGATAAACCCGTTTTTATAACATTGTGTATTTCGCTACCTAGTTTTGCTAATATGGCACTTAGGTGTTGGTATAGGTTTGGCGGCGCAAAGAGGTTGGAATTGCTCGCACGTACCAGATTAACTAAACTAAAAACCCGTTTCGCGGGCACATCATCCAAATTAGGCACTTCTCCACTGGCCGCACAATTTTTCCTTGTGGGTTGCATTTGGCTCGCGGTACGCAGTTTGCTCACCCCTGCCCACACTCATTAATAATATCCTTTTCCATGAACATCACAGCCAAATCAGCAGAAAATCCTTCAAATAGCTCCCTGGTTACCACCTGCCGGGTAAATTTACAGCAAGGCTATCGTAAGAATAAAATAATTTGCGTGTACCTAGGGCACAAAATACCGATCTTTTGTAGAAAGCCCCCGTCACTGATGCAAAAATTAAGGTTCGGGAATACACCGTCGCCACGTTTTGAAATAACATTAGTAATTATCCAGTCAGGGTTGAGAAGGATTTGAATTTTCAGTGCAAACGGTATTCCCAAATCTAAATCTAGTCGTCAGCCCTTTTGTGCTTTGTAGATATCAAATCAGCCTGCGGATCCGCATACGAATTTATCTCTGATTATAAGGGAATATAAGCTGATCATTGCAATGTATATTCAATCATTTTTTAATCTACGTGAATAAATCGTAACTATTTTGAGCAATTCCATAGGCTTCCGCCCTATTACGCAACTTGATTTTAAAGTAGTCGAGAAAATCTGGTTACCTTTATATTAGTACATTTACATCTGGCTCGCCGATTTAACTACTGCAAAGTAAGAAACGCGCACAAAATATATTCACACCTGCTCGCAGATCAAAATTAAAATACTATGAAACATTTCGCTCCGTTCGGTAAATGAGGCTCGGTTGGCTGTGCAAAAAACTCGTGAATAGGTTATGGCACAAGCAAAAAAATCCACAAATATTCCAATGAATTTCATTCCTAGCGAAACCTTTTTTGTGTTATCTCGCCGAAGAGACCACAAACAACGCAGAAGACAATTAATTCGGAGTGTGAAAAAAATGTTGAAATGTGCGAGGATTGGGCGTTTTATCCTTTTTAATATGTTTGGGCGTATTATGCGAATTAATCATTTTTAATATATGAATATAAATTCGAAGATATATAGCAGGGGTGGCCAACACGTCGATCGCGATCGACCGGTCGATTGCCCCGTCTCGAGAAGTCGATCGCGTCTGATGTTGAGTGAATTTAATAACATACCGGTACCCTAAAAATTGCCACTCTAGACCCAGTTTTTGTGTGACGATTTCATTAAAAATGCGCCCACACATCCGAACAGCGATGTAATTTTGTATGCATTTGTGCAGTTATCTGCATATTCAGCACTCATTCGTTTTTGTGTATGACCTCATTACCGATCAGTCGATCTCTAGTTATTTTGAAGATTTTAGTTGATCGCGGCCGAAAGCAGGTTGGCCACCCCTGATATATAGGGTAAATATCTTTTAAATTGGGACGTATAACCAAGGATACAAAACCTACGAAGCTAGGTTACATAACCAAGTCCAACTGCTAACTTAGCATAATTAACGAGTATACCAGGTACAGTAATCATGAATAAAAGAAATTGAAAGACAACGAAAGTGAATTAACATCACAAAATATAAGTAAATCAAAGTGAAAAAACAGGCTTATCACAATTAATTAAAAAAAAACGTTGAGCCTAGAATAAAAATTACATTAAAGAATAGTAAATTCCGCTGCCGTCCAGTCGCCTATTACATAACGGTATCACTCGCGAGATCTTAATCTATAAGGTATAAAAAAGTAGCTGCATTACTACCGCGGCGAAAAAAACATGTTTTATCGACTGACGCTTATTCTTATAAATACGATGTGTATGGTGGCCCATCGTTGTCACGTGTAAAATTTAAAAAAAAAATTGAAAAATAAAACAAAACAATTAAAAAAAAATTGAAATTAAAAAAAAAATTGAAAAAAAAAAAAAAAAAAATTGGATAAAAAGAAAATAAAATGGTTGACAACGATGGTCCGCCTCGTGGCCCATCGTTGTCACGCGTTTTTATTTTTGGAAAATTTGATGCTGCTTGGGACCAACGTTGTCAGGCTTAATCCTACACGCACAAATGTGTTTCCTGGGTTTCTAACTCACTACTGATTTTCATGAGCAATATCCAATAAATTCAACGTGAAAATGTTCTATAAATTCTCCATGCTACAAGTTCAACCACAAGCAATGTATTTATAATAATGATAAGAGAATATAGAATTGGATACAAAATTTTTTTTTACGTGTAGAAGGTAATTTAATTGGAAAATGCTGCTTAACTGCTCAGACACTCGTGCGATGCCGGTACGGTACCGTCTGACCGTACCGGTACCCATGCAATCACTCGTGAAAGAATGGGAGATACGGATAGTCTCGTAGAATATAGTCTACTGAAACACTCTCTGCGCCTGCCCCATACCGTACAGCCGTAACGTACCGATCCAGACAAATGATAAATCGCCCGTGCTCAACCATTTATTTCAATCCATACCTCGACTCACTATATTCTACTAGGATCGAGGTATGGATTGAAATAAATGGTTGAGCACGGGCGATTTATCATTTGTCTGGATCGGTACGTTACGGCTGTACGGTATGGGGCAGGCGCAGAGAGTGTTTCAGTAGTCTATATTCTACGAGACTATCCGTATCTCCCATTCTTTCATGAGTGATTGTATGGCTACCGGTACGGTTAGACGCAAAGCGACTATAACCGACTACCGGTATTTCGTAAGACGGTACGGTACCGGCATCGCGAGTGTCCAGACAACTGAGTAGTTAAGCAGCATTCTCCAATTAAATTACCTTATACACGTAAAAACAAATTTTCCGAATTTTCGTATTCAATTCTATATTCTCTTATCATTATTATAAATATATTACTTCTTGTTGAACTTGTAGCATGGAGAATTTATAGAACATTTTCATATTGAATATTGCTCAAGAAAATCAGTAGTGAGTTTGAAACCCAGGGAACACATTTGTGCGCGTAGGATTATGCCTGACAACGTTGGTCCCAAGAAGAAGCAAATTTTCTAAAAATAAAAACGCGTGACAACGATGGGCCACGAGGCGGACCATCGTTGTCAACCTTTTTATTTTCTTTTTATTTTTTTTATTTTTTTTAATTTTTTTTTTTTTTCAATTTTTTTTTTGGTTTTTATTTATTTTTTTTTTTTAATTTTTTTTTTTTTTCATTTTTTTTTTAATTATTTTTATGTTTTTTCACAAAAATTTCTTTATTTTTGGTTTTTTATTTTTTTTTTTTTTTCTATTTTAAATTTTACGCGTGACAACGATGGGCCACCATAGATGTGCAAGCCCACCCACGGCGATTTTCTACCCATTCTAAAGTAGCCCACATCCGATGCTAAAATATTTGATTTTTAAAAATTCACGAAATTCTATCCTCCTCTTGCGGCTGCGAAAGAATACACGCTGCAACCTGAACATACAGGCTTACGTCACAAGTCATGGATATCTTATCGTTTTGCTCAGTAAAAAATGACACCCAGAGAAGCCAACATTCATCGTAAACCACTGATTTACGCACAAACGACTTGTCATTAGGAAAGCGATGTCCGAGATTCACACACGCATAACATATTGGCAGGCAGCTAATTTTGATGGAGTTTATAATGAAATTGGATGCTAATTAGGGTACTCCTGAAGTATGCGTACCAAGATGACGGGCACCGGAACGTAGTATGTATATCAGGTTAGGGTTAGGCCTGAATTTTATTCCAATTTTTCTTATTTTTTTTCTATTACGAGTTCGGGGAATAGCCAAGTGACTCCCGTAGTATTAGTATCTAAATCAATCAATCATCATTTATTCGTCAACACAATCAATATAAATGTATCACGGAAATATGGTTAGATATAAAGTAAATAAATAAAAGGAAACGAACTTCATATGTGTGGCAGGAGTCGCGAGGGACCACGAAAGGTTTTCGAGCAGCGACACCTACGATGCTGGTTCAGCTTAACCAATAAATTTAGATAACGCCTATGCTTCCAATTAATATTATCTATAAAAAACGAGACATTAAAACAATTGAATGATATGTGTATATGAAAAATTTGAAAAAATTATGGCCTACCTGGTACACATAATACGTTCCAGTGTTCGCCATCTTGGTGCACATACTTCAGGAGTACCGTAACTACTATGATGCCGATGGGCAATAATTTAACTGGACCTCATCCCTCTCTCGAATGTTTTTTTTTGCGTTGTCACAATCACAATAATTTCACTCTAAAATTATCAAAACGCTCGAGATTAAAATCTATATTTTCGCCGCCCACTTTAATTGTATAAAGTAAAACAAGAGTTGTTGTTTCATGTCAATGCATAAATCGAGAGACAATTGCTCAAATTTATAGACACAACGTTCAAAACGATTTAATATTGGTACGTTATCTTTTATCGTAATGGTAGTCTATCTACAAACAAACGATCCCGCGACACAAGAAATTATCTTTCATATGTTACAGTCACAACGGAACCCTAGCCAATGTTAGAATAAATAAACGGGGCCATGACGCGCTTAGCCGAGTGTCCAAAATTAGATCCAATTCGTTAAAGCCACGATGCGAAAACAAAAACTGGATAAATTAGGTTACCTACCAGCAGTGGTGAGATTCAAATTTTTTGTCAGCCGGTTCCATCACACAAATGTCATATTTTTCAGCCGCTTCTGTAACAAAAAGTCATGTTATTTTCAGTAATACTAGCCGGATCGCTGATCTCATAAAATTACGTGAGACGGTTCTATTGAACCGGTGCGAACCGGCTGAATCCCACTACTGCCTACCAGAGTCGAGATGAGGCTTCCAAATACGCTCCCGAGTTTCCAGTTTCCGTATTCCATTCCGTACCGTAAACTTATATAATTTTCAACATATTACCGCGGCTACCAAGTTTCCTTTTTCTACATTTCACTCAAATAAAACGGCTTCGTAGAGCTTTAAAAGTACTACAACGCTGCCAAACAGAATACAACTTTATATAGCAGAAACGCAGACTAATGGCCGCCTGTGGAACATCAACCAATCACGTTCAATTACTTCAAACGTCAAAATATTAATTTTGTCGTCACAAACGTTTTTAACAACGCCAGTTGTGTCGTCGCGTGAATCAACAATATTTTGATACTGACGTGAATAACTCAGAATTTTGGCACAAACAAACCCACAACAAAACATGATTTCGACAAATCTGGCATGTACTTGCAGCACTGATTCCGCTTTATCGCTAGGCTTACCATACGTCCCGATTTGGGCGGGACAGTCCCACTTTTCAACGTCTTGTCCCGGCGTCCCGACCGGTCAGTCCAAAGTCCCGCTTTGGCGCTCAGCCAGCCAAAATAATGTACGAACATTAGCATGTTATCGACACTGTTGTTGCTGAGTAATCTAACCGGTAGCCTACTTACTGAAGGCGGACCGGTCAGTCGAAAGTCACGCTTTGACGCTCACCCAGTCAAAATAATATACGAACATTAGCATGTTTTCGATACTGTTGTTGCTGTGTAGCCAACAGGTAGCCTACTTACTGAAGGCGAATGTGTGTTTTAATTGCTACAATTTGTAGCGTGTAAGCCCCGCATGCCAAAAGGGTGCATGACGTTAATGTAAATTCCTGTCTAATTTTCAAACTGAAACCGATATTCAGACAGACAGCACACGCACTATCGATGACAATATGAAGACAACCAGGATGATTTTAAATGTAGGCCTCTAATGTAAAATCGGTAAATTTGAGGTTCAAAAAGTCAAAGCTATGGTCTTTGGAAGCGTCCCGCTTTGAGGGCCACAAAAATATGGTAACCCTATTTATCGCAATGCTGTCACTCAGATTATTTTCAAGATATAGTCGGTAGAAAAATACCTATGTCTGCTATAAAATCTCACGGAGTAAAATTGATTGAATATAAATTAGAATTACATTAATTATCTTATATAATATATATCATCACAAACCAGAAAAAAGTCGCGTTTCCAACCCCGTATCACGTTAGAACGAAACATTTCGACGGCAAGGCATTCTGGAAATATCCCTGGACCATGACAATATCAATGATTGCAGTGACGATATGGTTTCCAAGACAAACCAAATGTTCGTATTTTATATTGTCGCTCTTCAATCAAAAAATTTGCGTCGCGGACTCACTCCTTTATTTGTCTTTAGCATCTTGCCGCCAATGAATGTAATATAACTCTCACCGGATTCTCAATCCTGCACGAGTACAAAAAAGGGAATTATCAACGTTGTCGTTGCAACGTTACTGCAAGCGCAAGAGTCAAAAGTCGTTCCTGCTGGGGTGATTAGTTAGTCAGCTAATCGTTTTCGGAAGTATGAACTTGATTGTAAAGAAGCCGTAACAGACCAGCAGTATGGCAGTACAGCAATCCTCCCTCACATTTTTATCCCTAAACGGATTCGAACCTGCGAACCACGATGGGTATCTTAGAGGCGTTGTGGCAAGCGTATTCTTGACGACTTGATCATAGAAGTCGTTTATATATTGAAATCAAATTATTAAATTGGATTTTATTAAATGAGAAAGCGTTTACTTTTCTACACTGTTTGAGCTATTTTAAATCGATCCGCGAAATTTGTTCGTATTGATTGTTTTTAGTAGGATTAAATATAGAATAAACGATGGAAAATAGTTCGTCAATAGTATCCGGCTGTGTGCAGGACTAAAATGTCACCAATATCCGTACCCTCGGGCGGTTGGCGCATTAGAGATACAATTGCCATCGAACTTATGATTACGCCGCTCGGGTTCACAGGTTCGAAATGTATGAGGGATAAGTATGTGAAGATTGGGGTGGATTGCTGGACTCCTTGCTCACTACTGTGGCCGCTGGCCTCCACCATCAAGTCTACGATCTGAAACGAAACCTGGATAGCTATTTTTAATATTCTGGCATGGAATTGATAACCGGACGAAGGCGATGTTCCGTTATAGCTATAGGCTGATTATCGACTTTCCTCCTCTGCTCCGTAATGATTCTGATGTTTATATTGGACACGTTTAGTGGCCATAACGATCGTTTCAAATTTGTTGTTATTGTTATTTGTCTTCCGTCTCATTTTTAAAAAATCGCATCTTCCTCTTCGAATACTGGACCAATTGCTTTGATATTTATTGTTCATTTGAAGCGGCAAATTAACATTTTTTTTAAATATTGACGAATTGTGATAATCCGACTGCCGGTGCTTGCCCAATAACTGATAAATTACAGAAACTACATTGAAAAATTCATTATAGATATTAATTGTAAAGACTATAACTAAGCGCTTGATAGTTGTCATAATTCTTTGGACCTGCCGGAACTCAAAACGTCACGTGATTCTAGTATATCACTACTTGCAGTATTAACTTTAAAATATTCAATTGCTGATTCACACGTATACATTTCATTTATATTTCATCCATTTTTCATTGCTGATGCTATTTTTAAATGATTACTTGCATATTGACCAACCATACGTCCCGGTTTAACCGGGACAGTCCCGCTTGACAGGATATCTCGGCGTCCCACCTGGCATACATACATGGGCCAGGAGCCTCGGTGACTTAACTAGTCTTGCATACTGACCCTCACGAAAGATGATTAACCAATTATCATAAAAATATTTTTTCTGTTGATTCGAATGTATCATGGTGTTGAATTTGTTTGTGATAAAATCTCTTTCTCGCCTCGGAGAAATATCAAAAGTCCATCCCATATTAGAGCGCTAGGGATCAAAGGTCAGATACGTCATTCCATGGACGATGCACAAAGTTTGCTTTCTGTAGTTTTGGGGAATTTTCGGCAAATTTAGTCCGTTATTAAAATTTTCTGCGCTGAATTACGGGAAAACCGGTTAAACAGTAGAAAGAACTGTAATTTATCCGTCATTTATAGAATGATCGGTATTGTGTGAGCGAAATAATGACTGAATTCCTAGATCATTAAGCAAGCTGCGGCAGCCAACTCGGATGAAGCGATATTGAAATGACGAGAAAAGAACGGAAATTAGCGGAAAAGCAGGAATTACTGAAGTTGATGATGGAGATTTATTTGATGAAGAAGGGAAAACAGAGCAACAAGAATTGGTCAGTTAGGTTTTTCGTAGATCTTACCAACTTAAACCTATGATTGCCCGGAATTGCATCTGCGCCGATGAAAAAGAACTGGCACGGCGGTGTGGCTCATCGTGCTAAGCGTTAGGAATACGCTCGCCACCGCACCTCTAGTTACCTTTCGTGGGTTCGCAGGTTTCAAACTATGCAGGATGGTTATGTGCGAGAGGATTGCTGGACTTCTCGCCGCCGTTGGGTGGTTCACGTAACCGCTGGTCGGTTGCAACCATGCCAAGGAATTCAATGACGTTTTTACATTGAGCTTCTTTTTAGTTTCTTTCGCAACTTCATTTTACTGTATTTTTACCGAGGGACAACAATGTCCAGACATCCTTGAAAGGAAGGGTGTTTGTTCATATGTTAAATGAGATTCTCTTAAACAAGACAATGTCGCTCAATCTGTAAAGTGGATCGCATTGACGGTTCGCAATATGATTGAGCCGTCTTACCAGCCCCGTTCTCCTCCAGACTAAATGTGTGAAAATTCTATCTTATCACAGCATTGGCATATCAAAAAATTGTCACTTCAACTATTATTTCAGAATTTTTTTTTCAATTAACAGGACGATGATGACATCATTGATCTCGTTAACGATGGCTCGTTAGCAAAAATTAAAAATGAATCAATGTCAAATAACAGAAGTCTCTCTACAGAATTTGATGACCAGAAAGATTTGTTCGTAACCGTAGAAAAACCTGAAAAAATCATTTTATCAATGGAGACGTATATTTCATATCAAGTATCTACAAAGGTTTGTGCCTAGGCCAGTGGTTTCTAGTCTTTTTTTTTTTAAATCATCTTTTTTTTGCTTGTTTTGGAATCTTTATTTCCTACGTTCAGCACAATGTGCCAACGCTGAGAATTTTTTATAAATAATTTGACCAGCTCGATTTTCTGAAAAAGCAAAAACAGTCTATTTTTTTCTTCTATTTCAGACGACCAGAAGTACGTTCGATGACTCTGAATACAAAGTTCGGCGCCGGTACCAAGATTTTATTTGGCTCCGAGGGAAATTAGAAGAAGCACATCCTACTCATCTGATACCGGTATGCACAGAAATTTAATTTTTTAAACTTAGAAAAAAGTTTTGATGCAATTATTCATAAAGTGTTTTTGAGTTGAGAAGAAACATCGCACTTCCTCAAGCAAACCATTGGCTTTTAAATTTTTTAAAATTTTAGTAATGAGTAATGTTACTTTAAGACCTGATATTTCACTTCAAATTTTGATGGTTTTAAAATTTATAGGCTCCCTTGTATGTTCATTCCGATATAATTCCCTTGACATTGGATTAGAATATTGCTGTGAGAAGGTGGTTTGACAGCAGTGTGACAAGTTTGGTAATCAGTGCCTAGAATATTCTACTACCTACCAGTATATTGTATATTAATTTATGTGAACCATACTGTTATTATGTGTAGCATATCGTTATGTCTGAAATTAGCAATAAGTTAAGAGGATAGATGACCACCACTGACTGCCAGGCGCGCAGCCAGGATTTACAAAATCAGAAATTCCCATTGCCGCCTGTAGCAGCCACCTCGATTCTGCGCTCGTTCCGTCTTTCAGCGTATAGTGATCATCCTATTGCGTAAAATATTCAATCCATGACAACTACGAGATTCTAAAATATCTTTATTTATTAATTTTATGAGTCCAACGTAACTCGCGGTTGCTTCTTTTTACGTCAAAATAAAAACATTACTATTCGGTCTACGGCGATCTGTGGCCTAAAAGTACGAGATAAACTGCCTGATGTATTTAATTTTAATACGTATTTTTGGAATCTCGCCAACTCGTTATCGCCGTTGGAAAAATCTCAATAACTGATATAAAATCCTGTAGAGTACAACTTCATTTCATACAATGAATATACATATAAAGTTTAGCAGTAAATTAAAAATACATATTCATCGCGGCGATTACTCCACCTGTTAAAAGAGCCGACTTTTACAACGAATAATATAACAAGGAATATATATTTATCTGTTGTGCAAAGTGATTAATTCATGACCGATACGGGCATATTTAAAATGTCTTGCTTCACTAAGTTAATTGTTTTCAATTTAACCTGCGGTTGCGTCGACAAAATAAAATCCTCACCAGTCACCACTCTAATATACCATGGCAATCTGCGGACGTGTGGTAAACTGCCCGATTATATATTGTTTTGATCCGTATTTTGCGAATTCGGCAAATTTGAGATGTGTAACACTGACTCCGCTAAATCGAAATGCCGCCACTCCGATTATTTTTAAGATAAAACCGTTCAGAAAATCCATAAATATGTCGGAAAATCTCAGAGTAAAATTTATTTCAGCACAATAAAAATTGATTGAGTATACTTTATGTTAATTATATCATAATTATGAATTCTCACAACCCGGTTTTAAACCTTGTATAATGTTAACACAAAAAATTTCGACGGCAATTTAGGTAATGGATAATCAGGCAAATCCCGCCCTCAATTAGTGCTGATATGTTTCTAAACGTGACCCAACATAATGTGGAAATTTTGAGATTTTTACCTCTTAGAAGAGCGTTTTTTAAACTGTCGCGGACTTCAATAGAACATATTTTGTTTACGGTTTTATTTTCAGTATTTTAAATTGCCGTTTTTCAATCAAAAAATTTGCGTTTTCTTTAGATACTCGCCGCCGATGAACGTATTCACCTGATTCACAAGCTCGTGCCACTACAAAAATAAAATAATTGTCATCGTTATCGTGGAACAATTTTGTGGAAAATTTGCGTTTTAGAGAAAATAACACAAACGTAAAGGCAATAATGGCCTAAATAACACGTCCGCTGATGAAGCAATCGCGCGCAAGTTTCTATCGAAAATGTTTTCATTCAACGGAAACGTATTGAAAGCGTGTCGAAAATGTGTGACGTCACACAAATATCCGATATTCTTATGAACGCTAATTCCGATATTCGAATCACGAGATATTCGAATACTTTATTCGAATTGGCCATCCCTGTTTGACACACAATTTTATTAAAAAGTCGCTTTTCTCTTTGATTACCGGGCCAATTGCTTTGAAATTTTCAGTGGTTGAATATGGAATTTTTTGCCAGAAGGCTATTTCTTTCATTTATTTCTAAATTTTCTATGAATCCTATGAGATCTGATATTTTATTCGGAATTTTCGAGGGGGGGCGGTTGACAACCTGTATTGGCTTTTTGCGTCTCCCATCACTCTGAAATGCGGTTGGGTAACGATGCTGTACATGCATATGTTTTCATATGAGTCTGACCAAAGCAAAGTCTTGGACCTTCAATTAAGTTTCAATAGAGGAATTGTAGGCAACAACTGAAGTGGTATTTCTATTTAGTATTTTCCAGTGTTCAACCCTTTTCTTCTTTTTTCAGCCTCTTCCGTCTAAATTCATTGTGAAGGGAATGGTGGACAGATTCAGCTCAGAGTTCGTGGGTGAGTTTGTGATTCCCTTCTTTTGAAAAAATGTGTTTTAATTGGTCAAAATTTCAATTGTTACACCATCGTTGGCATCTTACTGATTGGCCAATGTTAGGGAAGCAAATACGGAAACGTTTAAAAATGTACAATATAGTATATATTGTGGAATTCGCGACCTCAATTTGGGAAGGCCTGATCTATACAAACGAAAACATCTCTCAGTAGGACAATATTGTAGGAGATCAATTTTTCCTAATTCATGCTTTTCCCGCAGGTACACGATGCAGAGCGTTGGATTCATTTCTGAAACGTATCGCTGAGCATCCAGTTATTTCATTCAGCGACCATGTCACCGTGTTCCTAACTTCTGAGGTAAGATCTCCGAGCCATTCTGTAAACTCCTGCTCGAGGCACGAATAAAATTTTGACCTGGACTAAAGAAAATCAAAACACAGTAGACACAGATTATGTTTCTCTGCGCGGCGGTGTGGCACAAATAGCTGGCTATCTAATCTCATACCCGACATGGAATGGTAACCGAACGAGAGGCTGTGGTTTGCCATATGATTAAGCTGTCCTATTGTCTCTCCTTCCGGGATAAATATGTAAATCCTATTCTGGTTTTATACTATCCTGTCACCAGCAATATAAAAACTTTCTTGATGTTTCAGGACTTTGCAGACCATCGGAAACAAAACAAACCAGGGTTACTGTCTCGTGTCGGGGGTACAGTCAAGTCCGCTGCAACTGTGGGGTCATCGATAAGGTCAAGGGGTCGTGACCCTGAATTTGCAGAAATGTCAGACCATGTTGCCACATTCCGTGAACAAATGGCTGTAACTGATAGAGTAGCGGAGCGTTTGCTGAATGAAGAAAAAGGTGGGCAGCAATTCCATAACACATTTAATCAATTTTATTATATCAAGGTCTTTAGAACACCAATTGGTAGCAGTAACACTGATGTATTTACCATAATTCACTTTTCACTTTCAACCAAATATTTTTCAAACGACGAGCCAAAACAAGTGATGTTACGGAGTGACAAAAAGTTGAATGCATAAGATGAGTGCGATATATCAACCAGTGGCACAACCAGGCCATTTTCAACGGGGGGCCGACCGGAATTTACACAGTGCAACCACGGCGTAAGTCGCAACGCCACTAGGTGTCGCCCCGCTGAAACACGATAAATTGCTCGTGGTTAAAAGGGAAACGCCATCGATTAAATTCCAGTCTTTCGCTTACCTTGGCCTCGTTCATTAACGGCGCTTCGCTATGTCTTGCACCTCTTGGGTAGCAAAACGCCGTTCATTACATTCCAGCGAATTGCTAACGAAAAGTTAATTGTTAAATATTTTTCCATGTTTCCCTCGCTTTGCGCCTCGTGGATATTGAAACAGGGCTTGAATAAATTCCAGTGTTTCCCTCGTTCCGTGCCTTGCTCGTTGGGTGAATTCGTCAAGACCAAAAACCAAATGCACTTCTTGGAATGGACCTTTTCCCGAACCTAACCCCAAAAAAATTCCAAACTAAACTGAAGCTCACCGGAAGACATAATGACAATTAAAATAATTGATTTACAACTAATTTTTGGAAACACAACTAAAAACTGACTAATTTAATGCAGGGATGTCCAAATCGAATCTAAATTTAAATATGGCAAACTTCAAATAGGCCTACTGTTTTTTCGTGTTTATAATAATCCCGAATAGGGCGCTCATATCCTAGCGTCGTCGTCCATGTGTGGTTCAGCAATATATTACAGCTGACATGAAAGAATTTTGATAAATGCTGACTTGAAGAACTTATAAGACTTTGAGGACGTTTTTGATTGAAAATATTTTCTTATCGTGTATTTTAACTTAGTCGAGATGGTTTAGGTGTCCTCGGCAAATTGTGTCTTAATTAGTTGTTCTCATCCTCAGTTACGATAGTGACCGAACATAACAGGAAATTTCATTTCTTGTAATTTAGCGCGTATAGAATAGCTCTTAAATAGTATTTAATATCTATCGCGGATTTCGTCGGCATCCGGCGTTGATGACAACATCGTTCATTTTAAGTTAGCTGTATTCATTTACCAACAAAAATACATAACAGCCGACATGAAATATTCAAATCAGCGCAGAGTTTTATGGTCTTAATATGTACTTAGAAAGAAGAAAGGACAGAGAAATAATGACTAAAAACTAAGAACGGTATGGTATGTTTGTGTACTTTTGTTTACCATCGTCATCATAATCAAATTAGTTAAACCCGATTCCCAAATTTCCGTCCGCCAATAATGGAGAATAAAAATGGAAAAAGGTGTTTTACTTTTTGAGTCGGCGTTGATTTAAATTTTTCATGTTATGTGTTATAATTTTTTGATTATAAACCAATACCTCTAACTTACAATGAACGATATTGTTATCAACGACATCGGGATAACGATAAAATCTCTGATAGAAACCAAATAATATTTAGAAGTTATTTTATAGATTGCAAGAAATTAAAAAATTTTCTGTTAAGTTCGATAACTATCGGAACTGAGGATGAAAACAATTAATTAGGGCAGAATTTGCTTTTTTCAGTTTATTGCCGAGGCGCACAACATATCTTGACTAAATTGAAATATACGATAAAAATTAATTAAAAGATCACAACAAAAAATTAGTGTACCGTATGGTGTAGTGAAAAACACCTTTTCCCCACCTGCTCTCACATACAACGTGCAAAAAGGCAGCGTCAGCTAAACCTCTGCAGTCAGTTGGCTTGTAATGACATCAACTGAACTCTTTCTGTGATATCACAGGCCCACAGCTCTGTGACACCACAATGGGGCATCGTGTTCGAAACAGAAAATGGAGAATCAGTGTCCCCAGCAGTTATTGCAAAAGCGACAAATGTGTATTTGCAAATTTTAGCGCTCAATATTTGTATTATCAATATATATGTCATACCATAACAGATTTCGCGGCCCCTCCGAAAGTGCTTCATGAACCCCAAAAGGTCCGCGGACCCCAGTTTGCGAACCACTGGGTTAGGGGGCCCAAAAACCTTGCCCACCTAGACTAGCGGGCCATGTAAGTGTAATGTAAAAAGTTACATTTTATGAAAAGGGTTAGTCCATAATTTTAGGTACTACAGTAGAGACTTGGCTAGTCCCCGAACTCGTGATAGAACAAAAATAACGAGAATTCGGATAAAATTATGGCCTAACCCTAACCTGGTACATATACTACGCTTCGGTGTCTGCCATCTTGGTACGCATACTTCAGGAGCACTGTGGATTGTTATGTCATTTTTTGTATTTTTTTTGTTGTTTGTCTTTACCTACCGGACCATTTACTCTCCCTCGAAATAAATATGTAAATCCTATCCTAAATTGTCAGTGGTTTCTTGTACTGTTAGTATATAAACTTTTTTAATGTTTCAGGATGTTTCAAAGTTTCTTGTAAAAAAATGAATAAATCCTATAATAAAAAATGTCCAATTTCCAGAACTTGTCAATGAGTTGAAAGAATACGCTCCTACGTACTCAGCATGGGCTTCAACAGAGAACCAAGTCTTAGCACCAATCATCACGTCAGTTTCAAAGTGCGTGGATTCTTGTGCCGAATGGGCGCGTAAAAACGCAGAAGACCATGAATTGTATTTCATTCCGCCTTTAAAGGTAGTTAGTTGATTTATATTTGCTGAAGTACTTCCCATGCGCAGATATTTATGTGCGAGAAAATTGCTGGACTCCTCGCCGTCGTAGGGTGGTTCACGTAACCGCTGGTTGGATTCGGCTTTCTCCACCATCAAGTCCATGCATCTGAAACAATAAAGAACTACGGTAACTAGTCCCATATCCTACATCCAACTGGACGATAGGCCATAGTTCCCATCGACTTTCTTCTTCCGGTATAAATATGTCAATCCTATCCTAAAGATATGTTTCCGTCAAATTTTTAAAAAATTTGTGGTTCAAAACAAATTTTAACTTGATTTACAAGGGTGCATTTCAAAACAAAAAAAATAATTCATAATTCCAGGAATATATGTTATATTGTGATGGAATAGAACAAGTTTTCAAACGTCGTGATGTCATGCAAAATCAACGAGACAAATGCCACGAAGAATTGAAAAGAAAGAGGGAGGAGAAAGATAATGTGAGTGTTTTTTTGAGGAGTTGCTCAAATTAAGGTCGGTCACACTCACTCTGAAGTGAAGGAGACTCATCTCTGAGCAAAGTTACAGGCACATACTCAGAAGTAAAGGAGACTCATCTCTGAGCAAAGTTACGGGCACTCACTCAGAAGTAAAAGAGACTCATCTCTGAGCAAAGTTAGGGGCACTCACTCAGAAGTAAAGAAGACTCATCTATGAGCAAATTTACAGGCACTCACTCAGAAGTAAAGAAGACATCTATGAGCAAAGTTACGGGCACTTACCCAGAAGTAAAGGAGACTCATCTATGAGCAATGTTACAGGCACTCACTCAGAAGTAAAGGAGACTCATCTATGAGCAAAGTTACGGGCACTCACTCAGAAGTAAAGGAGATTCATCTTTGAGTAGAAATACGGGCACTCACTAAGAAGTAAAGGAGACTCATCTCTAGCAACGTTACAGGCACTTACCCTGTATATTTTTTGAGTTCGTATAAACATAACATAAAGAAAATATAATATAATCCATCAATTCAGCAATTCCAGTAATTCATTTTTTTCAGCAATTCAGCGTTACATTTTCATTCATTTCTTTCCATTTCAGCTCCCAGCCTCAGATCAGTCATATTCATTAAGTGCAATGCTCGGAAAGAAACCAGACGAAGTCAAACAACAAAAACAGGAAAAACTGGAACAGCAGATTGAAGAGGTAATTTATTTGAATGGTGGGGGGGAAGGGGGGGGATGAAAAAAAATATATTTAGGGGGAATTTTTATTTAGTAGTGAGGGGGAAGAGGGGAATAAAACTTTTAATTGAAGACATACCGTATATACTCGCCTATAGGTTGCAACTTTTTTCTTTAAAAAATATGGGTGCGACCCATCCACTCGACATACGGGTGCATGCGACTCGTGCACGCGCATACCAATGCGCGACTGCTTAGCGTTACACAAGTCAACAATATTCAAACGCTACGAACTGTCATCCAAGATGCGCCCGTACGCATGCACCCGAAATCAAATGGCTATTTCTCTCATTTTCTCGTCGCGTCGATCACAATATGAAAGAGATCGCTGATGTTAGTAAGTTCTTTATCGTCAGCGCGATGCCATTTTGGGTGATTTTATGTATATTTGGCAAACTCGATGGCGTGATTGTGATGTCGTAAAAAACAAAATAGGAAGTTATCCATGCAAAAAACTAGGAAAAAACTAAACCCCTAGATTTTCAGTGCGACTTATGTGCGAGTCAACTATAAATTGAACTTTTTTAACACAAAACTAATAGTGCGACCTATAGGCGAGTATATACGGTAATTTTTATTTAGTAGTGGGGGCAGGGGGGTGAAAAAAATTATTTAAAACATAATCTTCATTTAGTAGTGGGGGGAGGGGATAAAAAAAATATTATTTAAAGCATAATTTTTGTTTAGTAGTGGGGGGAGGGGGGTAAAAAAAATTATTTAGAACATAATCTTCATTTAGTAGTGGGGGGAGGGGATAAAAAAAAATTATTTAAAGCATAATTTTTATTTAGTAGTGGGGGGAGGGGGGTAAAAATTAAAAAATTTCCAATATCATGATTATTGAAGACATACCGTAACTATTTCTGTTTCCTGAAACGTTTCGATCAATTTTACTGTTCAATATTTTTTGTGAATCCTGAATTTTCCAGTTGACGAAACGATACGAAGAATTAAGCGATTTGTTAGAGAAATCCAACGCTGATTTGAAGTCTGACATGGAACGTTGGAAATTCAATAAGAAACAAGACATGAAACAAATCTTCACACAACTTGCTGAAAGTCACATCACATATCAGTCTCAGGTGAGGTTTAACTTTAGTTATGTGAATTTGTCACATCACATAACAGTCTCGGGTGAGGTTTAACTTCAGTTACGTGGAATTCGTCACATCACATATCAGTAATTTATCACATCACATATCAGTCTCAGGTGAGGTTTAACTTCAGTTACGTGGAATTCGTCACATCACATATCAGTAATTTATCACATCACATATCGGTCTCAGATGGGGTTTAACTTCAGTTATGTGGAATTTGTCACATCACATATCGGTCTCAGAGGAGGTTTAACTTCAGTTATGTGGTTTTTGTCACATCACATATCAGTCTCAGGTGGGGTTTAACTTCAGTTATGTGGAATTCGTCACATCACATATCGGTCTCAGGGGGGGTTTAACTTCAGTTATGTGGAATTCGTCACATCACATATCAGCCTCGGGGTGGTTTAACTTCAGTTA